>JAUPFT010000007.1:57067088-57524588 GCA_036936625.1 Parnassius smintheus behrii
CTGGGACAGCTTTCATCTGCTGTGCAATTTGTGCTGGCGGACGGGAGATGTCCCGGATGATTGGCGATCCGCGGTCATTGTGCCTTTATATAAAGGTAAAGGTTCACATTCACTGCGGGTGCTATCGGGCGATCATCTTGACCAGTTTAGCAAGTAAAGTTTACTCGAAGGTTTTGACACGTAGGATGCAATAGAAATCGGAAAGATTCTTATGGGAGGCACAATGCGGATTTAGACCTGGAAGAGGATGCACGTATCAAATGTTTTCTCTCCGCATGATCACTGAGAAGCTTCTGAGTGTTAACCAGAGGATTTTCTGTGCTTTTGTGGATCTGGAGAAAGCATTTGATAAGGTTACAAGGAACAAAATGTGGGAACTGTTGCCGGGATATGGTGTGGATGGTCGATTGTTAAGGGCTGTGCAGTCACTTTACTATGACTGTAAAGCCTGTGTGCGGGTAGGGCATGACCTGTCACCCATGTTTAGCGTCCAAGCGGGCGTAAAACAGGGTTGTGTCATGTCTTCCTGACTGTTCATACTGTATCTCGACAGCTGTTTACAGAAGCTGAAAAATAGCTGTTTGGGTGTGAAATTGGGTGACATAAAAGTTACTTGTCTGCTGTATGCTGATGATGCAGTGCTTATTGCACCATCAGAAGCAGAACTGCAGGCATTAGTCACGTGTATGAAAGAGGAATGTGAAATTAAAGGTCTCCGTTTGAATGTTAATAAAACTAAGGTTCTGGTATTTGAAAAGGACGAAGAGAGAACGAAATGTGAAATATGGGTAAATCAGGAATGTCTAGAACAGGTAAATGAAATTGTATACTTGGGGAGTGCTTTCAGCCGGGATGGAAGATGTGATTTAGATGTGGATAGGCGCTTCGCTGCCGGAAACAAAGTCAATGGTGCCCTGAATGCATTAGTAAAAAGGCAAGGCGTGGTGAAGAGTGCACGCCTTGCAATACATACGCAGTGTTGGTACCGACTTTGTTATATGGCAGCGAAACCTGGGTATGCCAGAAGAAGCATAAAAGCAAGTTGAATGCAGTAGAGATGCGATCTCTTCGTAAAATGTGTGGCGTTAGCATAGCCGACCGAAAGCGAAACGAAGAGATTCGCAATATGGCAGGACTGAAAGATGACCTTATCACAAAAATTGATAGGGGCGTACTCCAATGGTTTGGGCACGTTGAACGAATGAGTGAAGACCGAATGGTGAAGAAAATGTATAGAGCGAAAGTAAATATTAAAAGGTGTCGAGGTAGACCGAGACTAACTTTCGAAGACCATGTGAGCAAATTGCTCGAAGAGGGGAGGGTCAAGAGTACTCGGATACCTAGACGTGCATGTATGAAGAAGTTAATGAATCTGAAAGAAGCGAAAGAGGTATGTAAGGATCGTGACACTTGGCGATCTGTTCTCTCTGGCTACCCCGTTAGGGATTGTGCGTGAAGATAAGTAAGTAATGGTTTAATGATTGCCATTTATATATTATTTATATGATATGTTTTACCGGATAAAGTTGAAACCTGAAGCCATGAGCGTCACGTGGGGTGAGCCTAGCGGCAGTACGACTTCAATTGGGTAAGGAGGCGAGTCCAGCAAGTTTTTATTATTTCCATGAGTTCTCTGAACGCGACGGCCGCGGCCTGTGCGTTCTCATTACAACTCCCATTTTCATTTCTATGCTTTAGTTCCAACTGACGAGCACATAGTTCAGTGCTTAGCGTACTTGTTTCCTTTTACCGGGCTGGTTTAGGAATCAAATTCCGCGACACATATTCCGCGGATAAATTATTTGATTTCGATTTCTCGTGACTGATAGTTAGTGAATTACATGTTATCTACTACTATCATAGTATATATAGTATGTAGTATATCTAGCCTTTGCATTTACGTGAATGCATCTAATAAAACTGTGTCATTCCAATTAAAAATAAAAATTTGTGGAAGAACCATCTTGAACAATATCATCAATCAGTAATAATCACCGTCCAACTTCCCATCGCCAGAGAACACTTTGTGATCGAATTTTTCCGGTTCTCTATACTTATCATACGAAACAATGTATATTGTTTTTGGAATAAATGACTAAGACTATGACTGTGAAACGCATTAAGCTGCTATCTTGCTGCTGCGTGGTCCTCCACCGATGGAGCCGACCCATTGGTACTGCAACTGTAATATAACTGCAGCACAACTCTACCACGTAAAGATATCTTCAGATGAACCCCAAATTAGGATATACCCGTATATTGGAGTGCTAAAAAATAGGTGGCAGAAATACGGGCCGCAGTTTTGATTCCGGTGTGGAAGTATTTGTATGGTCTGAATGTCTGTTTATGTGTAACTTATGTATATACATTGCCTCCACGATATCGCACAAATGCCTTGTATGGGATAATTTCATTTTTATAAAAGAATATTCTTTTCTATTCTACTTATAATTCTAGTGTAAGTTTATTTATCGATTTGCGACACGTGACATCTGTATTGGCAAACGAGTCGCAACGTTGTGGCGATGCAGCAACGCAAGCGCTGGCAGCGATTGGAATTTTTAAAGTCTAAAGCTTTTTGTAACGTGGACTTTTCAGACGTTCATGCAAGTACTTTTCCCATTGATGTCGTAACATGACGAGATATTTGACTCATTGACTCAATGAGAAGGCGTGCTAAAAGACTTTTTATACGTGGTAGAGCCATGTTGCGGCTATATTATTGTTACAGGTAGCACGAATAGGTCGGCCCGACCAGGGTAGGATCGCGCTCTTACAGTATAGTGTAAAAGCCGGATAGTTGCCTCAGACGGACATATCCCCCGGTTTTGAATACGCTATGCTAGGAATATAAGTTCTGTTAGCGCTTGACTAACAGCAAAATAATTTGCTACGTTAACTGCGGCAAGTATTTGCAAGGTACACCTACAATTTCATCGATGTCAAGGCGCAATTAAACTAGAACATATGTTTTGCAATTAACGTGTCTGGACGAGCGTACAGATCACACTGCTAATGTTTATATATATATAGACAGATGTTTTCAGTCCTATATCTTTCTAAACATAAACGTTGAAAGCTTGCACACCGAGATAAACTAGTTAAATATATATTTTTTTGAAGTAATAACTTCTTTAGAATGGTTGTGATTTGAAGCGATAAAATTTAAAAGAAAATGTACAACTGACTTCAGTATAAATAAAATGAGAACATCATCAATGTAGTTGGAAGTCAATTAAATAAGTATTGTTAAAGATAACTTATATACTACTGATTTAATTTATATGGGACCACATGAGAAGCATTAGCTTTCAAATTAAAAAAAATAATCATCGGTTCACCTAGAAAAAAGTTCTGAGGTAACACAAATAAAAATACAGTCGAATCGAGAACTTATCTATGAGGTTTAACCTGCGAGAGAATAAAATAGAATTGTGTTTTCTGTTATCTCTATCTGTACCTATCATTCTACCGCGTGTGAGCTGCACACACGTTTATGTTTCTTCTATTCTAAGCTAGCGCTTGACTACTATCTCACCTGATGTTGGGTTGTGATGCAGCCGAAGTTGTTGAAGCGCATTCACTTAAAACAGCCTATTCACTCTTACCTTGAAGACACCCACACTGTAATCGGATGGAAAGACAGACGCTGGTAATTTATTCCACTCCTTTGCTGTACGCATGACGAACGACGTAGCAAACCGTTTGGTTCGAATGCGTGGTAAGTCAACAACGATAGGGCGAAGACTGGCCGAACATCTGTTTGTCTGATGGTGGAAGGGAGAAGGAGGAATTAAATTATTCAATTCCTGCGCATACTCTCCGAAATGCATCCTGTAGAAGACCGAAACGCTAGCTACTTTGCGCCGGTGTTCGAGGCTGGTAAGATTGGTTTTAACCAAATTCGGGTCACGAATAAGCCTCTTAGCACGCCTTTCCGTTGAGTCCAAGGCCGCTAGGTGGCATTTTGCAGCACCAGCTCATATATGGCAGCAATACTCCATTCACGGCCGGACTTGCGTTTTATATAAAGTAAGCATCTGTCCCGGCGTGAAGTATCGCCGTACCTTTGCAAGGACTCCTAGCCTCCTTGCAGCCGCTTTGACCTTGGACTCAATGAACCGTCCGAAGTTCAGATTTGTTGGTATCTCAACTCCCAGCAACTGGAGGTGATCGTTGCATTCCAGTGATACATTTCGGAAAGAAGGAGCCAAGGTGAGCTGGCTCCTTTTTGCAGTGAAGAGACACGCTTTTGTTTTGGAGGCGTTGAATTTCACAAGATTAGCATCGCCCCATTCGGAGACTGCCTGTAGTGTGAGATTCACACGTTCTACCATAGCTTCTCTGTCGGACTGAATTTGATCCCGAATGGCCCGAGGACCTGGTTGGTATCTCTCCACAACTGTGCTGTCGTCTGCGTACCTATAGATATCGGGCATAAGCAAATCAGTTATATGCAGCAGGAAGAATGTTGCGGAAAGACCGTACCCCTGAGGAACACCGGCGTTAGTCGTCACTGGATCGAATGAGCAGCCATCGAAGACGACCTGGAGAGACCATTCACTCAGAAAGTCTTTTACCCAGTCAATCAGATCAGGGGATAAGCCATACACTGCTTGCTATTGCGATGCTTAGCCAGAAGGCTAGCGTGCAAATCTCTGTCAAAGGCCTTTGAGACATCAAGGGAAACGGCAAGTGCTTCCCCTTTGTTCTCGAGTGCCTCGCCCCATACGTGTGGGCATAGGCTAGAAGGTCCCCAGCTGACCGATTTCGGCGAAACCCGTATTGCCGGTCACTAAGGAGATCATTCTGTTTTAGGTATGCCATTAAGCGGGCGTTCAATATACGCTCCATAATATTGTAGAGTATGGAGGTAATTGAGATTATTGGCAGATATTTGGCAGAGTCAGCACGGCTGCCTTTTTTTGGAACAGGCTGCACGTTGGCCAGCTTCCAGGATTTTGGCACTATTCCAGTCCTAAATGAGAAGCGAAACAAGCGTGTCAACACAGGAGACAACTCAGGTGCACAAGCCTTTAGAACTATAGCTGGTATACCATCTGGTCCACTAGCTTTATTCACGTCTAGACACCGCAAGGGATTGAGAACCTCCTTACGCCTACCAGTACGAGGTTCCCACTCGAGAACCTTTTTTCCCTATCGGTTATCGGTTTTTCTTATATGGCGGGCCCATTGCCTCTTCAGCTTACTAATTCTTCGGGCTATGTCGGTCACTATTGTTCTACTGCGGATATCCTCATTTATAAGTTTATCACACACAAAAACCCGACCGCGAGCGACCTTGAGCGTCCTCATACGGCCAGCTGTGAAGAACAACGTCTCAGTTTATACAACGCACTGGTTATACAATCTAGTTTTCAGAGTTTGAGGTATACCTACCTGACAAGAAGTTATGTCGTAATTTCCCGAACGCTGCCCCGCCGAGTTGAATCCGTCGATTGACCTCTCGGTCGAAATTGGACTTACCTAGTCAGACTATTTCTCCCAGGTAAACGTACTCGTTAACAACTTCGAGTATAGTGCTCCGAACAACTACCAGCATAGGTGTGTCATGGACATTAAACATGATCTTTGTTTTGTCCATGTTGATCCTAAGACCTATCCGTTGGGAGACACTACTGAGGTCATTGAGCATAGTGCTTAGGTCCTCCAGCGATTTTGCCGTAAGGACTATATCGTTGGCAAATCGAAGGTGAGTGATACGAGTGAGCGATAAGTACCCGTAATACGGTATTAACATCAATGTCGAGTACACATTGATGTTAATACCGTATTACGGGTACTTATAATAATATTAATTTTAAACCAAAGGTACTTTAAAGTACTCGAAACATTGGGAATATAAAATAAGTTAATATAGGTTCGCGATAAAATCCATAAAACTAATTTTGTTTTAATGTGTAGTGATCGCGAAAACATAGAGCACTTAATAATTTATTTAATTTGTGATTTAGATAAACAATTGTAAGTTTATACGTGGTTGAGCCATGCTGCAGTTATATTAGAAGTATAGTTGCAGCACGATGGGTGGCTCGACCGGGGCAGGACCACGCTCTCACAGAAGACCAGCGTACAATAGTAGCGTAATGTTGCTGTGTTTTGTATGGTGAGTGTAGAGAACCGGAGACCCTTTTTACTGGAAAAGAGGCATTGCATCTTAGTCCTCACGTGTGACAACGCATCTGAATTTTGATTCGTAATCGAGGGTAGGTGTAGGTAGATATGGGCCGCAGCATCACTTACCATCAGGTGGACTGTGTGCTCGTTTGTCACCTTATCCTATAAAAAAAAGTATTATTTGATTCACCGATGAAGACCTATCGTATCATAAAGTCATCTACTATGCAAACAAGGCTGTTGGTTTTGAATTATAGGAAAGTGAACATATTAACCGGATTACCATATTACCCTCTGGTACTAGTTAGGTACACAATATTTATTTTCAATTAATAAATTACTAACTATAAAAACCTATAAAAAAAAAGGAAATTTTCTTCTTAATCTTACGTACCTACCCTGATGATGTCGTGATGTGAAACGTTTTTATAATTAGTAATTTAATAATGGAAAATAAATGTCACAAAGCAACATCTCTATAACAATTCTCTTTGTGCTCATTACATATTTTTATTTGTAAAATGCTATTTGTTTACAGTTTTTGGTAGTTTTGTTTTGTTTTAAAATTGTCTCTTTTTTATTTCAGTTATTCTGAAACATCTATTATTATTATTATTGTGGGGTATCTATATAGTTTTCTCATCTGGTTGGGTTCTATAAATATATAATTATAAATGAAAATGAAAAGATAAATATACATAAATATCAATAACATAAAATAAATATAAAAATACATAAATAAATAAAAACCCAACCAGATGGAGGCCCTCGGCAGGGGAGACCAAACGGTCGAGGGTTAGGGGGAAAGGGAAAGAAACCGGCGGATGATGCGGGCGGTATCGATGAGCACCGCCTTCTGCATTTGAGCCCGGAGCGGTCCGCCACGTAGTCCCAGTCGCCTTAGATGACCCGAGAGGCTGACTGGGATTAGCCCGTTTGCAGAGACGACTACAGGAATAATTTCAGTCGGCAGACCACCCCACATGTCGATCACCTCGTGAGCCAGGTCCAGATATTTTTTTTGCTTGTCTGTTTCGGCTTTCACGAGGTTCTCGTCATACGGAACGATAATGTCGACCAAAAATATCCTTGACTGTGCCCGGTCCATCAGCACAATATCAGGCTTATTCGCAAGAATAGTCCTGTCTGTGATGATGGCTCGGTCCCAATAGAGCCTGGCGCGATCATTTTCGAGCACGGCTTCCGGCAAGTACTTGTAATACGGCAATTTCCGATCCACGAGACCGTATATCAGAGCGAGCTCCTGGTGAAGAATTCTGGCTACTAGGTTGTGCCTGTGCAAGTACTCAGAGTTAGAAAGCGCCGAACAACCGGAGATGACATGCCTAACTGACTCACCGGGATGGCGACAAGTTTGACAGATGTCCACGGTGCCATCCTTTAGGATGTATCTCCGATAGTTGTTGGTCTTAATAACCTGATCCTGTATTGCACAGACAAAACCCTCGGTTTCCCCGAAAAGATCACCAAAGCGTAGCCAGTGGAGGGAGGCTACTGTGTCTACGAAAGGCTCATGTAGAGCCTTGTAGAACCTCCCGTGGAGCTTCTTCTCCTTCCATACGGTCTCCCGGTCGGAAATTGTCTGCACTGCCGGGTCTTGCCATTGCTCGTTGGCTAAGGATAGAGGGGTAAGTCCTTTATCACTAGAAATGACGTCCTTATAGAATGGATCATCCGATCTCGCCAGGAAGTAATTACGGAGGCTGTACACTTCGCGATTATGCATGGTGAGCGCGCTCAAGAAGCCACGCCCACCATGCTTTCGCGGCAAGTACAGCCTCATTACAGAAGATCTCGGATGATGCATCCTGTGGGACGTCATGGTAGTGCGGACTTTTCTATCCAGGGCGTTAAGTTCAGTCTGAGTCCACCTGAGTATGCCAAAGGTATACATGAGGACAGGCATGACCCAGCCGTTATATGCGTGTGTCTTATTCACACCGGACAAAAGGCTGTTAAGCACTTTGGTCAAGCGTGCATAAAACACGTCGCAAACTGACTGTTTCATACCAGCCTCATCGATACCGATGTTCTGTGACATACGCAGGTATCGATATGTTTCAGCCTCGGAAAGGGTCCTTAAGTTGACGGGCATAGATAAGTCTATGCCCTCAGAGTTAGCAACCTTCAACATGGAGGACCGCACACTTATCCGTTCCCAGCTCCATTCAAATAGAGTTGATAAATTCACAAGTGATGTTTAGCAATTCCATAAGATGGGAGCGACTGGAGGCGAATAACTTGAGGTCATCCATATAGAAAAGGTGGGTCACTTTTGTACCTCCTTTCCGAAGCTGAAATCCCCTCCCGGAGCCCTCCAGTAAAGTACTGAGAGGGTTCAGGGAGAGGCAGAACCAGATTGGACTCAGACAATCGCCCTGGAAGATACCCCTTCTTATCCTTATGTGGTTCTCCGCAGCCATCATCCGCTCACCCAGATGACAAAGGATCGTACTCCACTGCCCCATACACTGCTCGAGGAAGTCTCTCATTGTACAGTCTATCTTGTACAGCTCGAGGATTCTCTTTAGCCATGTATGGGGCACCGAGTCGAATACCTTTCTGTAGTCTATCCAGGCGGCGGAGAAATTCCGACGGTTGCGTTTCACCACTTTGCCAATGACCGCGTCAATGAGGAGTGGTTCCTTAGTTCCACGACCACCGCCCCGACATCCATTTTGAGCGCGTGACATCACCTGATTTAGCTCCAGGTGACGAGTGATTCTCGCGCTCAAAATGGATGTCAGTGTCTTATATATGGTGGGTAAACACGTAATGGGGCGGTATTTGCTCGGGTCTGTGGTAACCTGGTCTTTAGGAACCAAATGAGTGATCCCAGTTGTGAAGAGGCTAGGGAGCGACTTCTGGTTGAGAGCCTCTTGAAACTGACGGGCGAGCACAGCGTGACACACCATGAACCCCTTCAGCCAGTAGTGATGCAGTCCATCGAGTCCCGGGCTTTTCCAGTTCGGGGCTCTACGGACCGCCTCAGCTACGTCATCCGGCGTTATGATGACGGGGTCCATGGGCGTAATACTCGCACACTGACTCGCCACAACTTCCGTCCAAGGGCCCTCGCTGTGGTTTACGGGCTCTGACCACAGGCCACGCCAAAATGCGACAGTGTTAGCCTGATCCGGTCCTGGGCCCGCTCCACATACCTCTGGTCGCTCCAATGATTTGTAGAGCCTCTTCTGATCACTCTGGAAGAGACGATTCTGGTTGAACCGCCTTGACCTCTCGGTAAATCGGCGAATCCGCTTCCCCCAAGCAGCAATCTTTTGCTTCAGGTCGTCTATGCGCTCCGTTAGTTTCTGCGTTTGCTGGGACAAACTGATATTTGTCCCAGCAAACGCCATTCTAACGGTGCGCACAACCCTCGGTCTATTATTACCCGACCTGAAGCTTATCAGTCTGCCGATAAGGGCCCTTGCCTTTGCGATACGGTTCTCAATTCTTTTTCTCCAGGCTGGGATGGCGCTACTTTGTTTAGTAGCGCGTCCAGCCATGGGAAGTTTGGCGCCAATAATACGGCAAGCTGCCACTGCGGCGCCAAAAAGAACTGAGTCCGTCTCGCAAAGGTCCCGGCTGGCTTCCAAATAGGTTACCAGCGTTGGGTTAAGAGCCCTCACGACAGCCCGATTTCGCTTGCTTAGGGGTATGCGGGGAAGTCGCGGTCGATTTTCGAGAGGCATGCTGCGCGTTTCCAAAATCGCCTCTTCCAATATACTCCTCATTTGCTCTAGTTCGTGGGAGACCATTTCATCATCGTCCGAATCAACCACAACTGGAAGATCCATGGCGGCTTCTACGCGTGGCAGCTGGTCTGTCGCCTTAGGAGCCGCATCCCCAGCCGTAGCCAATTCATTCGATGAGGGAATGGCCTCACGTCGTAGTCGTTCGAGCTCGGCATCATCAAATATTTTCGAGCGCATGATGTACCGAACTCGGTCTGCCAGGTTTTGTTCCGTGACGGGAATAGACGGCTCCAGCTCAGCAAAAAAAAATGCATCCGAGCCTGATACGCCATCCCCGCAATTTCTTCCCCTTTCGCCCTATAGTACGCCCGCAATGTGTTTGCGTTCATATCCCTTGTCCAACGCATGCGTCGCACTCCACCAGCGGCGGATGCCGCTTGCCGAGTCCGAGAGGACCCTGCCGACATCAAGCCGTCTGGTGGGGATGATGGATGCGGGGGGCTGTTAGGTGATCTTGCAGCTCCTCGCGCTCGGCTGGCGGCCCGCATGCTGCCGCGTCCAGCGCCAGCTCCAGACGCGCCCCGGCGACCCCCAGGCAGCGGCCCTATACGCTTTCTACTCATATCTATCATCCATTATTTATTATTATATTATATATTATATTTCGAATATTTATTATTATTATTATTATTTTTGATTCATCTCTTTCAGACTGCTGGCGGGATAGAGATCTGTTTAGGTACTTACTTATATATTTAATTTAACTATTTAGTTTTATATTTATATATTATATATATTATATATTTTATTTCATTTTACTATGTTGTTAGATAATTATGGTGTAGGTAATGATTCTGACGATTTCCTGTCTTTGTCGTCAAATGATAATGCATCTAGTGAACTCAGCTTCCACAGTACAACATCTTCAATTCCGATAAATGTAGTACTTAATTCATATTTCTCAGATTCCCTGAAAAACTTTAATGTAATTCATATAAACGCCCAAAGCATTCCGGCTCATTATCCCGACATGCTTGCGTCCTTTGAATCCCATAACATTCACGCCATTCTAGTCTCTGAATCTTGGTTGAAACCATGCTTGCCATCCACGTCTTATTCATTACCAGGATTCCATCTTATTCGCAACAACCGTATTGGAAGGGGAGGTGGAGGTGTGGCAATCTATCTCCGTTCTTATTTACCTTTTGCGGTAGTAAGCCTGTCCCCCCAACCATCTCCTTCTAATGCGGCTGAGCATCTCTTCATTGAAGTAACCCTATCCAATACGAAAATTCTTCTTGGCGTTTGTTACAGTCCTTCTCTTCATATTGACTATTTCTCTTCTTTCGAATATTTATTAGAAAATTTAATGCCATCATATACTCACACTATAATCATGGGTGACTTTAACACATGCCTACTCAAGGGTGACTATCGGTGTGAAAAGCTAAAATCATTAACCGAGGCATGTAATCTAAATATATTACCACTATCTGCTACGCATAAAATGCCTGACTGTACTCCATCACTACTTGACTTAATTATTGTATCCTCTCCAGATTTTGTCCTGAAGCATGGCCAGCATGACGCTGATCTCTTCTCTCATCATGATCTCTTGTTTCTTACATACAAAGTCCGTCCTCCTAAAGCAAAATCGAGAATCCTTCTGCAACGTAATTTTGGTGGAATGGACAAAGAACGTCTTCTGGAAGATGCTAGTCGCATGGACTGGTCAGCTGTTGAAAATGCTTCAACAGTCGACTTGAAAGTCGAGTTATTTAACTCCTTTCTTATCCAACTTTATGACATCCATGCTCCAGTAAAACCAATAAAAATGAAACATTTACCTGCACCTTGGTTAACGGATAGCTTAAAAAAACTTATTATAAAATAAGGATTTGCTAAATGTAAGTTAAAAGCTGATAAATCTGAGAAAAACTTATGATATTATAATAAAGTACGGAATCGCTGCAAACATTGTGTAGGGATGCACAAAGACGCCATATTCACAAATCCGTCGAAAACGGCGACGCAGCCAAAGTTTGGAAGTTTCTTCAGTCTCTTGGAGTTGGTAAAACATCCAATAATTCTCCTCATATGTTGATGTTGACTCTCATCATAATGTTGATGTTGAATTCCTTAACAAATTTTTCACCTGTTCTAGCACATTAAATAGCTCAGATAAAGACCGGACTCTGAGTATTCTTTCTTCAATACCAACTCCTGATTTTCCACCGTTTAATTTCTCTCCTTTCACTGATAGTGATGTTAAAAAGAACATTTTGTCCGTCTCGTCCAATGCCGTGGGTGATGACAATGTTAGTCGTAACATGATCTTACCTATCCTAGAATTTGTTACTCCTATCCTCACCCATATCTTGAATAAATCCATCTCCTCTTCAAAATTTCCTGATGTTTGGAAAAGTGCACTTGTAACGCCTCTCCCTAAAAAAGCCCATGCTTTGCATTTTTCCGACTTTCGTCCTATCTCAATTCTCCCGTTTTTATCCAAACTCCTGGAGAAACTAGTTTTCTTTCAGTTAAATCTCTACCTAAATAGAAATTGTATCCTGGATCCTCTCCAATCTGGTTTCCGATCGGGTCATAGTACGACAACAGCGTTGGTTAAAGTTACCGATGACATTCGACGAGGTATGGATAACAAACAGCTCACTGTGTTGGTATTGCTTGATTTTAGCAATGCGTTTAACACTGTTGATTTTGACATCTTATTGAGTGTGTTACGTTCTATTAACATATCTCCTCCGGTGATTGGCTGGTTTCATAGTTATCTTTATGGCCGACGGCAGCGTGTTCGCATCGAAGATGAGTTCTCATCTTGGTGCGAATTACGGGCTGGCGTGCCTCAAGGTGGTGTGCTGTCTCCTTTACTTTTTGCTATATTCATTAATTCTATCTCTCAAAATATTGCTTCTCTCTATCACATGTATGCAGACGATCTCCAAATCTACACTCAGTCAACTCTGTTAAATCTGCCTTCTGCTGTTGCCACCAACAACAATGACTTAGCGGCGATAAACCAGTGGAGTCAGCGTTATGGTCTAAAAATTAATCCGTTCAAGTCCCAGGCTATAGTTATTGGTGGTGGAGGGATGGTCTCCAGAGTTGACTGGAACAACCTACCCTCGGTGACATTAAATGACGTTGTCATACCCTACAGTAAATCTGTAAAAAATCTGGGGATATATCTAGATTCTACCTTGTCGTGGTTGCAGCAGTTAAAACAAGTGAGCAAAAAGGTGTTTGCTACTATGGGTTCACTTCGTCGTTTACGTTCTTTTCTCCCCATTCCCACCAAGATTATGTTAGCACAATCCTTACTTCTCTCTATTCTCGATTATGCGGACGCAAGTTACCTCGATTTAACTGAAGACCAACTGAACAAACTTGAGCGAATTCAAAATATTGCAATTAGGTTCATATTTGGTTTGCGCAAATATGATCATGTATCCGAATATCGTTTACAGCTCAAGTGGTTACCCATTCGCTTTCGCCGGAATTTGCAAACTGTATCTCATCTGTACTGTGTGTTATTCAATCCTTTGACTCCAAGCTACTTGAAGGAAAACTTTAAGTTTCTTGGTCATGATCGATCTGATAGAGTTCTTCGGTCAGCCGGCGAACTAATTCTAGAACCATGTTCATTTCGAACAAAATTTATGAAATATTCTTTTACGAGCCAAGCCATAAGGTTATGGAATGAACTTCCACTCCAAATTCAACGTGCACAAACTTTGGAAAGTTTCAAAAGTGACGTCAAGAAGCATTACCTAACACTTTGTGGTTATTGATAACCAATTCTAGCAACAGATAATTATTCTGTGTTTTTCTTTTTTGTTTTATATTTATTTACTTATTATCTATGTATACATATGTATGTGTATATATTTATATTTATAAACCTATTTATTAATATGTATGTTTATTTTATTATTATTATTATTATTTATGTATTATTGTGGTATTTTAACAAAATATAGTTTAGTTTATTTAGATATTAGAATGTAAGTGTAACATAAAACGCACCACCTCCTACTGTTCTTAATTCCAGTTTCTCCTTAGCCCAAAGGTTGTCTGGAAGAGATCGCTCTTTAGCGATAAGACCGCCTTATTGTACATACGTATATATTAAATTTCCTCTGTAATGTATTTATTCGTTGTATATGTGTGGTGTACAATAAAGTATATACTACTACTACTACTACTACTACTAAATGTCGTAAAACTAGTAGGCACAAGTGTTTAACCAGGATCACAAAAATTTTCATAATGTTATTTGATATAAGTAGTTAGGTTGTACCAGTTCTGGCGCACTTGTAGAAAGGTTGTACCAGTTCTGGCGCACTGAGTCAGAAGTGGTACAAGTACGACGTTCGTCGACTCACGATCCTAAAAAAAAAAAAAGGTTTTGCCATGCTCTGATCCATTTTTGCGTAGGATGCACGGTTCCGGAGATGTGCAGATCAATTAACTCTTATCTAATTGATATCCGCTGCGAGCCTCCACCGTCATTAGCGCTCCATTGTCCTTATCTACTTATCTATTGTTGATTGACTACCGTCATTATCTATTATTCGTCAGCGTGTGGGTCGGCTTATGCTATTGTATTATACTCCTTTGTTCCTATCTACAACACTAATCTGAATCATCAATAAAACACATTACCTAATTTTGTAAAAATTTTTATTTATAAAATACAAAATCTTATTACTCATTATCTATAAAATAGTATAGGTAGTATAATTTCGTATAGGTGCCCGTCCATATGAATCAAAATATTCACCGACGTCATTCGTATCGATATATAAAGCTACCCAATGTGACCCTGGTTTATCATCTGTACCCAAATTGCATATTACCTAGTCAGGTCACAAATTCTATCATATGTTTAATATAAAATAATTGAAACGAGTTTATTCATTATGTAACCATTTATATACCAAAATAAACTTAACAAAACATAGATTCTTATGACACTATAGTTTATTCAAAATGACCTCCGTAATTTTGAATACAGGCCTTCAAACTGCACGGCCAGTCGTCTATCGCAGCCCGAACGAGGTCCATGTCATATCGGCGGCTGCCTTAATCAAGGATGTCTTGAGTGACTCCAAATTGGGATGAGGCTTTGAGCACGCCCTTTCCTCCAAGTGTTGCCATATCTTGTAATCTAACGAATTCAAATCTGGACTGGTCTTTGTGTCGGATGAAGTCGATTTCACGCGCCGCCAGCCAGTCTTTTTTTTTTGTTTTTAAAGAACGTTACCTCCACACTAGGTTTTTCTCCTATATCGTGGGGGCAGTTTACAAACACAAATTTCACAAGGACAAACATCCAAACTCGGAACAATTACTTGTAGGTCGTACAAATACTTGTTCCGTGCGGGATTCGAACCCGCGACCCCCAATCGCAGCCACTCATTACTTATTATCTATAAAATAGGAGCGAAACATCTCATCCACTAACATATCGTTGTACAATGTGTTCTCTGTAAATATACTCGTAAAACTATACATTGAACATCCCTGAAACTTATATAGCAAATACATTAAGCAATATTCGCCACAAACTGAAGTCCTATCAACATTCCAGTTCCATCTTTTACAATTTCGTATAGGTGCCCGTCCATATGAATCAAAATATTCACCGACGTCATTCGTATCGATATATAAAGCTACCCAATGTGACCCTGGTTTATCATCTGTACCCAAATTGCATATTACCTAGTCAGGTCACAAATTCTATCATATGTTTAATATAAAATAATTGAAACGAATTTATTCATTATGTAACCATTTATATACCAAAATAAACTTAACAAAACATAGATTCTTATGACACTATAGTTTATTCAAAATGACCTCCGTAATTTTGAATACAGGCCTTCAAACTGCGCGGCCAGTCGTCTATCGCAGCCCGAACGAGGTCCGTGTCATATCGGCGGCTGCCTTAATCAAGGATGTTTTGAGTGACTCCAAATTGGGATGAGGCTTTGAGCACGCCCTTTCCTCCAAGTGTTGCCATATCTTGTAATCTAACGAATTCAAATCTGGACTGGTCTTTGTGTCGGATGAAGTCGATTTCACGCGCCGCCAGCCAGTCTTTTTTTTTGTTTTTAAAGAACGTTACCTCCACACTAGGTTTTTCTCCTATATCGTGGGGGCAGTTTACAAACACAAATTTCACAAGGACAAACATCCAAACTCGGAACAATTACTTGTAGGTCGTACAAATACTTGTTCCGTGCGGGATTCGAACCCGCGACCCCCAATCGCAGCCACTCATTACTTATTATCTATAAAATAGGAGCGAAACATCTCATCCACTAACATATCGTTGTACAATGTGTTCTCTGTAAATATACTCGTAAAACTATACATTGAACATCCCTGAAACTTATATAGCAAATACATTAAGCAATATTCGCCACAAACTGAAGTCCTATCAACATTCCAGTTCCATCTTTTACAATTTCGTATAGGTGCCCGTCCATATGAATCAAAATATTCACCGACGTCATTCGTATCGATATATAAAGCTACCCAATGTGACCCTGGTTTATCATCTGTACCCAAATTGCATATTACCTAGTCAGGTCATAAATTCTATCACATGTTTAATATAAAATAATTGAAACGAGTTTATTCATTATGTAACCATTTATATACCAAAATGAACTTAACAAAACATAGATTCTTATGACACTATAGTTTATTCAAAATGACCTCCGTAATTTTGAATACAGGCCTTCAAACTGCGCGGCCAGTCGTCTATCGCAGCCCGAACGAGGTCCATGTCATATCGGCGGCTGCCTTAATCAAGGATGTCTTGAGTGACTCCAAATTGGGATGAGGCTTTGAGCACGCCCTTTCCTCCAAGTGTTGCCATATCTTGTAATCTAACGGATTCAAATCTGGACTGGTCTTTGTGTCGGATGAAGTCGATTTCACGCGCCGCCAGCCAGTCTTTTTTTTTTGTTTTTAAAGAACGTTACCTCCACACTAGGTTTTTCTCCTGTATCGTGGGGGCAGTTTACAAACACAAATTTCACAAGGACAAACATCCAAACTCGGAACAATTACTTGTAGGTCGTACAAATACTTGTTCCGTGCGGGATTCGAACCCGCGACCCCCAAGCGCAGCCACTCATTGCTAAGCCACTACGCCACGGAGCTGTCAAAAGTCTTGTGTGCTCTTCGCTCTATGAGCTGACGCCGAATCTTGTTGGAATACCCAGTGCCTGTTATTGAACATGGTATGAGAAACAGGTTACACAAGGTTCGTCAGGACTGTATTTTGATACACAACTGCATTCGTTTTTAAAACTTTCTCACAAAAATGTACCTCTGTTAAGCCCCAATAAGAAACTCCCAACCACACCATGAGCGAGGATGGAAAATGACCCCGTTGGACACGCGGAATACGGTTGCTCGCTTCTTCACTACTGTGTGCGTACACCTTATCATTTTGTTTGTTGTAGCTCTCTTCTACGGTAAAAATTTTTTCATCCGAAAAAAGAATTTCCCGATATTTTTTTCCCGCGTACCGCTTCAACAAAGCGCGGCATCTCTTCAGTCTCAGATCCATTAGACGAGCATTCAAACGATGTCCTGTTTTTCTTCGATATGCCCGAAGCCCTAAGTCTTCATTTAACGCCGTGGTTCTACTTAACCCCATCTGAAGGGCCAACAGTTTCTGCTTACGTTTGGGATTTCTTTGAATTCGCACCTTTACAGCTTTTATCACTGCTGGAGTCCCTAACAAATCGAGGGCGACCACTTCTTGACCTGTCATCTACACTAGAGTCTTCATTGTATCGTTTGATGGTACGATAAACGAATCTTTTGGTTATATTCAAATTTTTCAGTATATCAAAAAATTTAATTGGCGCGTAATCGCAACTGCAACACGGTCTTTTTTAAGCGTCCACTCCATATGCAAAAATGAGTAAAATTCTAAAAAGTATACAGTTTTATTTTCATGAATAATTCGAATTCAATAAACTTTTTTGTGGCCAGCATTCTAAAAGAAAAGTTTTTACTGTGTGACAATACTTATGACCTGACTAGGTATATACGTTGGTACGTGGGTGTACATGGGCAGTCTGTTAGCAGCATAAACATTATTTTCTAGACTGGGGTGAATCTTTTTCAGATGTTGTTGTACATCTAGTGTATCCATGATATTACTGCTATTGGTAGATTACTACAGTACAATCTACTCAATGACTAACGTAGGAATGATCAATTATGTGATTTCTAAATATTAAATTGCATTTTTTCTGTTATACAAAACCTATTTGAGTCATCAATACACTGAATAAGACGTAACACGAAGAATGTGAGATAAGGTTGTTGACGCATAAAGTTATTATCAATTCTACTGTAGAAATTCTTTAGATTAGAATTATTACTTACTGGTACTATATAAGACCAAGCAACTGCAGTCATGGAGTTAGTGTATGGTCGTTTGACCGCAGTGTATCTATCAATAATACATTTGTGTTACTTCAACGCATCAAAGGCCATAGATGTAAGTGTTTAATCTATTGACAAACTTACCTTTCTTTCTGTTATTTTTTACGTGTGTATGATTTTGAACGACAGGCCTGTTGGTCTAGTGGTTAGTGACCCTGACTGTTATGCCGGAGGTCGTGGGTTCGATTCCCACCCAGGACAAATGTTTGTGTGATGAGCACGATCATTTGTTCTGTGTCTGGGTGTAATTTATCTATAATATTTATGTATTTAGAAATATATAAGTATGTTTATCAGTTGTCTAGTACCCATAACACAAGCTCTGCTTAGCTTGGGACTAGATGGCGTTGTGTGATAGTTGTGGAATATTATTATTATTATTTAGTGTTAACAAATTATATTTAAATATTTTGTGTGTATATATGATTAAGCCGTGGTAGCTCAGATGGTTAGCGCAAGCTGTAAATTTTACAGTACGTAACGCGGGTTCGATCCCCTCCGACACCAATTAAATTGTTAATTGCAATTTTAAGTGTTTATTCTATTGACACACTTACTTTTCTTTCTGTTATTTTCTTACGTGTGTATGATTTAGTGTTAACAAATTATATTTAAATATTGTGTGTGTATATGATTAAGCCGTGGTAGCTCAGATGGTTAGCGCAAGCTGTAAATTTTACAGTACGTAACGCGGGTTCGATCCCCGCCGACACCAATTAAATTGTTAATTGCAATTTTAAGTGTTTATTCTATTGACACACTTACTTTTCTTTCTGTTATTTTCTTACATGTGTATGATTTAGTGTTAACAAATTATATTTAAATATTGTGTGTGTATATGATTAAGCCGTGGTAGCTCAGATGGTTAGCGCAAGCTGTAAATTTCACAGTACGCGACCCAGGTTCGATCCCCGCCGACACCACTTAAATTGTTAATTGCAATTTTAAGTGCTGATTTACCACGTGCTCGGCGGTGAAGGAAAACATCGTGAGGAAACCTGCATGTCTGAGAAAATTTCGAAGGCATGTGAAGTTCGCCAACACGTATTGAGACCGCGCCGCGGACATTTCCTAGCCATAAATACAAAGACAATAGCAGAAAGTAAAAAGTTAAAAAATACTTTTTTAACAATGACAGTCATTAGTTGATCATTAGTGAATGTGATTCTGTTTTCTAAAATTACAGGAAGAAAAGAGCAGAAGGAAGAAATGGGATGATGGGAAGTAATGAAGAATGAATTGTTATGTGAAGTTTGTTGGAACAAACATATTTTAGTCACGTGTAAATACTTTTAACATTTTGGTTCAAAATGACACAAAATCTAAAAAATATTAGATACATCATCGACATGGACGGATTTTACATTACATATCCTCATAAACATTTTCAATGTAGAGAAATGGCTATTCTAGACGTAAAACTATCTAATAAAAATGATTCGTTTATCGATCATTATTTGTTTCGGCCAAGTTATCCTTTCAATTATTTGTCGCCAAAGGAAAAAAAAACTGTTCGTTATTGTGAAATACACGTGCACGGCATTCCATATTTTGATGTGACCGAAGAATTAAAATGTGCCTACAAACAAGAGAACATCATTCCCATACTAAATTGGTATATTAGAAATTTGTGCAAAGACGAAGTGATCGCATACAAAGGTGGTTCAACAGAAAAACAATTTTTAAAAATGTTGACGACGAACGATAGAATTTTTAATATTGAAGAATACAAATGTCCAAAATACAATGATTTGGTAAATGTCATAAATTTAAACAAACGTTATGTGTGTAATAATCATATATTTGCAAAAAATAATCACAAAATTTTATATTGTTCTTGTGACGAAGTGTGGGTTTTTTACAAGTGGTTATTGCTTGAAAATAAAATTTTAAATTAATCATAAATTTTGTTTGAATTGTTTACACCAACACTTTCATTTTTTATTTTTCACCTTAGAACTTTAGACGTGTAATATTTCACTTTATACATCCGTGTACTGCTATTGTGGCAGGACCAAGTGTATGTGGGAAGTCAAATTTTGTAACAAATTTCATAAAAACTATCATTCGTCGTCAACAATTTTAAAAATTGTTTTTCTGTTGAACCAATTTTGTATTATATAGTATACTATAACTAATGTTTTTGGGAAATCAAACAAAATTTATGATTAATTTAAAATTTTATTTTCAAGTAATAACCACTTGTAAAAAACCCACACTTCGTCACAAGAACAATGTAAAATTTTGTGATTATTTTTTGCAAATATATGATTATTACACACATAACGTTTATTTAAATTTATGACATTTACCAAATCATTGTATTTTGGACATTTGTATTCTTCAATATTAAAAATTCTATCATTCGTCGTCAACATTTTTAAAAATTGTTTTTCTGTTGAACCAATTTTGTATTATATAGTATACTATAACTAATGTTTTTGGGAAATCAAACAAAATTTATGATTAATTTAAAATTTTATTTTCAAGCAATAACCACTTGTAAAAAACCCACATTTCGTCACAAGAACAATGTTTTTTTTTTCTTTTTTTTATAGAAGAGGGGGCAAACGAGCATGCAGCTCACCTGATGTTAAGTGACTACCGCCGCCCATGATCAACCGCAACACCAGGAGAATTGCGGGTGCGTTGCCGGCCCTTTAGAAAGGAGTAAGCTCTTTTCTTGAAGGTCCCCAGGTCGTATCGGTCCGGAAAAATCGCCGGTGGTAAACTATTCCACAGAGAGGTTGTACGTGGAAGAAAACTCCTTGTGAAACGTACAGTGGTGGACCGCCAAGCATCCAGATGGTGTGGATGGTATCGGGACGTTTGCCGTGTAGTGCGTTCACGAAATTTGGCGGCTGGGATTAATCCGAACAATTCCTCAGAGCACTCCCCGTGATAGATACGATAAAATACGCAAAGAGATGCAACATCTCTTCGCAGCGCCAGTGAATCGAGCTGATCGGAAAGCACTCGGTCGTCGACGATTCGAGCCGCTCTGCGCTGGATGCGGTCAAGTGGAAGGAGCTGGTACTGGGGAGCCCCAGCCCAGAGATGGGAACAGTATTCCATGTGCGGCCGAACCTGCGCCTTGTAAAGTTGCAGGCGGTGTGCCGGCATGAAATACTGTCCCGCTCTGCTGAGCACGCCAAGCTTTTTAGAGGCCAATTTGGCCTTCCCTTCCAAGTGACCACGAAACTGCACGTCACTCGATATGTCGACGCCGAGGATTCCGATACTGGCTGAGGCAACAAGGGGAGTGCCTTGAAACTGAGGGGATACGACAAAGGGGTTCTTTTTAGCGGTTAACGCGCAAACTTGTGTCTTCTGGGGGTTAAGCTGGACTAGATTTAGTCGTCCCCAATCCGAGACTCTGTTCAGCAAAGACTCGACTTCAGACACAAGTTTGTCCCGGCACTCGGAGACGTTTTCCTGAGAAATATTGGCTCGGCCGGTGTAAAGAGCATCACCAGTGCTGTCATCTGCATAGCAATGAATGTTACGGGTATGCAACATATCATTGATATGCAGAAGAAACAGCGTTGGCGATAGCACGCAGCCCTGTGGAACACCAGCATTAATAGGCTTGCAATCGGAGCTTGCACCGTCTACAACGACCTTGATGCTCCGATCTGCAAGAAAGCTGGTGATCCAATCGCACAGTTTCTCGGGAAGTCCATAGGAAGGGAGCTTCGAAAGAAGCGCTTTGTGCCAAACCCGATCGAAGGCCTTCGCAATGTCCAAACTAACGGCCAATGCCTCCCCCTTGAACTCTACTGCCTCCGCCCATCTGTGAGTGAGGTAGACCAGAAGATCACCAGCTGACCGACCACGGCGATAACCGTATTGGCGGTCACTAATCAGCTGGTGATCCTCAAGGTACCTCATGAGCTGGCAGTTTACAATGGACTCCATTGTTTTGGAGAACAAGGAGGTGATGGCGATTGGCCGGTAGTTGGACGGGTCTGAGCGGTCGCCTTTTTTAGGGATCGGGTGGACGAAAGCCGTCTTCCATGCTTTTGGGACTACGCCTAGGGAGTAGGAGTACCGGAAAAGACGCGAATGTAAAATTTTGTGATTATTTTTTGCAAATATATGATTATTACACACATAACGTTTATTTAAATTTATGACATTTACCAAATCATTGTATTTTGGACATTTGTATTCTTCAATATTAAAAATTCTATCATTCTTCGTCAACATTTTTAAAAATTGTTTTTCTGTTGAACCAATTTTGTATTATATAGTATACTATAACTAATGTTTTTGGAAAAATCAAACAAAATTTATGATTAATTTAAAATTTTATTTTCAAGCAATAACCACTTGTAAAATACCCACACTTCGTCACAAGAACAATGTAAAATTTTGTGATTATTTTTTGCAAATATATGATTATTACACACATAACGTTTGTTTAAATTTATGACATTTACCAAATCATTGTATTTTGGACATTTGTATTCTTCAATATTAACCTGTACGCCAAGCCATGCTCACTTTCGATCGCGCAATACCAACCTTACGCCCGCCAAGTAGTGATCGAATTAGATCAGAATTATGTAAACATGTCTACCTATGAAAAAACTATTTTTTCGTTTTAAACAAAACCAAAGACACTATGCAATAGATATTAGTATCAAAGACAAAGATATGTTCTTTTATTTTAAACCATAACCTGGCAATGTTTCTTAGAAAAAAAAAAAAGAAATCACTCTGAACTTCCGGCGTTCCACGTGTCACTTTGATGAAGGTCCGTCCGTCTTTTTTATAGAATTTTATATTTGTGTCTGGACTAAAAACGAAAGTATTATACTTTTTTATATTCCTTGTAATATAGTCAACACGTAGATATGTAATTTGTGGTATAAAAAGTGAAAAGTAAATTGCCAAAAGTACTTCAAATTCCGAAAGGCCTGTTTTGGCGGGCGGGTTATAAATGTGTTATTTTTCAAATTCTCATTTATTTTTAGTGTAAAATGTAAGTAAAAATAGTTTTCCTACATATTTTGAAATAACATGACGTTGTATTTATTTCAAATTCACACGAACATATTTTAGAAATATTGTTCGAAATGTCACAGATAAAATATTATTTTATTTTTTTTTTTTAATTTTTTAATATTTTAATATTTTGGTATGAGTAACGAATGGAAACACATAAAACATAAAATATACATATTTCCAAACAATTTCATATAAATTTCTACAAAAACAAAGGTGTAGAATTCAAATTAGTAGTAATTTTGTCACTAAAATTGAAGTTTATACTACTATTATGCTATACAGTGTAATTTATATACTTTATTACAATTTCTAGCAACCAAAAATAATTTTATTCGATAGTTTATACATTCAACAAGACTTCCTGTAAGTTTTATCCATAAATATTGTCTCAAAGTGAAAATATAGCAAAATTTGCAATATTGCAAAAAATTTCCTAACCTAGAAATTTTCCCGCCAAAAAGGTCCCGAGTGAACGGGAGTGTAACATGGCGCGCGCTCGCTTGGCGTACAGGTTAAAAATTCTATCATTCGTCGTCAACATTTTTAAAAATTGTTTTTCTGTTGAACCAATTTTGTATTATATAGTATACTATAACTAATGTTTTTGGGAAATCAAACAAAATGATTATTTTTTGCAAATATATGATTATTACACACATAACGTTTGTGTAAATTTATGACATTTACCAAATCATTGTATTTTGGACATTTGTATTCTTCAATATTAAAAATTCTATCATTCGTCGTCCACATTTTTAAAAAAACAAAATTTATTATTAATTTAAAATTTTATTTTCAAGCAATAAACACTTGTAAAGAAACCCACACTTCGTCACAAGAACGAAGATCCGTGATCAGAGCATGCCAAAACAGAATAATATAGAGATGTATATATTAAATATACTAATATAACCATAATGTTTATTATTGTTATAAATATAGTGATGGCATTTAAATATGCTGTCATAATGGAATCCAATGAGCAGTCCGCGCTCTGTGATGATATAGTATGTGATGTATGTGTGTGTGTGTGTGTGTGTGTGTGTGTGTGTGTGTGTGTGTGTGTGTGTGTGTGCGCGTGTGCGTGTGCGTGTGCGTGTGCGTGTGCGTCTGTGATAAGCTGACGAGTGACCTGTTCAGCGGAGGCATCGGCGGTTTCCGCATTCATTGAATCTTATTTAATTATCAGCTAGCACATTATCATTGTACAACAGAACAGCACAACGTTAGGGCTCGTTAAGGAAATATACGAGGTGACCTCGTGCTGCCCATAATAAAATGCATAAGGATGTTATGTGTTGTGTAGAAATATCCGTTAGTACTAGCATGCCCTCGCGAGCGCCTCCGTCGAGATTCCTCAACCGCTCCCTACGGTGTCTTATTCACGCATGTATCGTTTAAATTTTCACTTGTAGGTACATCAACATGTGATACAATTTTAATTGTATTTCCATTATATTTGCATGGATCTAGTAGAAATGTATGTATGGGACCATTATAAAAGTAACATATTATCGGTAAATAAAATAAGAAAGGCTTATTCAGTCAACTAAATTCGGAAATAAAGTGCCACATTTTTAAAGTGTACGAAAAATAGCAAATACAATTTCAGAATAAAATAAAAATATTTTATTCTATTCTAAAGTGAGAATATTGAAATGTGCCCAAGGTATCTAAAATCCGTGGCGACTGAACCGACTTACATCGAACGCAGCCGTTTACTACGCAGTACTGTTATTTATTCTGTGCCGTTACGAAAAACTTTTAAATATCTATGTTTATGAAATAAAGCATACTTCGTGATCATATACCTATCAAAAACAACGATTGTTATATGAATCGTCCATAATATGTTCCTACTTACTAAATAACTGTATAATATATTCATATTTGTTTTATGTACTTACATAATATGTGAATACAATAATCAAATATCATTTTTTTGGTTTTTATTGTATATTGCTACTTCTATAGCTCTAGTTTTTTATTCTGTAATATCAAACTGAGGAGATAACGTTTGTGTTACGATAGTGGCAAGGTCTGTTCCAGCTGCTGGCAAGTAATGAGTGTGGTGTTGTTGCAGACGTTGCAGGCGCTCGGTGTGGTGGGTGAGGCGGCGGAGGGGCGGCGCGGCATGGGGCGGGGGGGCGCGCGCGCGCGGCGGTGAGGCGCGGGATGTACGGCGCCTACTACCCCTACCTGTACGGCCGCGGCGCCGCGCGATCCTTCCACCACGCGCCGCACTTCCAGTACGACCGGGTGAGTGCGCTTCTTATTGTGGACATTGTACACGAGACGATACTATAATATTTACAATAAGCTAAAGTGCCAAAGTACCCACTCTAATTTTTAAAGTGTGATAACCGATGAAGAAGTAACGTTGTCTCACGACCGGTAAGCAAAACAGGTATAGATGACTACTGAATGGGAGGAATAACTGTTTAGGAAGAAGGAACTGGAGAAGTCGAGGATTGCAGGTGGTTCAGGGCCGTAATTTGTGGCATTACTTAGGGAAGGTCTATGTTCAGCTGTGGACTTGTGAAGGGCTGTAATGATGATGATGATAAAGATCGACAAACGAGCTTTTTCATCATCATCATTACATTTATTTTAATCAAAATCTAGATTTTGATTGAAATAAAACAGGTATTTAAATACCACTTGTAATTCCTGAGTAATTATGTGGAATGACGCCTGATGAAAACGGATTTTTCAAAGTAAAAAGATCACCCCTCAACTGACTTTAAAATACGTCTCAGTTCTAATAAATACTAATCAGTGTGTTTACGTCGCACAGATCTGAAACTGCATGCAGTATCTGTAGCACTCTTACTCTACTAAAGGAGTAATCTAAAGAATGTTGTTACATTAAGGCCAGGTTAAAATATCATATTTTAGTCACGATCTTGTCGCTCGATAATTGATACTTGAAACAGTATAATATGCTCGGAAAAATATATCCACATATATGACATATCTACTCAATTAAGTTCTTGATCAAATGGATTTTTAAAATACTTTATATTTATCGAAATAAAAAAAATATAGCCGAGAAAAAACTTGGACTTAAAAGTTTTTAAGCAATAACCATATTACATTTTTCCATAATATGAATGACAGGTTATCGAAGTAGATTTTTAACCGACTACATTTTTATTTAGACCCTTTATTTTCGATAATAAGCTAAAACGAAACACTGCTGAACGAACATGCATGCAGCGGAGTAGGGAGTCCTAAACGTCTTTTAATGTGACAAATAACTCGTCAAAATACTGTAAGCTTTCAAAATTCCATAGTTATTTACTGTTAAGATTGTTCTTCAGAGTTGCTAAGAATAAGTTCTAAGAATATTTTTGCTTTCAATTGTATTTGATGACCTAATGGATGATTTAGATTACTGTACTGTCGAAAACGACCAATTGCAGTCATAATGATTCGCAGATTGTACTGTGACCACCATGCAACGAGGTCATCACAACGAACGTAATGAAAATTGTATTGAAAGATTTACATTTAAATTATTGATAATTCTCTTCAAAAGAAATATTAGCAGGAGGCCACGGATTGCTAATATATAAAAGTGAACCGCAAGTCTAAAATGTCGATAAAGTTAAGTCAGCGTGAAGGCGAAATCGTACGGTACCGTAAGGTACCCAACTGGGTCTTATATAATTTAATCTTTATATAGAATTAATTTCAAATTTGTATGCATTGATGGATACAATACTACTACATAATATACTACATAATAATTTAGAACTAAAATTGTTTCTTTTATTGGATACTTGTAAATTATTGTATAGAGTATATTTTACATTAGGGCCTATCTGTCTTTTTTTTAAATAGTAATTTAATGATACCCGTCGTATATCAGTAAAGCCCGTGTCTTACGCAGTCCCGTTTCTTACGGTTCCCCTAGAACAGTGGTGGGCAAACTTTTTTAATGGCGGGCCACTAAGTTTAAGAAATTCTAGAGGAGGGCCAGAATTATAGAAAAAATGCTTTTTGTGTTAAAGCTTTTAATTATAATATTATAAAAACATTACAGCATTACACACAAATGTTATAAAATACCTTTTATCCTAAATAATAATTGATTTAACTTTTATTCGAAGGCTCTGCCTTGTTAGGCGTGTGAGACATATGGAATTGTTTTTGATTTTCCATAATATTTTCAAAAGCAGGTTCTAGCTGTGATGAAGCAACTTTCAGCAGTGCGAAAAGGTTTTCATCTGTCAATCGGTTTCTGATTGAGTTTTTCCGCAATTTCATGGTTGGAAAAAATTTGTTCGCACACATAAGACGAAACAAACATCGCCATAATTTAACGTGAGCTTCTCTTAACTTTGTATGTGTGTTTGTATCTTTGGGAATTCAGCTTTCAGTATGCTCTATAAATACTAGTTTCGTGGAATTAAGAACCAATTGCTTTAAATGGATACTGCACTGCATTTCAATAATTTCCAACTGCAATTCAGCAGATACATTTTCCGGATCTACATTAAACGGCACCGAGAAAACGTCTAGCGATGATTGAATGTTCTTAAAATCTTGAAACCTAGTTTCAAATTCTGTGTGAAGTGTTTTCAACGCCTAACTGAATTCTTGTAGTTTGTTCTCACTCACTGATGACATGGATTTTAAACGCGGAAAGTGAGTTAAATCGTTCTTCGCCATACAGTTATAAAATAGACAAAGCTGAGTTTTAAATGATTTAAGACAACACCAAGTCTCATCTATACATTGGTTCTTTCCTTGCAATTTCTTATTCAATTTGTTATAGTGTTCAAGCAAATAGGTAGAAAATGCAAAATCGGTACGCCAATCTTTGTCCTATAGGTTATGCATCTATTATTCTACTAGAATCTACTTTGAAGTAGAATCTACTTTTTCTTCTCGACCGCCAAAACGTAATTATAACGAGTCATGTACTATCCATGTCGATGGACCCTCGGCGGGCCGGATTAAATACTTTCGCGGGCCGGAGTTGGCCCGCGGGCCGTACTTTGCCCATCACTGCCCTAGAATATAATCCTGTTTCATTCACTTTTCAGTTCGTGTTTTCATTGTAATAATGTATACATTTAAATTGAGAGGAATCTGTGTCTGGTAGCGAGGTAACTATTTGAATGGATTTGGATCCATGTTGTACACCGCCTATGCTCAGTACTTGTACCCAACTTGAAGGTTCATTGAAATTCTTACAGTGTTTGTTTAAATTAAAAATAAAATCACTAACAAATAATTTAAGGCCCCTAAACATTTTAGAAACATACATGAAGATACACAAAGGCGCTCACGTAACAAGCAGTAAGACCTGTGTCGGTACGTCGCTATTTAGTGCAAGTTCAAATTCAATTGTGCCCCAGCCCCCAGCCGCGGCGGCAATCCGTGAGCATGACATAAATGAGAATTTTAATTTGTTACTTTTATGGGCATCAATGTGCAAACTTGTATGGACGAGTTGAATGCACACGCTTGTGTGTCCAATATGTTGTGTGTGCGTGTCGTCGTAAGAAATTCACCTGTATTGCAGTATTTGATCGATCTGTGAACGTAAGTCTTGCGTGTGTGCGTGCTCACGTCCGGGAGCGGTGCCGTTTCGCGCTGAATGTCTTGCTTGTGCAAATGGGCCTTTGTACACGGCCACTGGTTACCGCTTCCGAGAGCCGATATTAATGGCATGGTGGGGCTGGTGGGGTGACGGTGGGGGAGGGGTCGCTTGTTGACAGTTTACACTTCCATGCACTTTTTACTTTCCGGCAACGTTCTGTCGAGATCAATAAACGTACACTAACGAGCTTTGAACTTTTGAAATATTCACATCATACATTTTAACTTTAATGCATTTTAATTTACCACAGTAAGGAGTAAAGAATACGATGGGGTTTCTGCTTTGTTCACTTAATCTTGTTTGCAAGTTGCCACGATACAGTTGATAAGATTGCTCCTCCGCCTGGTCTCCGTCTGACTCGGCACCACCCTCTGTCCTATTTCTTTCGACAAACAGCATTGCTTTCTCTGCTGCAACCTACTGTCTGCCGGAAGTATATAGAGAGACAATAGTTTTAATTATAAGTTGTGAGGCACTTTAACTTGGTTCTTGGAGGGGAAACGCTCTTAATCCTTCTTTATTTGAAATCGCCATTTCCCATCAGGTGGACTGTTAGTTCCTTTCTCACTTCGGTTTTAATTAAAAAAATACACCGCGAACTAGTTTACTACTCTGGTGTTGCAAATCAACTGTTCTATTTGTAATTTAATGTTAGCCAAATGTCACTCTAATGACGAAAAATTAAGTCCAACAATGTCAGTTACTTATATATAAAATTCACAGCAGTCCGTATGATTCGATACTTAATAATGTAGTTCCTGCAAGTACAGGTATAATGACGTCTAGCTTTACCTACATACATATGCACTAGTCGTATAGCCCGCTCGTACCGACCACATGAGGAATGTGTTAAATTCACGAGAGCGACAAAACGGCCCGTCTTGTGCGGAAAATCGTATTAAGTGGTCGTATTAAGCTGCCTCCACTGCTTTAGTTTCAAATCATTACGAGGCATTAGGCCTTATGCGAACTGAATAAAAACCGGCTAAGCGCGAGCCAGCTCCCACGTTGTTGGGACCCGTGCAGTGTACATTGCAGATTTTTTATTAGTAGTAATTAGTACTTCTTTACTGATAATTAAATGCTAGTTTTCTTTTAGTTGTTTAATAAGTTTATAAAAATTATGCTTTATCTTCTAGATATTGAATAAAGAATGAAGTAATTGGTTTGGAATGGATTTAATCGAAATCAAAATTAAAGTATTTTTTATTCAATAGTTTACGTGATGAAGCGACGGTGGAGCTATATTAGGGTTATAACGCGAATGTGTCGGCTCGACCGAGCAAAGACCACGCTCTCAGTGTACCAGCATGCGGTGTTTCGTATGTTTAGTATGGAAAACCAGAGAACCTTTTTTTATAGAATTATAAACGAGCACAAGTTTCACCAGACGTTAAGTGAACGCTGTGGCCTTTAGACACCTACATCTACCTCAATTAAGAATCACAACATTGTCACCCACGGGGACTAAGGTGGTATTCCTCATTTCCAGTAAAAGGGTCGCTGGTTCTCTATACGAGGTGTGTTCAAAAAGTAAGGTGACTTTATATTTTTATGAAAAACTATTTATTTATTCATCAATATTTATGTTGTCCCCTTCAAAGTAATCCCCCTCAGATATAATACACTTGTGCCAACGCTTTTTTCAATCGTCAAAGCATTTCTGATAATCACTTTCTGGTATAGCCTTCAGCTCTTTCAGCGATGCAGTTTTTATCTCTTCAATCGTTGCAAATCTTCGTCCTTTCATAGGTCTCTTCAGTTTTGGGAACAGGAAAAAGTCACATGGGGCCAAATCCGGTGAATATGGTGGCTGAGGCATGATTGTAGTGTTGTTTTTGGTCAAAAAACCTCTCACAAGCAACGATGAGTGAGCAGGTGCATTATCGTGATGCAAAAACCATGAATTGTTTACCCACAATTCGGGATGTTTCTTACGTATTGCTTCTCGCAAATGGCGCATAACTTCAAGGTAATACTCCTTATTGACCGTACGACCTTGTGGCAAGAACTCATGATGCACCACACCCCTACAGTCGAAGAAAACTGTAAGCAAAATCTTCACATTTGATCGAACTTGGCTTGCTTTTTTTGGTCTTGGTGATTCAGTGTGCTTCCACTGGGACGATTGAGTCTTAGTTTCGACGTCATAACCGTATACCCATGTTTCGTCACCTGTTATGACGCTTTTGAGCAAATCTGGGTCGTTGTTGACATCATCCAATAGCTCTTGAGCGATTGTCATGCGACGGTTCTTTTGGTCGAAATTGAGCAATTTTGGAACAAATTTCGCTGACACGCGTTTCATGCCCAAAATATCCGAAAAAATTTCATGGCAAGTGCCAACCGATATGCCAACATCCTCCGCAACTTCTCTGATAGTGATTCGACGATTTTCCAAAACAATTTTCTTCACTATTTCAACGTTTTCATCGGTTGTTGACGTGCTGGGGCGTCCAGAGCGAGGTTCGTCATTGGCATCTTCTCGGCCATCTTGAAAGAGCTTGTACCACTTATAAACGTTTTTTTTACTAAGAGTAGACTCACCGTATGCCACTGTCAACATTTCAAGTGTTTTGGAGCACGTAATTCCATTTTTTACACAAAATTTGATGCAAATTCTTTGATCCATTTTTTTTTGATAGAAGAAAATCGCCGAGCACACCAAAGTACGTCTGACCTTTGTAACTGTCAAAAATAAACTAAACATGCTATACACTTCAAACTTGAAACATATGCTCAGGACATGTGTACCAACGCAACAAAATACAAAAATCGAAAATCGAATGTGCGTTGCCCGCGAAATTCAAAAAGTCACCTTACTTTTTGAACACACCTCGTACTCAGCATACGAAATATAGCGGCATTAAGCGGCTACTTTACGCCAGTATTCTGTGAGAGCGTGGCACTTTCGCAGTCGAGCCGACCCCTCAGTGTTACAACCGTACTATATCTGCAGCGTGGCTCCATCACGTGTGTTGTGTGCATGTTCGTTGTTTTAGTTAGTTATTGGTTTTTTAGCCGAATCAAAAATTCGACTGTATGTTTTTATGTAGGTTACGCGATATCGTCATCATTTGTACCTAAACAGATATTGATGATTCTTTTTTTAATTAAACATTTTGTACATCAGTGTGTTCTAATATACATTTGGAGAAAAGTATTCACCCCTGATGTAGCAAAATATAGGATGAAGTTTTTAACGTCACCATTTGGACGACGTTGAGATTGTGGCATCCCTTAGTCCAGTCAAATGGTAAAAATAACTTCTAATAAAAAGTACGAATATTTTTTGTTAACGGCTTGTAGATAACCACAGCTACAGTAAGTTAATGGAGTGGTAATGGCAGAAGCAACCGAGGCGAGCCACTCTACCACTTTTTGTCGTTGTCAGTCCCATGCGCTTCCCTCTCTCTGCCTCCGTTTCAAGTACCTGTGCACACGGTACACCTTCATAAGTTCCTCCTTTCATAATTTTCTTTAGTTCTTAATATTTTTTATTTAACAACGTTACGTTCATCCCACCTCCTCCATATTAATACGCAAGGATTGTCTCCTGAACCGATAAGGCAATAAACGTAAATAAAATGCACGAGGACGGAACAATTATTTGTGAGCCGTACAAATAGTGTTCCGTACTGGATTCTACCACGCGGCCCCGAGCGCCGCGAGTCAATTTTGAGATATCTACTGCACCACGGAGCCGTCCAATGATCACATACATAATAATAATTTATGATATAAATGAAACTAGTTTTCTGAACTGTGATGTTCCAGGGCCCAATGTCATAGTTATTCACGGCTACCTTCCTTCAGTATAGAGTTTCCAGTTCCCTGGGATGAGTAATGGGTGCTGTAGACCACTCGAAACATTGGGAAATTAAAAAAAAAGTTACATTACGCGATAAAATCCGTAAAAATTAGTTTAATTGAAATGTAAAGTGTTCGTGTAGATTGAAATCATTGAACAAGTAATGGTTGTTATTAACTAAATATCAAAATATCAATATCAATATAAACAAACATTTTCACGTAAAAATTAGTTTAATTGAAATGTAAAGTGTTCGTGTAGATTGAAATCATTGAACAAGTAATGGTTGTTATTAACTAAATATCAAAATATCAATATCAATATAAACAAACATTTTCACGTAAAAATTAGTTTAATTGAAATGTAAAGTGTTCGTGTAGATTGAAATCATTGAACAAGTAATTGTTGTTATTAACTAAATATCAAAATATCAATATCAATATAAACAAACATTTTCACGTAAAAATTAGTTTAATTGAAATGTAAAGTGTTCGTGTAGATTGAAATCATTGAACAAGTAATGGTTGTTATTAACTAAATATCAAAATATCAATATCAATATAAACAAACATTTTCACGTAAAAATTAGTTTAATTGAAATGTAAAGTGTTCGTGTAGATTGAAATCATTGAACAAGTAATGGTTGTTATTAACTAAATATCAAAATATCAATATCAATATAAACAAACATTTTCACGTAAAAATTAGTTTAATTGAAATGTAAAGTGTTCGTGTAGATTGAAATCATTGAACAAGTAATGGTTGTTATTAACTATATATCAAAATATCAATATCAATATAAACAAACATTTTCACGCTTGAATAACTGGAATCAATAATTGTATTATGGAAATGTTAGCATTTTTCTGCTCGACTGAACGTTGGATTGGAAATAAAACAGTGTTACAAATCAATTCTGCAATAATTTTATCAAAGTTTTTTTGTCGCCTATTAAATAATTCAGATACTTACTGCTCTACGTGCACATGTGATGTTTTTGTGTCCTTTAAAATACACATTTATGACAAACGTATATTGTTGCTCTGATTTTATACGCTGATATTGGGATCCGCGTGTTATAAGGAAATGATGTGTCTTACCTATAATAGTTTGAAGAGCACCTCTCGCCCTTCTTTAATTGCTTACACTATCTCCGTCACCACTAATCCCACCACCGCTACTCCCAACACACCTATACTAGAAAAGACGCACCACCATCGATAATACGACATGTGTTTCGTCTCTACACGAGGCATCCGCAGGTGAAGTAGACTCTGCAGTGGTTGACCGCTTTAACATCTCTAATATAATAAATTTCTGCCAAGTAACGTCTAATTCTATTGATTATTATATAATATTTCGTTGGCGTGATATATATTTAATAAATCCAACAACCTTAATTATCTTTTGTAAAACCATTGTATGTTATGCTTTTCGTGGTACAACATGTAAGCATCTTAAAACAGGAACAGGCAGTACGCAATAAGTCGCTACTAACTTGTTTACACGGCAGCCAGTAACTTAGAGCTTTCCTGCCCGTTCTAGCCAGCAAGTTCTAGCTGCAAAAACTTTTTTACTAACTGATGCTTCATATACATTTTAAATTGGTCATTAAGCGGATTTGCAAGCCGATGGTGCACTGATACCGACGCAGTTAGCATTCCGTCCTACTCGTCCGTCGTACTGCCATTGCATTCACAATATATATTATTCAGTATTTTATATTTAAATACACGAACTAGACTGAGGTCTCCTTTTAAGTATAATATACCTGTATTAAGAAACCCTGCTCTTGCGTAACAATTTTTAGACATTTGTAAGATCGCATACAAAATATAACGCGTGTTATATTTTGCATGATATGGTATATGTTGACAAAAGGATATAATAGGTCCTTACATATGAATTGATTAAAACTACTTTTACGGATTTTATTGCGTTTATTTTACTTTTAATTACTTTTATTTTTAATTCCCGACGTTTCGGGTGCTTTGCAGCACCTATGGTCACGGGGGACCCACCCCGACCCCCTCGTGACCATGGGTGGAAAGTCGCCCGAAACCTCGAAACGTCGGGAATTAAAAATAAAAGTAATTAAAAGTAAAATAAACGCGATAAAATCCGTAAAAGTAGTTTTAATCAATTTGTAGTGTTCGCGTAAATATAAGAAATCCTTAAATAGGGAGTTGGAGTTTTGTACGGGAGGAATATAAAATCAATTTTTTTTTTGTAAAATATATTTAATTAATCAAAGTATGCACCCTTGTTATCTATGCACTTTTGCTGATCTCATAGGTAGTTCATTATTCCCTTTACTAAAAAAAACCATAGGGGCGAGAAACAATAAACTCTTTGAAGGCGGTTTGGACTGCCGCATCGGAGTTGAATTTTTTTCCTCATAAGAAGTTGTCCAAATTCCGAAAAAAATGGTAATCTGTTAGAGCAAGGTCCGGGGAGTACGGTGGATGTCGCAGACATGCCAATTGTAGCTCATCTAACTTAGTGGTTGTTTGTTGTGCAGTGTGTGGTCTTGCGTTGTCGTGAAGCAACAGTAGCCTAGAGCAATTGACCAATCTTGAAGCAGCTAGTTCTTCCTTCGTGGTTTGCAGTTGCTGACAATAGATATCTGCCGTAATCGTTTGGCCAGATTTTAGAAAAATTTAGGCGCTAGTCCACCAAACACTCACAAGTAACTTTTTTTGAGTCAATTTTCGTTTAGGGCAGGATTCGGCTGGGTCTCCAGGGTTCATTGCGACGAGCGCTTCCAATTATCGTACAGTATCAATTTTTCATCACATCACAAAATCCTTTCATTTTTGTGTCGGATGAGCAAAGTAACAGTCAGTAAGCAGTCGACGCGTGTTTGCAAGTTCGATTCACTCAATTAACCCATTAACGCCCTCTGTACTTGCTTGAGTACACCTCGTTATATCGATATTTGATGTACTTTGGCATTTGTTTTAATCGAACTAATTATTGATTTTGAAACTAGATGACTCAAGTAGCCTATAAAATCAATCGTTTTGACAGTGACGCGTAAACTACTGTCAAAAATTTTATTTCGTGAAACGGTTTTGGGCCTTTAATTTGGAGGTAAGTAATTATTGTTGATTTTAAATAAATATTTTAAAGGTTTGGGATAAATTTTGGATTTTAACGTTCGATAATACTTTATTATTGCTTGTCAAATTGTATTTTAAATAAAATCTTTATTAAATCTGCCATATTACGATGATTTATACCTCTGTACACAGACAGGTACAATGGGCATATGTATATGTTATTTTTACTTTTTTTACAGTTGTACTCGAAAACCAGTAAATGGCGAACCGCTGCGTTTTATCGAATCAAAATAACTACTCGAAGATTGAGGAAGCACTAGAATCGATACTGGCTGGTGAATATCAAGATGTAGAGTATAATGTAGTGTTATTACCGCCAGATCCTGCTACCGTAAGTGACGAAGAAGAGGGTAATGAAGACGACTTAGTTTCTTCAACACTTCCAAGGAATGTTCCAGGGACTTTGGAGGTGATTCACAACCACCCTGATTATGAAGTTTCGGACTGGAATGACAGTGACGACGAGCCCCTATCAAACACGGCTGGGACCGCAGAACACTCCAGAAATAAGCGGCCTAGAAACCAACGTGAGCAGCCCGAAGTAACTGTTTGGAGGAAAACTCTACCCCAATACAGTGCTGTTTATGATGCTACAGATACATTACAAAACCGACAACAAAGTAAAATAGAAAGCCTAAAAGATTATAGTCCAGTTATGCTGTTTGAAAAAATGTTTGATGACGATGTAATGTATCTCATAAATAACATTTCGTTGTACACTGGTCAAAATAATACGCACAATTTTGAGCTGGACATCTCTGACTTGAAAAGATTTTTGGGTATATTGATTTTTTACTGGCTACCATCAACTACCATCTGAACGTGCGTATTGGAGTTTAGATGAAGATCTGGGCATTCAGTTAGTAGCGAGTTGTAAATCTATTTGGAGACACCAAATAGATTTACGGATATAAAGCGATACTTACATCTTGTTGATAATTCTTTAGCAAATAATACAACCGACAAGATGTTCAAAGTGAGACCGTTGTGCGATTTGATTGAGCGAAACTTTTGTCAGTGGGAAGTTTCCCACGAAAATTTATCTGTGGACGAGTCTATGATAAAATATTTCGGTCGTCATCCAGCTAAACAATTTATTAGAGGAAAACCTGTACGCTTCAGATACAAAAACTGGGTCGCAACTAGTTCAGACGTTTACTGCTGTACTTTTGATATTTTACTGTTGCAAATCTGCAGACGCTTAGTCGGACAGTCTTGGCGCAAGAGTGGTAAAAACTTTACTCGCAAAAATGCCCATACAAGATAGTAAAGAACATATCGTGTATTTTGACAACTTTTTCACGAATTACCAATCACTGTATGATTTGCGTTTTCAAGGAACTAGAGCGACTGGTACAATTCGTGACAATAGAACAAAAAAATGCCCACTTCTTTCTGTAAAAGAAAAGAAAAAGCGACCTAGAGCAGAATATGACTATCGCTTTGATACAAAAAATGAAATTGCGATTGTACGTTGGAAAGACAACAACGTTGTCACTATGGGTACCAATTTTGACAAAATTGAACCTGTAGGAAAAGTAAAAAGGTAGTGCAGTACAAGAAGACAAAAAGTAGATGTGAATATACCAGGACTATTCGTGAATTACAACAAAGGAATGGGTGGTGTAGATCAGATGGACCAATCCATAAGTCTGTACCGAGTTTCGATAAGAGGAAAGAAGTGGTGGTGGGTAATATTTACCTATTTACTGGATATCTCTAACGCTTTGAGACTGCATGTTTTACTGTCCTTCAGGCTCAACAGTGGTTGGGTTAGACAAAAAAAATTACGGTCACAACCCACAGCGCATCCAAAATCCGCTGCGTTGTGCTGTATGTCACAGTCGCGTCCGATGGCGTTGCGAGACCTGCCTAAAAACGTTATGCGTAGAGCGAAGTTGTTTCGGAGAATTTCACTCTTGATCCGCCCACTGTACTCGCCTGTGTACACCCTTATAAGTGCGATGTGACACAGTTATTTTTTATTTTTTCTTATAAATGTATTATATAGGTACTATTAAAGCAATAAAATATAATACCATGAAAAAAATAACAATAGTTTAACGATTTCTTAAATTTACGCGAACACTACACATTGAATAAAACTATTATTTACGGATTTTACCGCGTTTAATCACATTAATTTATTTTTATTATTATCCCGACGTTTCGGATGCAAAGGAACATATAGCTGATGTGAAGCACCTTCAAAGTTCCTTCAAAGGAACATATAGCTGATGTGAAGCACCGACGCTCCGGGAAGTCTGCAGTCTGTGAACATGTTCAAGATCGTCTCCACCATTACATCAGATTTGATAAACCACAAATTCTCGCAAAAGAACACCGATTCCTACCAAGGATGATACGCGAGGCTATTGAAATTAAAAAACATCCAAATTTCAATAGAGAAGATGGTTGGGTGCTACCATCTGCTTGGGATCCTATAATTAACAAAATTAAACCCAAACCCCAGCATACCACTGCAAGACTTCATGATACTATAAGCTCGTTTTGCGTAAATCGGACCAAAAATTAATATTAAAAAAACTGAAGGTAGCCGGACTAACTATGACATTGGGACGTCAAACATCTCAGTCCTCCCCGTGACCATGGGTGCTGTAAAGCACCCGAAACGTCGGGATAATAATAAAAATAAATTAATGTGATTAAACGCGATAAAATCCGTAAATAATAGTTTTATTCAATAACAATAGTTTTATTTTGGGCGTTAATGGGTTAATGAGGTTTTTTTTACTTTCCCGATTTGCTTCAAGTGGAATAATACAGTTTTTTCACTTACGCATAAAGCCTGCAGCTATCTCTGAAGTGCTTTGTGATAAATCCGCTTCCACAATAGCCTTTAATTTTTCATTTTCCACTTTGGTCTCTGGCCGTCCACGGGGTTGGTTCTGAAGATCGAAATTTCCAGGACGAAAACGTTGAAACCAAAAACGTATCGTGCTTTCTTATGCGACACCAGCGCCGTACATATCATTAACCCTTCGAGCTGTTTCTGTTGCACTGGTGCTACGGTAGAACTCGTACTCGTAAATATATCGATATTTCATGTTTTCCATTGTGCAGTAATAAGCGACGCCAAAGAAAAAATTTATGAGGAAAAAACAAATGAATTACTGTTTTCAAAACTCAAATGTACCAGCTAAATGAATTTATAAATTTGAATTTGGAATTATTAACCAAAGAGGAGATATTTGAGATCAAAGTGGTCAGTAAGACAAAACGCTAATTTCATATACAAGGACCCAATATTATCAAAACAAAGTGGGAATGTAAGCCATATACAATACAGTCCATTAATAACAAAGCTTTGGTTGTTGTGGGTGGGCATAACTAGACAAATAAATATCACATGTCTAGCTCTAAACTGGGATTGCTCCTGTAAAATGAATAATTATCTACTAGTCGAGATATTTGTGCAGACAGATAAAATATAATTTGCAGCACACAATTACATAATGGCCTATAGTGGGAAACAAATCAGCAATTTTTGGTTTCTCAGACAAGACTTACTAGGCAATAATTTTGAAAGAACAAAAAAGAAACAAAGAATATACATTTATTTCAACACGATACAATCACTATTAGGCACTTAAATATTAACATTTGTAGATACATAGATTAATAAAAGTATTACAAAAAAAAAAAAAAACAATAATTTGACCAACAGCACTGGTCAGTGGGCCCGGATCGCTAAAAGCTATCAGCATTAGCACGGTGGACAATTTCTTTATAGAATAAGGGTGACAAACGAGCACACAGTCCGCCTGATGGTAAGCGTATGCTGTGGCCCGTAGACATCTACATCTATCCTCGATTAAGAATCAAAACGCAGATGCGTTGTCGCCCCTGAGGACTTAGATTAAATGCCTCCTTTCCAGTAAAAAAGGGTCTCCGGATCTCTACACTCACCATATGAAAGACAGCAGTATTAAGCTGCTATTTTACGCTGGTATTCTTTAAGAGCGTGATTCTTTCCCGGTCGAGCTGACCCATTCGTGCTGCAACCATAATATAGCTGCAGCGTGGCTTTATCACGTATAAAAATTTCTAACATTTTCCTAACATCACTGTTCACAAGCTCTGCTTTTTAAAGTACATGCTATAAAAGAAATTTTTGTTGCTCTAATAATAATATCCTTTAAATCAAGTTTTAGTCACTTAGACCAATCCGAGTCTAGACAAGATTTTAGTGCATGAATGTGTTCGTTCGAAAGCATAGGTGCACTCTCTATTCTCCCACTTTCAGAATCCAAACAGCAATCTGACCCAATCGGAACAAGGTCAGGTGCATGACCAACGGCTTTTGAATCTGGAATTATATGTTCAGCAGTTGCACTTATGACCATCACACCAATAAAGCAGTCAAAACAATTGGTCGTCTAAGTATTAGGAGTATATCTCATTCCATTATTACAGGTTAAATCCACTTCTGAACATAGACCTCTCCCATAGACCCCTCAAGGAGTATATTTCCCATACTTGCCACGCTTGGCAAGCAGTTTGGCAACCGCGTTTTATTTTTATTTTTAGTAGTTATTAGGCAGACGCTGCTGCTCATCTCCTGATGCTGCCCTCGGTCGCCTCTTGCGACGCCCACTGCGTGATGTACGTTATATGGTGAATTTTCTTACAGCGCCACTACACGGTCGCATTGTTGCATTGCATGAAACATGATTGTAAAATAGAGGAACCTTGCACGGCTCCGTGCGAACCCTTTCATGGCGGCGTCCCGTCTTTGATCTTAGGATAAGTGGAAACTACTGTGGTAATTACTCACACGTAAATTGGTTTAAAAATAAAAACACTAGCTCATTAAAGACTAACACGGTGCATATTTTTGGTTTATTTCGTTGTACGAGATTTGCAATGTGTTTGTGGTTAACTTTATAAAAGAATTTTACTGTGTCTCTTTGTCCAAACCGTTGAACCCTCAGAAATCGAAATAATAAGACAGTATTACTTAGATTTCTGTGGTTGAACCAGCGATGCAATCCCATTGCAGTGCTATCGGTGTAACCAGTGCTGTTCTTTCCTAACTGACACAGCTTATACGTGGTAGAGCCACGCTGCAGCCATTGTGGTTGCAGCGCGAATAGGTTGGCTCAACCTGGGAAAGATTACACTCTCAACAAGATACCAGCGTAAAATAGCAGCTTAATACTTATGAGTTTCATATGGTGGGTGTAGAAGACCGGAGATGATTTTACTGAATATGAAGTATTCGATCTTAGTCTACACGGGTGACAACGCATCTGCATTTTGATTCTTAATCGAGGATAGATGTAGATGTCTATAGGCCACAACATCCACTTACCAATAGGTGGACCGTGTTTTGTTAATTATCCTTAATTTTATAGAAAAAAGTATTTACCCTTGACTCTGTTGTCAGTTGCCTAGCTGGGTGTTTTATTTTACGTCTAACGTAAACGCGATGGTTATACCGTCATCTTTCATAAGATCTGGCCTTTTCCATTGTCGCCTCTTAGAATTTCTTTGGAACGGAATGTGGGGTGATAAATTCACCCATCACCCCAGTCGCCTAACACACAGGAGTCTCTTAATGCACAGATAAAAGATTATTCGTGCATTAAGAGACTTTTATATTCAATTTAGTTAATTATTTCTTATTAATATCATAAAGAACAAACATTACTCTTCGACTTAATATCATCGTCATGCTGGACATAGAGCTCCCTCACAGCTTGCCACGTATTTCATGTATCATACGATGTTTAAATTCGTTCGTTTTGGTATTTGTACTGCGTTCTTTTTAAATGAAACTTGAAATTAATGTATCTGGAGGAAAATGCAGCCGAGTCGCCGTGTCAGTCAAACGCTTTCAAGCCGGCTCCCGGGCAAGTTTTAAAATGAATATGAAAAATCTTATTGTTCTTGTTGGAATGTAATCTATTACCGAATACTAATTAGAATTTAATACATTTTAATGAATTAATATAATAATTTTTGATACGTGAAGGACGTAGATATCAAGCAATTCACATTATTTCCTTGTTAAGCGTAAGTATAAATTTAAATACTACTTAATAATATGCTATGGCCGATGCAAATTTATTCCTCTGCAGCGGCGAGGAGGATCGCTCCACGGACAAGAGCAGGCGTGTGTACAATGCAGCGCACGCATTTTTCGGTTTTTATTATTGCACTAGTAACGTCTAGATCGTTACTGAAAGACACGGACCCTATAGATAATATTTACAATAAATAAGTACCTACTTGTGATTTGTTTTTGAATGTTTATTTCTTTGGCACGGTCTGTAGCTTAAAAAGCTAATAACTTCTGTCTTCTGTGTATAAGTCTGTAGCTTAGGAAGAGTATAACTTTTCTTTTTTCAGTAAACTTCGGCATTAGCATTTTTTAATTACTGATTTACCATTAGACTGGTTCTTATTAATACTGATAATGTTGTATGCTATTTTTAACACAAGAAAAATGTAAAATGTTGAACCACCTATAAAATTAAATTCTGATGTTGTTTTAGTTCAAACAAAGCTATAGTTTTTTCTCGCGTGCCCAAGCACATGTGTTGCCTCTAACGTATTTATAACAAATTTGATTTCAATGTTATCTTTATTCAAGTGTAGACGGTTATTATGTTAAAACGCAAGTGTCAATGCTGACGAATTCATATTAATGTTGATTATATCAGTAGTGCGGCGGAATTTGGAACTTTCCTAACAACTGGAAAAGCCGATTGTTAAATTCGGTTATATTTACACATCGATAGAATTTTATGTGCCCTTGTCAACGGACTGTTGCGTTTAATTTAGCCAAAATATGGGTCTTATGTCTTCTTTATCAGTCTTTTGACTTTTTAATTGAACATTAAAGAAAATGCGATTGAATAAGTGGATATTAGCAATTCGGACAGCTGGCGCGGGTCGGATTTCGGCCGGTGCGGACGGCGGGCTGTTGTTCCTGCTTTGCATTTTTATGTGATGGACAGATTGGTCGAGCGATAACACGCTCTTAAATAACGACACCACCTCGCCTAGAAAGTTGTCGGTTTGCTAACATTACGACGTACTTATTAACTACAGATACCTGCAACTACTTCGTGTTTTTATTTTATGTAGTAAGGGTAACAAACAAGCACATAGTCCACCTGAATGCTGAGGCCTATGGAGATTTAAATGCAGATCTAACAATCAAATAAAGAAGCTTTGTCACCCGTGAGGACTAAACTTAAATGACTCATTTCCAATAAAAAGGGTCTCCGGTTCACTACACTCTCCACACGAACCACAGCAGCAATGTCTTGTATATTTAATATTTGTTATGCTTAAAAAATCGCTGTACATTTTCATTACATACTTATATAAACTCACACATGTTACGCGGAAAAGCAAAAAGCGGCTGCGGACTTCCATTGGCATGATCCTTACATACTTTTCTCGCTCCTTTCACATCATTTCACATTTCATACTCGTATCTTCGTATACATGCTCATCGGTTCAAGGTACTTTTAAAACCACCTACAATACGTCACCAATTTGGTCGATCAACTTCCGTCTGACGGGCGCCTCTCGCCGACTCTACCATTGAATTTGCTCCGTGCTTTAATTCTTCTATGTGCTATGTTTTAGCAACGACTTTCTTGAAGTCGGACTTTACAATTAATTTAAAAAAAGTCAAAATTAATTGGCTAAGATCGACGTAATAGAATAAAATGATGTGCCTTACCTAGTTTAAAGAGCACCTCTCGCCAACATTTATCCCAGCACCACTACTCCCAACACCACTACACTAGGAACTAATGTAGTTTTTATTAGAAATTTAGCACTTGTGACATCATATGACGTCACAAGTGGGAGAATGTCACTAACAATTATAGATACAGTGTTAATGTGAACATTCCATCCATAGTTCTATTTCTTTTGATATATATTTCCATATATTATACATTGTACGTAACTAGTTAAATCACGATGCTTAACAACATTCTTTATGGGAATGAATAATGGATATGACATGGACGGGCAGGCAGGTGTGCCGATATTTTCCTACATTAGCGACATTTACCAGCAGATTACGAGAAATCAGATATTGGATTGGGGGGTTTACAGACTTATGTATTTTTAACCAAATTCAAAAAAAGACGCGCTTCTTTATTCGGATGTTTATAATTTTTAATATATGTTCAGACATTACTCCGTCATATATAGACGAATTTTGAAAATTAGTTTTTTGTTCGAGAGATGGTTTATTTGGAAATAGTTCCATTTAAATTTCGTAAATATCTGAAATTAGTTTCGGAGAAGACGTGTCGATTCGGAAAATCACCGGCTGCGGGCGCCTGTCCAAAAACGGTGTTTTTAATAAAACTGACTTAAACGGGGCCTTCTCGTAGCAGGCACTGATAAAATAACCTCGTCTATCTTGCCAGTGTTTAAAAACTTTTCTAATTTTTAAATCACTACCATCACAAGATACCAAATATTTTAAGAATTATATTATACGTCTTGTCTTTCATCATCAAATGCAGGCGCATTTTTTCAACTTGTTTGTTTATAAAAGAACTTGTCTTTGTCACCTACATGTGCTGTACTGCAGCAGCTGCAGCAGCTGCCCTGAACCTCTGGTTCACTCGCTGACACTATTTCGTTAATGTTGTGGGCTAAGTAATCGACTCTTGTAGTATGGATATTTTCTCAGTAATAACGGTCTATTTCCTGTTATTTGGTGGATCGGCAATCTACGGATATAAGGTCGGGGAAAAGTTTCTTCGTATTTTATATACAAATTCAAAACTATTCTTTTTTCTCCGAAGTTTAATTACATTTATTTATAATATATATGTGCCATTTTGTTCGATAACTTGTAGCCATTTTGTAGGTAGTGACATAATCCTATTGCTGTGGAAATCTTGGGATTTTTGATAAAAAAACGTGACAAGTAGTATTTACAGTTATCTCTATATGTTTGTACTGGGAATGGCTGGTTACAGCCGCCTGAGTGTGAGAAGAGACATCACGCTTATTGAATATGTGTGGAAATTATTACGTGGATGGATATACCACCCAGATGTGCTCGCTGCGTTAAAGCTGCGGGTGCCTAATAATTACGTGTGTTCTCGTCGTCGTCCCCCATTACTCCTCGTGCCCGCTGCTAGGTCGAAGTTGCTTCAGAACGCACCATGGTCACGTGCTATACACTATGTTATATCATCTCACAGAATAATGACATATTTGCATGTAGTGAGACTAAATTCATAATTGCAGCATACAAATCCGTTGAAAATTGTAATGTTTTTAATTGGTATTTTATTTTACAATCAATTTGATAGATTTCATACTAGATATCATTATTTGTTAGTCAGTAGTTTTCTTATATTTAGGTTAGTTATAACATCTCATTGGTTTAATAACTGTAATGATGTTATAATTGTGTAATAATAAATAAATAAATGTTAACCTAACACGTTTTGAAGAGATCTAATCATCATTTTCAACCAACAAAAAACGGAGGAAGTACGCATAACTTTTTACAGAGTAGTCCGATTTTGATAATTCTTTTTATATTGGATAGATATCTTAAAATATACCTATATAAATATAAAAAATTACCCTAAGGGTGGGAAAATAGGGGTGATTTATTCTTTACTCACAGATATTAATGCTGAGTTGTGTATTACAGCATTACATAAAAATTACATTACATTACAAAAAAAACCTCACGATGAATGAGCTTTAGACCCTCTTGTGTGTAGACCTCTCACTCTGCATTTCTGATATAGCTCGTTCATCATGAGGTTTGTGTAATACCTTATTTGGCTCTAGCTCAGATAAAACAATACCCTCAAGTGTTTTTACTCTACTCAGTGCCACATATGTCTGCCCTTTTGCAAATATTTTTTTTCTGAGGTCGATTACAGCTTTAAACAAATAATAGTTAAAGTAGGATTACCTATATTATAACAGTTTATAGCTAAAGTAAGGTAAGTAGCTTTTTTAAAAGTAATCAAAAATTAAGCATGTAGTGATTAGTAAATTATAGCCACAAAAAGTTATAAAATTAAAACTTTTTTACAAAAAAATTAAACCGCCGAAAAAACTGAAAAACAAAAAGCAATGAACCTGCTTCCATTAAAACATACTACAAGCCGCCGAAGAAGAAGATTAGTCAATTTTTACCATCCGTCAAGTGTAATATCCCTCTACAAGATGTAGGCGTGTGCATGCTAGATTGTGAATGTGGCCTCTCTTACATAGGTCAAACAAAAAGATCTATAAAAACCCGCGTGAAGGAACATATAGCTGACGTGAAGCACCGACGCTTCGGGAAGTCTGCAGTCCGCGAACATGTCCACCACTACATTAGATTTGATAAACCACAAATCCTCGCAAAAGAACACCGATTCCTCCCAAGGATGATACGCGAGGCTATTAAAATTTAAAAAAATCCAAATTTCAATAGAGAAGATGGATGGGTGCTGCCATCTGCCTGGGATCCTATAATTAACAAAATTAAACCCAAACCCAAGCATACCACTGCAAGACTCAAGATATTGTAAACTCGTTTTGCGTAGATCGGATCGAAAAATTAATATTAAAAAACTGAAGGTAGCCGGACTAACTATGACATTGGGACGTCAAACATCTCAGTCCCCCCCGTGACCATGGGCGCTGTAAAGCACCCGAAACGTCGGGATAATAATAAAAATAAGTTAAAGTAGTAAATAAACGCGATAAAATCCGTAAATAATAGTTTTATTCAATGTGGAGTGTTCGCGTAAATTTAAGAAATTATTATTTGTTACAAAGTTTAATGTGGTTGCGAGTAGCGAGTTTCTTCTCATTTTCTTCGCTAAATAGAGGTGTTGGTCTATGTCATTATTTTACTTGTATCGTCTTTCTATACTCGGTAAATTAGCTATGTAGATAGTCATTTCATCTTCAAACAGCATCCATGGTTGCCTTAATTTATTTTCGTTTGGCATCTAAAATAAAATACTATAATTTATTGAATAAGACTATTATTTACGGATTTTATCGCGTTTAATTACATTAATTTATTTTTTATTATTATCCCGACGTTTCGGGTGCTTTACAGCGCCCATGGTCACGGGGGGGACTGAGATGTTTGACGTCCCAATGTCATAGTTAGTCCGGCTACCTTCAGTTTTTTAATATTAATTTTTGGTCCGATTTACGCAAAACGAGCTTATAGTATCATGAAGTCTTGCAGTGGTATGCTTCGGTTTGGGTTTAATTTTGTTAATTATAGGATCCCAAGCAGATGGTAGCACCCAACCATCTTCTCTATTGAAATTTGGATGTTTTTTTTAATTTCAATAGCCTCGCGTATCATCCTTGGTAGGAATCGGTGTTCTTTTCGAGAATTTGTGTTTTATCAAATCTAATGTAATGATGGGGACGATCTTGAACATGTTCGCAGACTGCAGATTCCGTAAATAATAGTTTTATTGAATGTGTAGTGTTCGCGTAAATTTAAGAAATCATTACTATAATTTATTGCTAAAACATAATTAGCATACATAACCACGAATGAAGAAAATAGTTATATATATAATTATCATAATACAACTTTTAATATTACACATTACTTTTGTATCGCCATCTGATACCGACCTTGTATGCCCAAATCATCCAGGATATATGGCTACAAATTATTTGTAAAAAAAATAAAAACATTCCACGTGCTATTTGCCGGTTATATTAAAGTTTGATTCATAAACTGAACATTTAACTTAAAAAAAAAACTTATTTTGTACGATTCCTTATTACCAAAACTGTGTATCGCAAACCTTTTGAAAACTTTAAGCTCCATACAAATCAATATAGGAAAATTTTACTTACATTTTTTTTGCCGGAGATCTAGCGAAACGTCGTTCACACTCACTGCACGAATTGTACTAACAAGAAAGTAGTGCACTTTTGGAAGTGCATCTATGATGTTTTTAAGTGGCCATCTGTCCCTTACGACCATCTCCCCCGGGCTTACCCGATGCGATGACGATCTTGCTGTTCTTTTAAATGATCGTCTTCCTATCCTACACTTTGTAAAACTGTTGTACGATGCCAATTAGAGTACACCTCAGTTATATGGACAGCCTTTGTTGTCAGATGTGAAGGTCGCTCGGTGGCTACTTTACATTTTTGTGACTACTACTAGGTTTTTTGACACATTATCTCCGAGAAAATCGAAAGTCATTATGGAAGAGTGTAATGTTGTAGGGCTACCGAAAACTATAAGTTCTAAAACATTTAGAACATTCGCCGATTTCACGCCGATCTTCAGATCCAGGGGCCAAGTAAATAAATTATTTGAATTATACTGGTTTTGTATTTTTACATTTTTTTTAAATATTTTTACACCTTGAATCGGTGGAATAATTCATCTTTAGGACCAATAACTAAGTAGTAATAATATATAGATATTCTTTGCTATAACTACTCGTATTAACGCCATAAACTTTTGATGAAAGATGGACAAGACTCTGATGACCAACTGATGACAGAAACTTGGTCACCAGCTCGCGTGCCTAGCGTCGGGAGACTAACCAAATTTGCTTCTATAAAAAATGCCAGTTAGCGCATTCTTAAAAGGCCTTGTGGTGTCCACCTACGGATTAAAAGGCTGTTCATGATAATCAGACTTCAACTGCTTATTGTTACCACTGACTGCCTTCTCGGTCTCAGTAGTTGTAAATATGACTACTGATCATGTGGCCCCGATTTTGATTACTGGGTCGGGTCAAGAGTGTGTTTGGGTTTTTCTGACAAAGAAATTCTCAGTAGGAATCCAGAATGAGCGTATTTGGCGGTGTTTCACACCCGTGCCGTGAGAGCCGTTGCTTCTGCGCCTGATTTCTTTTCGGTCAAGTCGTGTCGGATGCTCGTCCCAGCGGGCTACGCGAGTGACAGGATGGAGAGTGCAGCTGTGCTTGCGCGAGCACAGCTGGCCTGCAAGGCCAGTCCTTGAACTTCCCGCTAATTTTAACGTCAAATGACTCCTAATAGAGCTCAAAAACGTCATAATTTTCTTACACGTTAAGTTGAACGAAGTTTGACCACAATACGCTAAACTAGAAAAAAAAACACACAGTGTCGGAATTATCTCATATAAAATGTGCCTTGAACTTAGTTGCACGTGTCAAATATTTTACTTGTCAACATGAATTCTCGAACCACAAGATAGAAGCACCAGGTACGAATTTACTGGAAAAACGTTGCTGTTTTCTAAGTTAAGACGACACATCGAAAATAAACGCTTAAAATGGCTCCGCCTATTCCACCCCGCTCCCCGCTTGCGACACTCGTCACTCGGTTCCTAAAATTTCAAACTCGCGCCAAATCCTCAATCGGAGGTCAACGTGTGATATACAGAAAGGAACAAGCAAGCGTCGGAGTCGCGACACACTATTATTTTTAATGTTTTTAATATTTTGCATCATTTATTGTCTTGTTGTATAATAAAATGTAACCGTATATGTCTTTTTTTTATAGAAGAGGGGGCAAACGAGCACGCGGCTCACCTGATGTTAAGTGACTACCGCCGCCCATGCTTTTTAATGCTAGCTTAAGACTTGAACATTTCCCTGGGCAATGGAAAATTGCACATGTAGTCATGGTGCCAAAACCCGGTAAACCCCCACACGAAGCTACTTCATACAGACCTATCAGCCTGCTACCAGTTATTGGCAAACTGTTTGAGAGGATATTGCTTAACAGAATGAAAGAACATCTAAGTACAGTATTACCGAACCACCAATTTGGATTCCGGGAAAAACACGGGACAATTGAACAGGTACATCGTATAGTTGACACCATCAGCAGATGCCTCGAAAACAAATTATATTGCTCTGCAGTCTTTTTGGATGTTAGCCAAGCGTTTGATAAGGTATGGCATGATGGCCTCCTGTTCAAGCTAAAGAATCATCTCCCACATTGTCTATTCCTAATTTTGAAATCCTTCTTAGAAAAAGATGCTACCAAGTGAAGTACGGCGATGATCTCTCAGAAGTACACGAATTAAAATCAGGTGTCCCTCAGGGCAGTATATTGGGTCCTATACTATACCTCATTTTACAGCAGATATCCCAACAACTGACTACACCACGACTGCGACATACGCTGATGATACGGCGCTTCTGTCGGCTCATAGCAACCCAGAAACGGCATCATCACAGCTGCAAAACCACCTGACAGAAGTTGAGAGGTGGCTGAACCATTGGAGAATAAAAGCCAATGAGAGCAAATCGGTACATGTAACGTTTACTCTTAGGAGAGAAACATGTCCACCGGTAACGCTAAACTGCAAAGTTATCCCTCAAGAAAATAACGCAAAATACTTGGGCATGTACCTAGACAGGAAACTTACATGGCAAAAACACATTTGGACAAAGCGCAAACAACTAGATGGAAAACTGCGGACACTGAACTGGTTACTGGGACGCAAATCACAACTAAATCCTAACAGCAAGATGCTAGTGTACAAAACCACCATAAAACCAATCTGGACTTACGGGATACAACTGTGGGGAACGGCCAGCAACAGTAATATAGATATCTTGGAGAGATTCTAGACCAAAGCTCTGAGAACAATGTTTGGCATCCCTCGTAGTATAAGTAATAGATACATATACCTCGACCTCGGCCTAAAAACTGTTCGACAGGAAGTAGCTCAAAACAGCCTGAAATACCAGGAGAAGCTGACTGCCCATGTAAACAAACTGGCACACGCTCTGAGCGGAGAAGGCGCTGTTCAGCATACCCGGCTAAAAAGAAGTGACGTACCGAGCCTCTATAAAAGATTTACCAACTGACATCAAGAGAGTCGTGTGAAAAGTTTCATACAAGTATGACTCTTGAGGAAAACATAAACTGAGAAATCAGACAAACTAGTGGCTTATTGCTGGAAAGCAGATTGCCATGAAGCAGAAACATAAAAAAAAAACCGCCGCCCATGATCAACCGCAACACCAGGGGAATTGCAGGTGCGTTGCCGGCCCTTTAGAAAGGAGTAAGCTCTTTTCTTGAAGGTCCCCAGGTCGTATCGGTCCGGAAAAATCGCTGGTGGTAAACTATTCCACAGAGAGGTTGTACGCGGAAGAAAACTCCTCTTGAAACGTACAGTGGTAGACCGCCAAGCATCCAGATGGTGTGGATGGTATCGGGACGTTGGCCGCGTAGGGCGTTCACGAAATTTGGCGGCTGGAATTAATCTGAACAATTCCTCAGAGCACTCTACATGGTATATGCGAAAGAAAATGCAAAGAGATGCAACATCTCTTCGCAGTGCCAGTGAATCGAGCCGATCGGAAAGCACTCGGTCGTCGACGATTCGAGCCACTCTGTGCTGGATGCGGTCAAGTGGAAGGAGCTAGTACTGGGGAGCCCCAGCCCAGAGATGGGAACAGTATTCCATGCGCGGCCGAACCTGAGCTTTGTAAAGTTGCAGGCGGTGTGCCGGCATGAAATGCTGTCCCGCTCTGCTGAGCACGCCAAGCTTTTTAGAGGCCAATTTGGCCTTCTCTTCCAAGTGACCACGAAACTGCACGTCACTCGATATGTCGACGCCGAGGATTCCGATACTGGCTGAGGCAGCAAGGGGAGTGCCTTGAAACTGAGGAGATACGATAAAGGGGTTCTTTTTATCGGTTAACGCGCAAACTTGTGTCTTCTGGGGGTTAAACTGGACTAGATTTAGTCGCCCCCAATCCGAGACTCTGTTCAGCAAAGACTCGACTTCAGACACAAGTTTGTCCCGGCACTCGGAGACGTTTTCCCGAGAAATATTGGCTCGGCCGGTGTAAAGAGCATCACCAGTGCTGTCATCCGCATAGTAATGAATGTTACGGGTTTGCAACATATCATTGATATGCAGAAGAAACAGCGTTGGCGATAGCACGCAGCCTTGTGGAACACTAGCGTTAATAGGCTTGCAATCGGAGCTTACACCGTCTAGAACGACCTTGATGCCCCGATCTGCAAGAAAGCTGGTGATCCAAACGCACAATTTCTCGGGAAACCCATAGGAAGGGAGCTTCGAAAGAAGCGCTTTGTGCCAAACCCGATCGAAGGCCTTCGCAATGTTCAAACTAACGGCCAATGCCTCCCTCTTGGACTCTACCGCCTCCGCCCATCTGTGAGTTAGGTAGACCAGAAGATCACCAGCTGACCGACCAGGGCGAAAACCGTATTGGCGGTCACTAATCAGCTGGTGGTACCTCATGAGCTGGCAGTTTAAAATGGACTCCATTTTTTTGGAGAACAAGGAGGTGATGGCGATAGGCCGGTGGTTGGACGGGTCTGAGCGGTTGCCTTTTTTAGGGATCGGGTGGACGAAAGCCGTCTTCCATGATTTTGGGACTACGCCTAGGGAGTAGGAGTACCGGAAAAGACGCGTTAAAACCGGTGCCAACTCTGGAGCACACGTCCTCAGCACAATTGGGGGGACTCCGTCAGGCCCACTCGACTTGTGGATGTCCAGGGAGAGGAGTGCTTTGCGAACCGAGCGCTGTGTGAAGTGCACTTCCGGCATGGAGCACTCACACCGTGGGATGGTCGGCGGCGTACTCCCCCCGTCATCGAGGGTCGAGTTGGACGCAAAGAAAGAGCCTAGAAGATCGGCTTTCTCCTTTGCGGTATGGGCAAGTGAGTCGTCCTCCCTGTGCAGAGATGAAAGAGATGGCTGACAGAAATTCCCCTGGACAGCTTTGGCGAGAGACCAGAATGCACGGGTTCCAGAAGGAATGCGAACTAGTTTCTCGCCAATTCTGCCTATGTGCTCTGACTTTGCCTTGGCAATGACTCTTTTGAAGGACCTAGAGGCGGAATTATACTTCTTTTTTAGAGCGCTGGTGTTTACATCCCGGGACGCTGATGCGTCAGCGCAGGCTTGGTAGCACTCCTGCTTATAGCATGATGCTATTTTACAGGAGCGACCAAACCATGGCTGAGATTTGCCTCCAATGGGCACCCCAGAGGAAGGAGTAAACTTTGAAGGAAGGTCATTGTTGTTGTCGTCATGTTAGTTTATCAAAAGAGAAATCAACAAAGCTTATATTTTTTATTTATTGAAATAATAACTAAGTAATAATTTAAAACTGATTATATTGTATTTATAACAGAATTTTAATGTTTTTAATGATATTTTATTCCTCTTCTTTTTTAGGGCCATTATGCACATTTTCTTTATTTTTCTTTTTGTGTATTATATAACAACATTATTTGGATCCCGAATTTGTTTATTACGAGTAAGTCGTGGTTCTACCAATTTCGGTTGCTTGCTAGCAGTGAAAATAAAATGAAAGTAGTTTTTCTCCATTTTATCCTTCCAAAATTGGTCATCCTTTACTATTGTTTCCACTTTGATTTAATTACGTCTATACCATACTGCCAATAAGCATTTAGATATTTCGGAAATATGCACCTGTCTTTGAACTTGCACGTACCAATCAGAATTTTTGTTCACGATTGGATTTCACGCCGGTATTCTGTGAGAGCGTGGTCCTTCCCCGGTCGAGCCGACCCATTCGTGCTACAACTATACTACCAATATAACTGCAGCGTGGCTCTACCACGTAAAAGTCTGCATCATGATCAGCATTTTCATCTGCATTTTGATTCGTAATCGAGGATAGATGTAGGTGTCTATTGGCCGCAGATACCACTTATCACCAGGTTGACTGTGTGCTCGTTTGTCACCCTATTTTATTTATATACGATTTTGTTCTCTATTCCCTTGTAGGTAAGTACTAAGTGATTCGAATTATCTAAATGGCTAAGTTGCTTGAATCGTACTGAATCTAGGTAGGCAGGTAATGTTCTTTATAATTAACTACAGACATACGTGACACTAAAATGCTATTAAAAGATTTACAATGATATTAGTTACCTTGACTTGTTCGTCTCCGTCATTCTAAGAACATTTTTTTTTTTCAAATTGCTCTTTCCTTTTTCTCCTATATATTTTTTCTTAGCATTTCCCATTGCCACAAACAAATTGTTTAAGTACCTACTTATACTAATAATAATTTCCTATTATAATAATAAACCTATTCTATAACTATTTATAATAATAAGGATATATCTATAAGAATAGAGAGTACAAGCGAACGACTTGCGTAGGTCCTCCGTTGTAGCGGCCTCTCGCCGGACTGGCCCGCGTGAGTATATAATTTCTATAAAACCTTAAACGTCATCATAAGGTCTAAAATTGCGTAGCGTCCGCGACGATTAACGCGCTTAGAAATTGTCAGAATCTTAAAATATTTTTAAGAAATGAATGAATTAAGTAATCATAATAATGCGCAACTAAATTATAAATATTGACGTTACGAATGCATTTGAGTGATTCCCATACACATAGATTAAGTAATTTTGTTGTAATTTCAACTATAGCAGTTTTTAGAGGTGTTTTCGCAAATAATTATGATCGAGTCAAAATTATACAATCGTGTTTTTGAACAAGTAAATTCAAGATAAAGACATGAATTTACTCATATCAAAATTTCAGTTTCGTTAGTCGTGTCATAGACCCATACTATTCGATGAAAGGAGGTGCATTTTATCAAGGTGTCGCCTTAATAACTGAGAACAGCTTCAATAAGGTGTCGTAAAATCTATTCGTGCACTGACACTAACGCAAAATACTAGTACCTAGGCTAAATTAAAAAGTATTACATAAAGACTAGCATATTTTCTCAAGTGCAATTTTGTATTATTTATATAAACTTGCACTTGCGAAAACACGATAATATTAACTTTGTTCAGTTTTGTCAAGTGACTTCTGCTGGACGTGTGCCAAAGTCAGAGACGGAATATTTATTGCAAGTCATGTATGACATGGTTTGATGTTTATTAAGTTTATAATCGCTTGTTACAACTTACTTACCTTATAATAAAAACGTTTGCGCACTTGCCGCTCTTGGCATATTGTATAGAAGCTAGGGTGGCAAACGGGCACACAGTCCACTTATAGAGTGTGCAAGCTGTGGCCCACAGACACCTATACTTAGATAAGATAAAAATACAGATATATTACCACCCCTACGGACCCAGGCATAACTTTGATTCTTATTGCCGGCTTGAATGTTTTAACTATGTACTTGGCATTGGTATATATGAAATAATTTTGTTCCCCTTCTCACGAAAGTCAGTGGGACGTACTCGTATATGGGCCGTAACTTCATACAAGTTACGGCCCATATACCTACGTCCCACTGATGGGGCACAGGCCTTCCCTCATTTCTGACAGGGCAACAAAGTATCCGACGCGCTGCCCCAATGCGTGTTGGCGAACTTCACATGTTTTCAAAAATATTTTTTTCTTATTTCTTGAATATGCAGGTTTCCGCTCGATGTTTTCCTTCACCGCGAGGACGTGGTAAATTAACACTTAAAATTGCGATTAAAAATTTCAATGGTGCCTGCAGGAATAGAAGCCAGTTTGCTCGCGTACATTTTATACATTTTCCATAGTTAGCTCTTATTATCTTCTAATTACTTATAAAATGTATTGTTTGGTACGGCCAGTTTTCTAATAAAGAATCTGTCATGGACCTTCCCTGCAATATTATGTATTGTTTGTGAAGCAGCTGATTCCTTAGTGCTGAAAACGCATCTGTAGCTTCTTTTAAAGTATGCAAGGTGGTTGTACGTATTTTTTTTGTAGAATATGGGTGCAAACGAACATACAGTCCACCACACAGTAAGTGAACACTGTGGCTCATACACATCTACATTTAGGCACAATTAAGAATAAAAATGCAGATACGTACCCACCCCTGAGCACGAAGATTAGAATGCATCGTTTCCAATAAAAAAGGCCTCCGGTTCTCTACATTCAGCATAAGACACAGCAGCATCGAGCTGCCATTTAATGCTGGTATTCTGCGAGAGCCTGTCGATTGTGTAGCTGCAACGTGATTGTACCACGTAAAAATCGTTCAGTGATTCCTCGGACTGGACAGGTAAAGGTTCTGGAAAAGAGGTTGACCTGTGAGTCGGTTGCAGCTGAACGTGCAAGGCGGTAATGGCGGCGAGTACGGCGCGGGCGCTGCGGCGCTCAGCTCGGGCTCGGCGTCCTCCGGCGCGCAGTCGCCGGCGTCGCCCCCGCATGCGCACCTGCCGCTGGCGCCGCACGCGCACGCTCACGCACACGCACACGCGCATACGCACGCGCACACGCACGCGCACGCCGCGCACCAGTCGCCGCGGCTGCGTGCCAAAGAAGAGGATCTGTCCGCGCACGGACGCGCCAGTGCTGATGGTGAGTGTATGAACACATGCGACATACCATCACCGTTACAGCTGCGTACTGTGACAAATATCCCCTCTATTAGGCAACCTGTGGGGAAAGCTTATGTTCAGCAGTGGACATTTGATATCAAATGCCCAAATGCGAGTAATATCAGTATAATTATCCGATATGCGATATTACGTGTGCAATCACTTGAGTAAAAGGTTAGGCGACAAAAAAGGTTACGCAGTTATGGTTTTCCTAGTCCACAATTACTTTAATTTTGGGATGTAAATATTTTATTACGTGGTAGAGCTCGCTACGTCTATAATATTGTAGTAACACGAAAGGGTCGGCTTAATCGGAGAAGGACATAGCTCTCACAGAATACCAGCGTGAATTAGAAGTGCTGCCGTATTTGATATGATGAGTGTAGAGATCCTTTTTACTGGTCACGAGGCATTCCATCTTAGTCCTCAGGGGTAACGACGCATCTGCATTTTGATGCTTAATCGATGAAACATGTACGATAGCCAATTATATGTTTTCACTGGTATGTTTCCAAGACAAATAATATTGTGCGTTTTTTTATTAAACTTAAGTGAGAAATTAACTTACAGTGTAGGTACCTGGCGGCAGTGCGCTGGCACTGGAGGGCTGCAATTGAGGATAGATGTAGATGTCTATCGTTCACAGCATCCACTTACTATCCATTGCATTGTGTGCTCGTGTGTCACACTCATTGTATAAAAATCGGGTTGTGGCTATGTCGTGGACACGGCCGCGTGTCTTTAACCAACATAACGAATTTCCCAACCTTTAGCTATCGAGTAATGTAATCAAATTTTGAATTAGATAGTAGTAATGTAGCTGCAACAATAAAACTGTATCCCCCAATTTAGTTATCATCCGTTTACCGAACTACTTGCCACTATGGAAGCAAATTTAAAAACGTATTCACGTCAGAAAAGGTGAAGTCTGTTCTTTGTAGAGTAAGCTGCGTGAATATGGTAACTTGTAAGAATATGGTCACCTTAAGTTATGCCGCCCTAAAAACCAAAACTACAATATAATAATATAATATAATGTTTTGTAGGGGGAGAAGAGACAAAACACAAAGCCGTATACTATTACTAATGTTTTAAGAAAAAAACCGCAAGAAAGCTTTGACAATAACAAGGAACACGTCGAAAAATCAACTTCAAAAAACAGTTAATGGCCATATTAACTTTGTTGTTTGATTGAGTTATGAAGAGCTGTCGTATCACATAGTCATCTCCGCACACAAGGCGTTATAAGAATGTGACCATATTACCTACATACGCTACGTACGCTAGTTGCGAATGGTGATGGTGGTGGTGGTGGTTGTGCAGGCGGCGGGTCGTCGGAGTCGGAGGGTGAGTGCGGTGCGGCGCGTGGACGTGCTCAGTACGTCAGCGCGAACTGCGTCGTGTTCACGCACTACGCAGGCGACGTGGCGGCGGTCGTGGACGAGCACTTCGCGCGCGCACTCGCCGTCGACAAGCCTAAAGGTATGCCATCCAAACATTACACTGGGTAGAGGCATGTTGTATCTATATTAGAATGTGTCGGCTCGACCGAGGTAGGACCACACTCTCACAGAATACCAGCGTGAAATAGCAGCTTAATGCTGCGGTGTGTCGTATAGTGAAAAGTAAAGAACAGGAGATCCTTTTTACTGGAAATGAGGCATTCCATCTAGTCCTCTGATGTGATAACACATCTCCATTTTGACTCTTAACTGAAGATGATGAATATATCTGTTGGTCACAGCTTGCACTTACCATCAGGTGGACTGTACACTCGTTTCATCATCGTCGTTCAATCACCCATAAAAAATCTAACAATACACCACATAGTGATAAGCCGCTGTAAGATCATGGAAACCTGTTGTTAAATTCAAACAAAAGTTAGGGCTAAAATTTCACCTCAAAATTAACAACAACTCTGCACTTCAGCTAGTGTGCTGGTGGTACCGGCCCGAACAAAGAGACAATCTCCAGCACTTCCTAGACTTCACAGATAAACAATAATTATACTTTTTTCATATTAGAACCTAATATAACTCCTAGAGCATTTATCAAATACTATCAGTGTATGCGTACCAGTACATATTACAAACTTAAATGACACCTAGAGCATTTGTCAAATACTATCAGTGTATGTGTACGAGTACCTATTACAAACTTACATGACACCTAGAGCATTTGTCAAATACTATCAGTGTATGCGTACCAGTACATATTACAAACTTAAATGACATCTAGAGCATTTGTCAAATACTATCAGTCTATGTGTACGAGTACATATTACACACTTACATGACACCTAGAGCATTTGTCAAATACTATTAGTGTATGCGTATCAGTACATATTACAAACTTAAATGACACCTAGAGCATTTATCAAATACTATTATTGTATGTGTACGAGTACATATTACAAACTTACGTGACACCTAGAGCATTTGTCAAATACTATCAGTGAATGCGTATCAGTACATATTACAAACTTACATGACACCTAGAGCATTTATCAAATACTATTATTGTATGTGTACGAGTACATATTACAAACTTGCATTTGTGTCGCAAGAGAGCGTTGCTGTGTTGCGGTCTGAATGGTATAGAGGGCCAGTATAGTTACAGGCTTTAAAGCATTTCATCTTAATCTACAAAGGTCTCATCGGTAGGCTCCGTTATTAAATTTAATTGCCGTTGTCCATGGGCCACAACAGCTAGTTGTCCGCAAGTGGTCTGTCAGTTTGTCTGTTACTTCAATTTTATACCTATAGCTGTTAAATTTTAACCTAACAATCGTTTTCCCCATTTGTCTGTAACGGCCTCTGTTGTGGTTTAGTTATTATTATAATTTTAATTAATATTATATATTATTTAGACTTCTTTCTTCTGTTGAATTTTCTTTAGTATAAACTATATTTTAGGGCAAGAAGACAATACGACCGCTACTATTCCACTTAAATAAGCACTTTGGAAAACTATTCTAAACCTGTAATTATTTTAATTGTTTAAATTTAAAAAACAGTACCTGGTTGACCGAGCTTTTTTTAATTCGTGAGCGGGTTTTTTTTTAATTCGTGTGTTTTGGAAATTAGATACAAATTACAAAATGATGAAATACGAATATATTTTTTGATCATAGCGACATAATAGAAAAAACTGAATTGGTTACTTGAATAAAAAATCATGAGTGAAATTAGTTTAATTTAAATTTTCGTGTTTTTAAAAAAATACTAAAAAGAGAACTCGAAAAAATAGATTTTCTCCAAAAAGAAAGAAACTTGAAAAAAAATTTAAAAAGTCGGTCGGTCGGTCTGGTCTCGAACCAGGGTATTACGATTTTTGACAGCCCAATATACCAATTAAGCTATTTATAATCATTAATAAACTGTCAAAATTTACCTTGTTATTCTAACGATATTGTATCAGTTTTTCATTACCTAAAACACGGACAAAAAGACATTTTCTAAAAATAAATCCTAGCTAGATCGATTTATTGCCCCCGAAACTCCCTGGACACAAAATTTTATGAAAATCCTTGGAGCCGTTTCCGAGATTCCGATTATATATATATACAAGAATTGCTCGTTTAAAGGTATAGGATAGGATAGGATACAATATGTCATGTTTACGCATTGCAATGGCACTATATATAGCGCTAAAATGTGTTTCTAAATAGTAGGTAGTAAAACCTATGATGCGCTTGTGGTGACCGATTTAGTTGTTGTGTTTTTTCTTGGTTTTTATCAAGTTTTGATTTACTCGGTTTCGTGCATTGAGTTATACAAAACAATCAATGGTTTCGTGTATGTCTGTGCGGCTCGAATAATTAGCAATTGACTTTAAACTTACTTGCGCAGAGAATTGTCTTACTTTTTGACTTATGCACAAGTCAAATCCAAGTACCTACTAGGACTAGGTTGATCAATAAGTTTTTGGAAATGCAATGAAACTCTAGGATAAGTACATGTATTTTGTATTTATCTTACATATGAATCACATACCCCCAAGTGTGAAGTTTAAAATAAAATTGGGTATAATCTTTAATTTAGTTTTATCTGGCTCTCGCTACAAACGAATTTAAGATGTGAAAAAAAATAATAGTATGCATTTTTATACCTCATTGATAAGTGTTCTGTTCCGAAAACTTATTCATGAACCTAGCATTATACGCAGTAGGTAGGTACTGGACGGCCTACTCAATACAGGATGGCCCGTGCCGATCGAGAGCAAGCGCGATGATTTGGAAAACAGACCGCCTCATAAGTTTGTTAGTACTAATTAGTACTCTCGGCCACGGCCACGTCGCTAAAGGACAAAATTGGGGTCCAAACGATTCGAAGCCCAGTCAGCGAACAAACGGCGTTATCTATGGTCATGAACTTTGAGGTTCTGGGTCAGCTGGATTTTGTTAGTGTGTAGGCCTAAGTTCCGACGTAAAAGTCGCCAAGTTGAAGTCTGTAAAGGCCAAGTTCTTGTGTACGGCGAAGAATTAGCTCTTCGGGTTCTGCTGTACACTTTCACGAACCGCGACAATGTTATCAGCCGATTTTGCATTCCTGAAATATACCGAACCGGTCGTTCAAATTTGGCCACCAAACATTGAAGAGTAGTCTATGAAGAGCCACCACCATAGAAATATATTCTTATATCTATGGCCACCACGTTTACCGTAACATGGGCGCGTGCGTTTGCATTAACGAACATTCATGTTGATAATAAATTTTTATCATTTGAACGTGCTGTTTAATCGTGTAACTTGCCATGGTAATTTGACATAAGTTACTGAATAATAAAGAAAAGATTTGGTAGATGTCACCAAAATAAAATGGCCCCCATGGGCCGCCAAAATCTACCCGCGCCAATGGAAAAACCCTTTATTGTTTTTATAATAACTACTTACAAATTTCATTTAAAAACATCTTGGAAGCGATGAACGTATTTTCAGGGGTTGTCATCAACCGTGTATTCATTTATATTATGATATCCCTGTTTATGAAATCTGTGTTTAAAAATAAATAAACTTGGTAATAGAGACCTTGTATTTTCTTGAACTTTGTTGTAAAACATATATAGTAGTATATGTCGGGATTAGGCTTTGAGTATTCTTTAATACTTAAAGGGATTAGGTGACTAATAGGACATTGTTGTTTGGCTCGCTTTGGCTTGTCATTATTTTTATTGCCCGGGTATTATAAATAGTGGCCGGACTAATCACTTGGTTCATAACATTGTATTGTATTGCCCCGTAAATGAAAAACTGCTTCCGTAGATTCGAGTAGGTACTACCTTTAGTACTACCTTTAGTCGTTAGCTTGTGTTTGTTCCTGGTGTCTGCTGAGTGTATATTATCTCTGTATTTATTATTACTACTTTTTTTGTGAACATTTATTTATCATATTATTTCTTTCAATGATACATAAGTTCTACAAGTGAGGGACAGTTTAGGTTGGATTGTTTTAAATATCTTCCATACAATTAGTAATGAGAAATATACGATTGCATATTGTGATCAAACATTGGTGGTAGCTGTTTAATGTTTGATGACTGTTGAATCATAAAAAAGTAATTTTTTATGAGCTACGTACTTGTGTACGCTACCTACTTGCTGAGACTAAATTTCAAATTGGAAATGTTTCACACATTTATTGCAAAGCATTTAACGCGTTGGTATAAATTTCTTTGCTATTACTTAATAAAACTTAAATAAAAAAATGCGCAAGTAGCTAGTGGCAGTGGGGGACGGCTGACGAGGGCCGATGGCTTTCTGTCGGTGGCTCGGGAGATCAAACGGCTCCGGCTAATTAGTGATTCTGCTGAGAAAAACAACGAGAGTCGGCGACGAGCCGTGGGATACCGGCGCGCGCACCGATGAATGGCGCATTCAGTTGTATCCTAGGAATTGTAGTTCATGAACATATTGAGGAAATGCAAGACATATTGCTCTTTGATATCAAACTATCGAGTAGTTTGTTGAAGGGTTTAATAAATGATTTAAAAACTTTTTTAAATCATTCGTTCGAGATTTCGATTGCATCGGTGGTCTAGTGATTGTAAACGCGGTAGCTAATCATGTGGTGATCAATCCGGGTCGCGTCAAGATCATTTCTGCGGTTTTCTTGTCAAGAAGTTCTCAGTAGCAGCTTGGAGTAAAGAAGTTGGTGGTGTTTTAAACCGAAAAGCGTGTAAAGCCGTTGGTCTTGCGCTTGATTTCTTTTCGTGTCGTCCATAGGACTATGTTTTTCATACGTAATATGACTATGAGAGTGAATGAAGAAAGAGTGCACTTGTGCTGTCGCACACACGGTCACTATAGTCCTGCCCCGCGCAGATGGCTAGTCTTTATGGACTCTGGCCGCCGTCACAGAATTTCGGCCTGAAGGACTGATGATTTAAAAATAATGATATCTATAATATTTTTTTTTACTTAAAAATTTGTCACAATCGTAACTTTTTCGTGTTACGTTAGAGTTTTTATAAACTTTATATTGCAGGTCATGTTTTAATTAATAAACGTTCATAATTGCATCCAGACTATTTCACGTACCTCGCTTGCTATTTTGAAATTGAACCCATCTTCTCTTTCTACATGTAACTGTTCACCCCTAGACATAGGTCCCGCTGCCAAATTAGGCTTTGTCATAATCGCTTCGAAGGTGGAAGACGCTACACACCTTGATGTTGTTCTGTGGTCATCGGTTAGGATACTTTACATCTGTATAGAAATGGTTGTACCGTCGTTTATCAGTATGGTGTGCTAGTATCGTACGGAGCAACGCTGCAGCTGTCAAAGAATGGATCAGCTTTACGGGCGAATGACCATGCTGTCTCTGAACAGTCGCTCGAATCCAAAGATTCCTTTTAAGCCAAAGTCCCATAAAATTACAGGACCTATCTATGGAAAAGTAAAAATTTTTTATTAAGCAAAAATTGTTTAATAACTTAATTATATTTCTATACTGTATGTACTTACACACGTTATTGATAATAAGTAATAATCACAGGGAATGAGGTGGTCGCTACCGTGCTGTTTCTAAATGTTTTATACAACTAAGTACCTATACGTACCTACAACATAATATTATATTATAAATTGATGTTTGAAAGAAGTCCCGCTTGGTTTCACGCTGGTTCTTCCCAATACAGTGTTTTTCCAAACCAGTATATAATGTAATTTATATCGAATAGAAACTATTCTATTCTATTCTTTTCTATTCTGAACATCAAAGTACCTAAATGAGCAGCTGTTATATTTCTTATGATGTGTAACGAGGTCTTTAATCCTGACCACCAGATGAACTTTAAGCTAAAATGTCAGCCGTACTTGTACAACAATTTAAGATTTCGCAAAATATTGGCTTCGCCTGGAATTCAAACTTGGGACCGCGTAATTTCCAGGTGTATTAACTACTAGAAAATACAGAAAATTTTAGTTTTAGATCACGAACAGTTGGTGAGTAGTCGCTTACTAAACAAAAAGAAATAGCGAGAACAAAGAAGCCGACCACGTCACGATCTCAAAGGTCAAGCAGAAAGGTGCGGGGCAAGCAGGCCTGGCTTTTGTCCAAAGACTGCGCTCAAGAGGATTAAAAGCATTCTTAATCACATATTTGCTATAACTTTAGTTGTAGTATAACGAATAAATGGCATAAAACTTAAGTTGAAACGTAAAAGCCAAAACAGAAAGGTTCCTTGCGCATATTACTTGCGCACATTAGTATCTCATTTACGTAGGTACACACATTCATTAATTTACTATATAAAGTAAATTCAAATCAAACCGCGTTGCTATATCTATCACAGAGATTTTATGCCGATTTCGAAAAGGAGGTGGTTCAATTTGACGGCATTATTTATGAATGGTACCTACTAAGCCACTTCGCTACATAGCCGTAAGCCGGAAATTATTAATTAGTTTCACTTATTATACAAAACCGGATTGCCTTGTATTTATTGAGCGTACACGAAGGTAGCTTCATCTACACTATGGTTTGTGTTAAAAGCGAGCTCGCAACCGCATGTAGCTTTAAAATGTATGGTAGTCATTACAAGACATGGAGTTAAAGGCATAACTAAATCATTACCACTTAAATTCTAATCCGCATGCGTAGCATGCAGACGAAATAAAGTGACTTCCTCCTTGGTCTAATGGTCGTAACCGTGAATGCTGATCGTTAGGTTCAGGGTTCGAATCCCCGATCTGGAAATCATTTATTAAGTTATTCTGTCAAGAAATTCTCAGTAGCAGCCCGTAGTCAGGAAGTTGGCGGTGGTTCAGCTTGTGCCTCGGAAAGCAACTGAAGCCGGTTAAGTCCTGCGCCTGATCCTTTCGCTCGTGTCAGATATTCAGGCGCAGCACCGACGAGGACAAACAATCAACACGGACAACAACGTAGAATAATCAGTCCTCCCCCCCCCCCCCCCCGTGACCATAGGTGCTGTAAAGTGATCGAAACGTCGGGAATAAAAATAAGTTAACATACGCGATAAAATCCGTAATTACTAGTTATATTTTTAGGGTTCCGTAGTCAAGTAGGAACCCTTATAGTTTCGCCATGTCTGTCTGTTCGTCTGTCCGTCCTCGCTTAATCTCTGTGACTGTTAGCACTAGAACGCTGAAATTTGGTACCAATATGTGTATCAATCACGCCGACGAAGTGGTAAAATAAAATTGGAAAAAAATGTTTTATTAGGGTAGCCCCCCTATATGTAAAGTGGGAAGTGATTTTTTTTTAATTTCAACCCTAACGTGTGATATATTGTTGAAAAGGTATTTAAAAATGAATAGGGGTTTACTAAAATCATTTTTTGATAATGTCAATAATTTCGGAAATAATCGCTCCTAAAGTAAAAAACAATGTGTCCCCCCCTCTAACTTTTGAACCATAAGTTTAGAAAATATGAAAAAAATCTGAAAAGTAGAACTTTATAAGGACTTTCTAGGAAAATCATTTTGAACTTGGATGGAAACAACAGTATCTACTACCGGGAGCAGTTGCAGGAGCGCGGAGCGCTGCTGGAGCGCGAACATAATGGATACCCACCCTTAAACTCATAAGTGGGAACACTTATTGTGACGGACGGGAAACTACGGAACCCTACACTCTTGCGTGGCCCGACACGCTCTTGGCCAGTTTATTAATGTGTAGTGTTCGCGTAAATATAAGAGATCATTATAAGAGTGACTTTCTCAACTCTCGACTCTGTTTACTTTTTTCAATGACTAGTTAATAGTTTAAAAAAAATTAGAGCTTGTCGGTCAAAAATGTAGATACTTTCGTCATACTAAGCTAAACGTTTTTAAATTTTTCAAAAAAGGTTATCTATCAGTGTATTGTTTCGCATGGATAAAATACAAAATGTAGTCCTCACCATCTGGTTGCTTGGCGGTCCACTACTGTACGTTTCACTAGGAGTTTTCTTCCTCATACTACAACTTCTCTGTGGAATTGTTTACCACCGGCAACTTTTCCGGTCCGATGCGACTTAGAGACCTTCAAGAAATGAGATTACTCCTTTGTAAAAGGCCGACAACGCATTTGCAATTCCTCTGGTGTTGCGGTTGATCATGGGCGGCGGTAGTCACTTACCATCAGGTGAGCTGCACGCTCGTTCGCCTCATCTTCTATAAAAAAAGAAATAGTACAAAACGCTTTTCCGCGTGATCTTTATTAGATAGTGTAGGCCGTGTGTCCTGAAAGCGCCGCGGCCGCCGCGCCCGTACACTTTGTGTCAGGCACGGGCAGGTCGGTGCCTCGACTGCTGACATTGTTACAAACATCGACTTTTATTAAACTACCGTAACAGCCCATTAAAAGCCTACTGCAGAACATAGGCGCCCCTAAAGATTGCTCCATGTAGGTATATGCCATAGTTGCCACGCTTGGCAAGCGGCTTGGCAACCGCAGTTTCTCATATTATTGTTGTCATCGGCAAGACGCTGTTCTCCCGGGTAGATTCCCTCTGTCGCCTCTTGTAATACTTATTACGTTGACAACGTTCGTGTCGATATGTCAAGAAATCTTTTTTTCTAATTAGGCTATTGAAATTTGGAAAAGTGGTCGGTAATGAAATATTCTTTGTAGGCCAGTCGATATAAACAATCAAATTATGCTCTTCGTGGAAATTTAGAATAGATGAGAACATAAATTTAAAATAATTTATATTGATAAATTATACTAATTAAATGAATAACTTCATATTTATGCCATTTGCTGAAGAAGCTATCGGTCCGTGGCTGTGTCCGCGATTGGTGGTCGCTGTTGGTAATAAGAGGGCCAATTTCCTCTCACTCAAAGGCTAAGTATAGCCTTTCAGGGTGGAAATGCAGCTAGCGTCTTTGCACTACACCTCGGAGTGTCTATGATGATTTTAGTTTTTTTTTTTAATTTGGTTATAAAGATTGTACATATTAAAATTTACGAATTTGTAAGACATTATTTATTTATTCTGTGCGAGCAGCTATGTAGGTCTAGAAACACCAGTATTACTGCTACCTGAAAGATTTATTGTGATCGCTACTAAGCCCTATGTCTTCAATGAATAGAAGGAGTTGTTTAACTGTGAGCAATTTCTCTTCTTCTGGGCGGAGTAAATAGTTTCCCAGATGAGTGTTACGTTGTGTTCGCAGTTTGTAAGACATGGATTTCAAGTTATGATAATATGTATGCCAATTAAAAGAAGTGTTGTCACACACACTGCTGTCCTTTCTTTTATTTAGTTTGTGTCAAAATGCTACCATAAAATGTTATATTGTATATATTTGGAATTGACACATCACTAGCTTTTATTTTTGATACCAATACTATTGTAATTTGTTTGAAAAAACCTTCCCCTTCCTTTTTTTGTCGCTGCAAATCAGCGTGCCATATAAATAGACATAGGTACCTGTAGGTATATAATAGGAAAGAATTCTCCCGACGGAATACTACTCATATCCCACAGTAGACTTTGACAACTAATACAGAAGTACACAAAAGTGCAGTGTTTAATAAAACGTGGCACGCTCGGCAAGCCGGTTGGCAAGCCCAGTTTTTTTATTCATATTACCTATTTGTACATACATACTTACATACATACATACATACATACATACATACATACATACATACATACATACATATTTAACTAATGTCTGTGTAGTGTGTCGAGAAATGAAATAAGTCCTTGTAAGACATAGCGTTTAATCACATTTTATTTGCGTGTAACAACAGTGCCGGCCAGATCGTCACTGACTACAATTCAGTTATATAGGTACTATACTAAGTGTACTAGTTACATAGGTAGGTTAGTGTAGTTACACATACATACATACATACATACATACATACATACATACATATTGTCCAGAAATTTTACTCTACTTCCGGGACAGTCGAATAAACAAATTGATAACACAAACAGGAAGATATTCAAAAGAAATGAGTAATTGTAGATGTAGTAAATATCATCTAATAAATTATTAAATAAATGTTAATTGAAACTGGTCCGACGTGTTATATTTCGCCCGGCGCGGCGCACGGTTCTCGCCGTGAGCTCTGACATAATTGTTTACTGAATTCATTCGTAGGCAGTTTATAAATACATTAAGAGACAATTTAACATGGCCGCTTTATAATTTGCTAAAACCTTGAACTGTGTGTGTCATGTACGAATGAAGTCACAAGTCCTCTGTTGACGGAAAGCCTACACGCACTACGGTCACCTTTCTTGTATAAATAAGGGTACAGTATTAATATGAACATCCATTATATGTTTTTTATAAGTTTCGTTGTGTTGGCTCATGTATATTTATCTTTGCTTAGCCTGAATGTTGACTGAGAGAGAATGCCTTATTTCGGTGCATTAAAATAAAATAAAATATATGTATACTACATAATATAATAAATGTTTAGAAAAGTTGTGTCTGTAATTCGTCTTATATTTTTCAAAAATCCAGGATCCTACATAGAGGATACCGAACCGAGGCGATGTTTAATTTTTGTCTCGGACTGTGTGTGAATCTACGATTCTCACACAACTACTAACTGCTGAACGGATTTCTAGGAAATTTTGTTATGGAAGTGTAAGGATTCTGGACAACACAAGGTTATTTTTTTCATTTCTTTAGTTTATGTTCATTATGGCTAAACACCACAAACCACAAATGTATAATTTATTTATAAACAAAATTTTAGTTCAAAATATGTTAACCCTTGTGAGATAGGTAGTTTGAAACTGCGGTGAAGATCGGCGTTGTGTTTTTTTTTTTTTAAACAGGGTCGTCTTCTTAAATGCAGTGAGGTTTTCTGACGTATCGCCCTTTAGTGAATTTCTTAAGATTTATTTATTTAACAACAAAAATCCTTATAATCGGTGAACAATCGGCGAAGATATCGCGTGATGTTCATATTAAAAATATACAGTCGAGTTGTTATCCTTCTCTTTCTTTTGAACTCAGCTAAAAAGTGAAATTTGTTGCTTACAGTTTTAATTCAGAAAGTGAATAATTTCATAGTAGCGTATGCAAATTAATATCATTGCTACAGAATACTTGTATAGGCAGCCATTAGAAATATTTATAATTGCCACAGATAAACATTAAAATCTCTGAGTGTTATCGCGATATTTCGCAGTAGCTGCCGCGCCGCGCCGCGCCGCGCCGCGCCGCGCCGCGCCGGGCTGATTCATTTGCGATGCTTTACCGATGGCGGTGTAGTGGCGCCGTAAGAAAATTCATTACACCATACCATATTGTTCGTGCCGTCAACAGCGCAGCGATAGACAAATGAAACATCATCCCGCTGATAACTACACTAAATAAAAAATGCGCTTTCTAACACGCCAGCCAAACGTTTCAACTATGTAAATAACTTATCTTTTTCTTTCTTATCTTATGTTTTTTAAAACGTTACCCCCACACTAGGATTTTCTCCTGTATCGTTGGGGCAGTTTACAAATAAATTGCACAAATACAAACATCCATTATAATTACTTATAGGCTATACAAATACTAGTTCCGTGCTGGATTCGAACTCGCGGCCCTTAGCGCTGTAACTCACTGCTAAGCCACTGCGCCACCAGGCTGTCAATAATGTAAATAAATATATCAAGAAATCTATGAGGAAGATAGGCCTCGCCATAGCTTTGCTGGTATATTTACTTGCACACAGATGCAGCAGCGGACTGTGATATGGTGTAAAGATGATGAACGAAAATACCAGCTGAGGCAAGAACTAAGCCCGGCTTGTTGAGTCATGGTGAAAGAAATCAAGCCACCACTTGTTTTTCCATCCGATTACTTTGTATTGTTTTCAGGCAAGACGGAAGACGCTTTTATTGAACTAAGTCAATGCGCTTTCTCATCTTTAACTTAATTGCTACGGGTAAATCACTGGTTCAATTCATAAATGAATGAATTGGGACAGATTTAAGCACTATGGCTTATAATTGCGTGAGTAAGCTTTTTATTGGAATATGTTCGCTACCCAATAATAGAAGATTAAGTACCTACAGTGAGGTGCAATATTTAGTGAGATAATTTATTAATAGTTTTATCTTCTTCATTTATTGATTAGCCTTTGTAGTTCACAACCGTGCAGAGGTTTCTTTACGGTGAGCTTTCCGTCATTTATTTTCCACAGTATTTGACTTACATCTCGGTTTAGTTCAGTCCACTGCGAGCGCAACAGTGGTGACCAAAGCTCACACCGCAGATACAGATAGAGATCAAAGCAGGAACGTATCGTTCCCGATGCCAATAAAACGAGCGCCGCTTCTCGGAATGTGACCCGTGGGAGCGCTTCCTTCACTCTTCCCAATGCTCTTATTGGAAGGCGCGCTCTGTAGACAATGCTTCTAATTTTTAACTATGCCTGGGAACTATAAATTTTTGACTGTGGTGTTAACCGCGCTCGATTCGCTTTATTATTTCATTCTTTTATAAAAGGCGATTTCTGAAAAATTTATACCCGATAGGTACATACAATTTCGAAATTCAAGATATTAATAAACCTAGAACGTTTATAAGCTTAGTCACAAAATAACATTTGTTAGAATATTTTGGAGAAGGGTTTTTCAACGTGGTTGAAGCACGATTGGGGCCGGTAGGTACTACCGGGGTAGGACCACGCGTGATACCAGCGTAAAATAGTAGCTTAATATTGTTGTATTTCGTATGGTGAGTGTAGAGAACTGAGATCCTTTATACTACAGCTTTGGCATCCTATTCGATTAATATATAAGAGGGTCGATTTTGATTCTTAATCGTAGATAGATGTACACGTTTACGAGCTACAGTGCTACGTAACCCACAGCATCCACTAAGCATGCGGTGGACTGTGTGCTCGCTTGTCAACCTTATTCCATAAAAGGTGATCATCTCTATGTAAGGCTGAAGCTGCGATATTTTGCTACGATATTGGAATGTTTATTAACAACTGCTAGCAAGTTCAAAAGTTTAGCGTATCTAATGTAAAATCTGGCAAGCTGATGCTCCCGCAATCACGTTCGAGTACCTAGGGTAAGAAAAATATTAAGTATTGTTGACTCGCTCCGTTTAAAAAGCCGCCAGGCGATCACAGGTTCTAAACAGTCTAAGCACCAACGACTGCAGCGGGGGCGCGGTTTTTGTGTGATCTCTCAAAGCGAGGCCGGCGACGATGCTACCTGGTAGCATAGCGTTTTTGTTCTCCCCTCCGCTGTTTCGGGCGGGCGGTGTGATTGCGTTTTTCCTTGATGTCCTCTCTTGCTATGTCCTCGGGACTACGTGCCTCAATGATAAATGCCTACTTCTTGCCAATTTAGAGAATCTGGGCCGCATGTACACCACGTCCCGAGCAAGAACTATATCTATTTGTTATTCACACACCACTTCGACTTTAAGTAGTGCCACAATGCGACCATTATATACCTAAGCCTTTTTTATTTCCTATGAAATCTTTCTTTTTCTTAGTGCTTTGGAAAGTTGTCATGTGTATTCATGTGATAGAAAAAATCATGTAAATTTCTTGTCAATGAAAATATCTATTTTTAATAAGTTCATTACGAACCAGTCTGGTTGATGCAACATAAAGAGTACTTTCAATAAGTAGGCATCATTTATTTATAGTCTAGTACCCGGTTGACCGAGCTTTGCTCGGTATTTTTCGCTCGGTTTTTTTTAATTCGTGTGTTTTGGAAATTATATTTAGATACAAATTACATACTGATGAAATACGAATAATATTTTTTGATTTTAGCGACATAATAGATAAAACTGCAATTAGTTTAATTTAAATTTTCGTGTTTTTAAAAAAAACTAAAAAAAGGGCTCGGAAAAATAGATTTTCTCAAAAAAGAAAGGAACTTGAAAAAAAAATTAAAAAATATCGGTCGGTCGGTCTGGGCTTGAACCTTGGTATTATGATTTTGTGACCGCCCATTATACCAATTGAGCTATTTGTAATCATTAATTAACTGAACAAAATTTACCTTCTTATTCTAACGATATTGTAGCAGTTTTTCATTGCCTAAAAACACGGACAAAAAGACATTTTCTAAAAATAAATCCTAGCTAGATCGATCTATTGCCTCCCGAAACTCCCTGCACACAATATTTTATGAAAATCGTTGGAGCCGTTTCCGAGATTCCGATCATATATATATATATATATATATATATATATATATATATATATATATATATATATATATATATATATATATATATATATATATATATATATATATATATATATATATATATATATACAATAATTGCTCGTTTAAAGGTATAGGATATGAAATAATAAAGTTTCTGTTACATTTTCTAATGTTATGGTTTTTATATAAATAGGTAAAGAATTACATAAAGTGCGCAATAGTTGCTGCAGCGTGCGGAACACACAGCCACTTGCAGTTTTATTTAATACCTGACACTTCATCATGTGTCATCATCATTGCAGGCTTTCAGAGTCCACTGCTGCACACAGTAGCCACGTGTAGTTACAGATCGATGCTTTGCTTGGCACGCGGTCGGCAAGCGCAGATGTCTCATTGTTTACAGTTGTTCTCGGAGACGTGCTGCTGCTGCTGCTGCTGCTGCTGCTACACATCTCAATATTAAATCTTATTCGATTGAATATTGAAAAATCGAACATTAAATAATACTTAGGCTATTCTAATGATCCTCAGCATTTGCACCGATTCTGTGAATGTCTGTTGGAATGGCTTTGTCGCATGCGAGATACAAGATGCGATGGGAAAGACTAGCAATTACATCAGTTGCACGTCGGAGTAAGGACGGGTCAAGTGGCGATTAATCGGGTGCGTGTTCCGCGAATACGCCGCGAGTTTTTCCACGGTAGCTCTCCGCTGAGGGGGGAGGCCCGGCAGGGGGCAGCTGGAGAACTCTATTATATCCCCGCCGTGTGTTCCCGGTAGCGTAAGATGGTGATCACTTTGGCTACATCTACGAGTTGACGGCTACGTGGCGCTGTGGCTTAGCAGAGAGTGGCGGCGCTGAGGGCCGCGGGTCGTATCCCGCACGGAACAAATAGTTGTATGGCCTACAAATAATTATTGTTCCGGGTCTGAATGTTTGTCCATGTGAAATTTATGTATGTGGACTGCTTCCACGATACATGAGAATATCCTAGTTGGGTAATGTAAAAAAGAAGCGGTCTGTTCTGCTATCGTTTTATAGACGTGACACAAAGATATAGATACAAATATATATAAACCCTTAAATTCTCTTTGACGTTATATTACGAAAAAACCTTTAACTTGTAAATCACTAATTGACACGGGTAATTTATATTAAATTGTATTAACTAAATATAGAGCCGGCATTCGAACGTAATTTAGATTTATTTTCTACGTTATTTCCCCGTCCATTATGAATGCATATTTTGTGCAAGAATTAGTTTAAATTATTTAACTAAAGTTTGTTGTAAATCGCGATTCTTTTAAGTTCCTAGTACTTATGTAGTATGTAGTATTAAATGAAACTAGTTTTTACGGATTTTATCGCCTATAAATATGCTTATATACTTAACGTCACGGTTGATGGAGGGGGGGGGGGGGGGAGCTAGATTGAGGTATTCCACGAACACGGGAGATTATCACACACCCCCTGTGTAAAGTACTCGACACGTCCGGAATGTGAAATAAATTAATATATGCGACAAATTCCGTAAAAACTAAATGTATTATAGCTAATGTGTAGTGTGCGCGGAACATTAGGAATCATTGTTAGTGCTAACTGGAGCAACGCAAAAGCTTAACTAACTAGTTACCCTTCATTCCTTTAATTCTTGGTGGTTATGCTGTAGTCGGTAAAAAAGATGAATATTTTTAGCAATAAAATGGAGTAGTTTAAGTGATGTCAGCGTAATGGAATCAAGGACTACAAAAGGGATAGATCAAAAACGGGAGAATTGAATTCAACATTTAACCTTTTCCAAGAAGCACTCCTTATGCAAGCATTTTAAGTTTTGTTGGAGTGGTTTACGGGAGTATGGTTAGTATTGAAAACATTTTTAGCATTGTCTTAAATAAACAAGTAAACGAAACAAGCAATGGTGAAAGGTTTCAGGTGGTGGGGCTGGTTACTGCTGGAAGTCCGTTTGCAGAGGTGCCGCCCTGTCACCTAATTCCGTTGCCATGCCTGCACTGCTGTTTTTCGGTGTGAGCGGTGTACAGACAGACAGTACTTAACAGTATTGTTATAGAATAATGGTGACAAACGAGCATGCAGTTCAACTGATAGCAAGTGGACTCCGTGTACCATTCACAGCCACATCAATCGATTTCCGAAGTGTTCCTAATTATTGATAAAGCTTGTTTGCTATTTTTTTAATATATTAGATACAGTATTTTGTATTACTTTACTAATTACTAAAGTAATACTTTGTATATTACACCTTTGTATTTTTGTGGCTATCTTTCTAGTTTTGGTTTTACATGGCGGCAAAGCTTAAGGTGACCGTATTAACCGCACGTACCTAAGAAGACAATGTTTCAGTGTTACTTATGAAACATTTACAACATTATTCCTGAAATAGGTAAATCTATCTCTTAAGAGAAAGAGAAAAATTCCGCACTGAAATGAAATGCCTCGTTTTCAGTAAAAAGTATCTCGGTGTTCTACACTCACCACACGAAACACAGAAGATATTAATCTGCTATATTACGCTGGTATTCTGTGAGAGCGTGGTTCTTCCCCGGTCGAGCCGACCCATTCCTGCTGCATCTATAGCATGGCTGCAGCGTACATGCGCACCAGGTGTAGTTAGTAATTACAAGCTATTATGAAGCATTCTATTTTAGTTCTCTGAGGTGACAACGCATCTGTAGACTTGTATGTTTGAAGTTGCAGTTGCAGGTGTCACAGGGCTAGGCCACTAATCATCATATGGACTGTACCTCGCGCGTCGGTTTATTACTTCTGTTTCATAGCAATTGACATGCTAAAGTGAACAGTTAACATCCACCTACTTAGACGCGATAATAACTCTGTCGTCGGTTTAGATAAAGCTACAAGATATTTGTGATCATTTCCCATTTTCCAAATTTATTTAGATTGCCACTAGGTGAAATATAAGGTGATGGAGTCTGCTACGAAGTATAATTTATGGGACTATCATTAATATATTTTACATCATGATATGTGGGCTACACTTCACAATGATGAGTATGCTGCACATTGAATGTGTAGTGTTCGCGTAAATTTAAGAAATCATTACGAATATGCTACAATTGAAACAGACGGTAGCTTGCAACTTGCAAGTAGCTGTCTGCTATGGAATATGAAATGAATGTAAAGCGTGCCCGCAACAAGCGCACTGACAGCTCACTCGACACTCACACTCACACGCACACGTTGTAACGAGTGTATTAGCGACATATTCCGCCATCAGGGCGGCGCCACTTACATAGCGGGAAAAGATAATTTGTTATTCGTTGTTAATTATTTCTTTGTGCAATATTAGTTATATTTTATATTAATTAGAACTACAAACAGTAAAAAATGTGTTAAACATTAAGTAATACAGCACTGAGGCAATGTTTTTGTATATAGGTAGGTGTGTGCATTAGACATGGAAACACTTGTAGAATTGAATCGCAATTTTTCAATGATGCTGACACTATGTGACCATCAGCGTAACAAATAAGTGCCAACAAACGACTACTTTCGTTAGTTTTGAAAAAGAAATCCCGGTTTTAAATCCATGACAGAAAATGACGGTGCCATTATTTAGGTATATTTCACCGAGATATTGAAATACACCTATGATTCTACTTATTTTTTTTTCTCATTAAGTAATCACATAATGTGTTGTTTGATTTAAGCTAGCAAAACGGATTTTGTCGTGTTTGGCTTTGGTTACACTTAATTTTAATTCTTGACGTTTTGTGGCACCTGCCGTGTATCGCATTAGCCCGGGTTAACTTCAGCTATTCAATATAACTTTAGGTCCGGTCTGCGCAGAACGAGCTAACATTAGTTTGAAGTGCTATGCTTCTGTTTAAATTTAGTTTCGTTGATTATAGTCTCCCAAACAGATATTTTTTAAATATTAATAGCTTAACGAATTGTCATATGTAGGTTCTCTTGCGAGAATTTATAGTTTATCAAACGGTGAGGATGGCCCTGAACATATACACATACTGCGAACTTCCTGGAGCTGTTACCGGAGCAAGTTGTTTTTTGTATCGGCTCGTAACGGTTTACTGTTGGATACGTCTCTCACGATGTAGGAAGTTAGTATAGGAGAGAGCAAGTCTGCGTAATCAACACGTTTGCAACAGTTTCGCATATCCTTACGTGACTATGATGCAGCTATTTTGTAGCACGAATAGGTCAGCTGGGTCTAGAAAGGACCACGCTCTCACAAAATAGCAGCTCAATGCTGTTGTTTCGTGTGCTGAGTGTAAAGAACCGGAAACCCTTTTTACTGGAAATGAGTCATTCCACCTCAGTGCTCAGGGTGGTCAACGCATCGGCACGCGGGACCTCGTGCACAGCCATCGCATTTACAGCCACACTAGACCGACGAGGCAGTGGAAACTTTACAAATATTATATAAATAAAGTTGTTTTAAGTAACATAAGAGATATATTAAATTGATGCATTCTAGGGTAGTAAATTAATTTCTACATATGATTGATACATCCGTCGCGACGACGAAACTTGCGTGTTTGTGACTGCGGAAAATTTTGCGTCAACTTTTGTCAGTTATATTATGTTTATTATAACTCGGAGCTAGTTCGAGAAAGTTTCGAGAAACAGCGGATGACTTTATTAGCATACTTTTATAACTGACTCAAAAAAGAAGAAATTTTATTATATTATTATTTTGTTTAGTATGTTCACCGAGTCATAAGAAACGTCTGCATCTATTTAACCGATATTTGTTTTATGGAAAAGTTTAATAACGGTTTTAGTCATCATCAGGAAGACGCTGCTGCCCCTCTCCTGGTTGGCTTCCCTCGGTGGCACCGCGACACCCACGGAGCGATGTAACGGCGCCACCAGTTCAATCTGGCGGTAATTATCTGCGAGCAACATTTATATTTCTTCGACGGCAATCTCTACTCTGTGCAACTGTTTATTGTTATTCAAACACCACAGAACATTATCTATATTATGACACTGGCCTTACATGTACCTACGTAGGTATATACCTCAATTAACTCTGAGGTATTGGCAGTATGAAGTATGAACGTCAACCAACGACATAATTTGTCCAAGCGACAATAAACTATGTTTGGTCTATTTAATTTAATGTACTTGTATGATATCATTAATAAATTTTAACTTTGTGCACTCCTTCTCCATACAAACTTCCACTAAGCCACATCTGATACTTCTACGTGTCAAACATTGTTGAATCTGTGTCCGTGTGCGCAACATGATTAAAATTGAGTACAAAGCTAACCCTTTACGTATTAATATATTATTTGTGCCGTGGCAAGTTCTATATCCAACTAAATTATAGCGGGGAAATTAAAAATTAAAAGAAGTTAAATTTCAATCTCGTATTATGTACCTAAATATCACCAAATTAAACGTATTTTATTGACTACTAAAACTTGGCAAGTTAAAAATTTAGCATCCAAGAATGTAACAAATTTTCTTTAAAATAAATTGAAGAATGTTGTGCATTCCTATAGTTATGATTTAAGGAACTGATAAAGAGCTTGGCACCTGTTTAGACTTCAACTGTTATCAGCGACGTCGACAGCCTCGAACGTCGTTTGTAATGAACTTGGTCCTCAATTCACATTTATGTTTTTGGTTGATTAATATTAATTTTTGAAAAAAAGTATACGTTTTATATAATAAATACCTGACCATTAACGTTTTTTTCTTTCGTTTACGTTTTACTGCTTTCCTTTTCTTATTTAAACTACAAAAATTAACTATCGAGAAAGTCGTTGCGTAAAAGTTATTGGTGCAGTTAGTTTCAAATGCTGTATTTTTCAACAACTTTTACAATATTGAATATCCATAATTTGTGGTTTTCTGATAATCCATCTTCTAAAAGAATAATGCGCTAACTTCTAATTTACATTAATACAGAATTCCAAGCTTATAAGCCACATAGAAGTGGTCTAGGTTTTTAATGAGTCAGTGAATAGTGAGTAATAAAAAATAACGCTTTTCGGAATGTAATGACTCAAGAATTTTTATAGGTTTATTAACAATCAGTGTTGCCATTTCTTACATTAATTACACATCGACATCGATTGTTCATACATAAAATTAAATTGTCGATGTCTTGCTGCGGTATGCGGTTCCATGATCATTAGAGCTCACCACAAGTCCACTGATATAAATAGGCCGACCCCAAGGTACGCCATAAAGCGCACCTCAACATCCTGTACTCCTCCGCTAAATTATACAAGTGATGATTAAGTGAGACATGAGGGGTTCGGAAGTGGATTGAAACTCGCATTGGTCCGCGTCATATTCGCAGTCGCATATTTCAATCAGAACTCAATATGTTCGACATTTATTACACTGCTACATTTCTGCTAATTTTTGGTGAACAACCGAAGGAACCGGTTTTGAAATTTGGTCCCTGTGCGGTGCAGTTTTTACAGCTTTTAATTAAGGACAGTATCTTGTTAAATTTAAGTCAAGCAATGTAGGCAGGTAACTCTTATTTCAAGTACCTACTCGCTGTAATATCTACATGGTTCTAATTATTAAGCTAAAATTTATTTTAATTTTTGCATTCTTCACATGTTATCGATAATGTGTCACAATTTATTTAATGTAGGGTTCAATTTAATTAGGTAATAATATTCCACACAACAATTAAAAAATCACACCTCTTGTAGGTATGTAGGTAATGTACCTACTCGCATGTAATGTAAACATTTCGTGTTTTTTAACGGAGTCATTTTTAATTGAGTAATGTTTTCAATTCATACACTTGAAAGTGATATATTACTTAAGAGCCTATACTACCTCAGCTCAAATTCTAATTTCGCCCCCACTTCCCCGCGCCATTCGTTCGCACACTGCTTGCGGTCACGCGGGAACACGAGGTCAAAGCGATTTTGTTAGAGGAAAATAAACTATAATCGGACGCGTAGTAAGTAATAAAATTATCAATCATAATTTACTATTAACTTGTCATTATATGAACATAAAATTATATATCGCAAATTTAATTTCATTGTACATACTAAGGGCTACTCAAACTAATATTCTAGTATAAGCTGACTCTTCATTGTACTGAAAGCCTATACAATGCAAGATCAGCTTATACTGGAAATTCCAAATACTGGAAGGATACGCCCATTGGTTTAGCAGGTAGTAAGTTTGCGTTTTGTAGTTTTCGCCGTGTATGTATGTAATGTGACAGCCGTTGGGTATGTAGTTATGTAGGTAGTAGGTCTATGCAAGTACCTACGTTGCCGAATGCATGATTGTAAGAATTCATGATATCTGTGAATAGGCTATTTATTTCGTGTCGAAGTTTGCGTCTTTAGAAATGTGTTCAGATAAGCACTTTACTGATCTAGTGCGTGAGTCGAGTTCGACTTTGAACGGCGCCGATCCCGGCCGCCCAGCTGATGAACAGCGATCTGTGCCGGAGACGGACCGTAAACATACCGTTTAGCTTTGAATAATAACACCCCGTTTCGTGAATTTGAACTTGATTCGTGTGGCAATAAAAATGTATAAGTAAAAATATGTTATTCAAATAAATTTCAAATTCACGGAAGTATTTCTACGGTACGACGGATCGATGTGTAAAGAGTAACATTTAGAAGCTTCTTTCATAGGCCTACAAGCTGACATACCACCAATATAGTACGTAAATAGGTACTAGGGTCCATTCCGAGACTCGAGTTTCAAAATTTAGAGGCTCGTGTTTTTTTTTCGTGGACTCGAGACTATCTAGACTGATCCATCATTCAGTCCTCGCGTAGATACCTACTCAATTTATAAACCTAAAAGATTAGCATGAAATAAAATGTTATATGTAAATATGCATTTATTAAACAGTTTAATATGTACTTATATTCAGAATATACAATACAATTACAATAATAAAAAAAATCCGTAAAAAAAAGACAAAAAAGAGGCTTCAACAAATTACGCGACACGCAATATTCATACGTAAGTACCCACTACAAATATCATATTACCGTTATAACAAAAAGTAATGCTTCCTAAACAAAAATAAACTCTCATCATAAATAACTAGGTAGATATGTAAAACACTACACGAGAGCGCGTCATTACTATGGTAATAATAAGAGATTTTTTTTATTACAATATTTTAAAAGCACAGAATAAATAATAGTAGTACAGACTAAAAGTAAGTAGTATCAATATTTTTTGTCATGGGTGACATTTTCATGGTTTTCGAGGGTGTTGAAGCCGATAGTGCTGTCGAAATTTAAATCCAAGACGGCGGCTGCAATGGGTATTGATTTGTTCATCATGGGTGTCATTTTCATGGTTTTCGAGGGTGCTGAAGCCGATAGTGCTGTCGAAATGTAAATCCAAGGTGGCGGCTGCAATAGGTATAAATTTTTTCATCATGGGTGTCATTTTCATGGGTTTCGAGGGTGTTGAAGGCTTCAACATTTCGACAGCACTATCGGCTTCAAGTTGAAGCCGATAGTGCTGTCGAAATGTAAATCCAAGATGGCGGCTGAATTAGGTATAAATTTTTTCATCATGGGTGTCATTTTCATTGGTTTTCGAGGGTGCTGAAGCCGATAGTGCTGTCGAAATGTAAATCCAAGGTGGCGGCTGCAATAGGTATAAATTTTTTCATCATGGGTGTCATTTTCATGGGTTTCGAGGGTGTTGAAGCCGATAGTGCTGTCGAAATGTAAATCCAAGATGGCGGCTGAATTAGGTATAAATTTTTTCATCATGGGTGTCATTTTCATTGGTTTTCGAGGGTGTTGAAGCCGATAGTGCTGTCGAAATGTATTTAAACTACTTTAAAAAATTCCGTATAATCATATATATGTTAATCATATATAATCATGTTATACGTAAATTTTTTAATGCGCTTAAGGCATGCCCAACTGGATTTACCAATTTATTTTACATATTATTGAAATGTACAATGGATTGCTTACATTGTTGTATATCTGTCATGTCGTAATTGTCGGTTCTTTCCTGCGTTTTTGGGACCTTGGCAAAATGAGAATTTATTGAATTATGTTTTCTTTTCTTGGGTTTTTCTTTGATTGTGGTCGGAGGACTTATTTTTCTCAAGGGCATATTACGTGTTTTTCGCGGATCCAACAATTCCGGCAGTAAAGATTCCAAGTAAAATGTTTTTAGTTTGGGAACCATATGATCATTCCACAGTCTTTGGTCGCATAATATTATTTCTGTTTTTATCTGTTGATTTGAACTAACCCACACGGCAAAAAGACACTCTCTCCTTCCTGTAATATTTAACTGTCCTTGCACTTGGAAATACCAGTGATGTTTCTTATTGATCAACATTTGGCCATTATCATACTTCCAGAAAGTAATTTTCCTGTTTTTCACAGCATCTTCCAAGCTAGTTCTGTAGCCTGATACTGGACATTTTATTTCTACAATCCTATTGTCATCTATCACACCGTCAGGAGTTGCTCCTAAAAATGGATGGTTTTTATCGATGAATAGCCCACAGGGCATAATTTTAATGTTTTCTTGCTGCTCTAGTTGATTCAAAGCAATTTTTTCATTAATTTTACCATGTTTGATGGAGGTACACCAGAGAGATCTTTTTGATACAGTAAACTTTTAACTATACTACCTGACGTCGTGCTCCTCTTGTTTATAATTTTGCCGAAATTGGAAGCCGTTAACAAATTCCTTCGTATTTCCATCCATTTACTACAATCACTCTGGAGGACTGTTTCCCTTTCAATATTAATTCTTTCTTCGTCAGATTTCTCCAAATTTGTTAAAAATGTTTTTTTCATTCTTTCTAAATCTTCTGTATGCAAATCAGGCTTCATACAATTTTGACCGTAATTTTCATCTTCAGCCCTTTTCTCTTTCTGTTGATAAACAAGCTTTCTGGGTTGCATTTTAGGCTTGGAACCGTTTCTTTTTAGTTTTCGCAATTCCAGGTATTTTGATTTTGACATTGGGCTCACACCAAGAATAGATCTTTGGAGCTTATACAAAGGTCTTTTTGTATTAAATGATACGACTGCCGTAGCGCATCTGGTCTGATATGAACGCCGAAGATAAAAGTTTATGCGTTTACCACCGATACACTTTGCAATTATGGCGTTAAACTGTTCACAACGATTGCTGTCCACGTCTTCAATAAGACTTCGTGCATTAGCTGCAATAGAGCAGACTATAAACTTTATTTGATTTTCTAACACCGTATCTTTCAGTTTGACAGTGACATCTTCACTTGTTTTTTTGCTTTCGCAATAAAAATTCTGACAATTGGTATGACAACCGAAAGCATGATTATATGAATTGGAAATTGCTACATAAAGATCGTTTATTTGTTTTGAGCGGGTATCACTTGTTTTCTTCAGGTGTTTTATTGAAGAACAAATAACTTTTCTGATAGCCAGGATTCTTTGTGTATTCAGATACCTTCTATGCTGCAGTTTATATTTGGTATCTTTGGTAAGCGCTTGTAATTTATTACACAGGTTTCGTAATAAATGGTTTCTACACTCTATCTTTTCAACAGTGTGGTTAGGATATGGCCGGGCTGCTAAAATTTTAGAATAAGTGGAAGCGTCTCCATCAGCAACCATTTTGCCGTATATAAGACCATACATGTGCAAAGATTGTTTGAATCCTTCCACTAATATTTCCGATTCCATGTTTGTAGATGAACCAGTGTAATTTTTAAAACACATGTGCTCTGATGGTGTAGTTTGTTTATTCTTGGCGCGTACACATATGCAACAATATTTATTTTTTACGGCGAGATATAGCACTTCCCCAAACTTTTTACCTATGATTGCAGCAGTTCCTGATAACGAGGAATAGTTTTTCTTGTAGGTCCTCTTAGCCCAGCAACCATCAACGATCACGTCTAAGACGGGGATTCCATCTGAATTGACTCTGCCTTCGTCCAATGCACTTTGCTTCTCACGAGCAGCCGCAGCTTCCATTTCAATTGTGGCTAACTTTTCCCATTCTTCACTAACTCGATTATCAATTTTCTTATAAAAAACTTCTGTCATAAACGGAACATTTATTGATGTAAATATTTCTTGCAATTGTGTATATCCTACACCTGTAATAGCAGCACTCGTTACTACGGCAGTATTTACATTCAAATTGTCGCTTGGACTAGGTTTGGACGTATGTGTAGTAAATTCAACATTACACATATTGCATTTGAATTTTAATTTTGAAATCAAACCTAACCTTTTCTCCCCTATCAACTCCAAATTATTTATACCGCAACCGAAGGCTGTTGAGTGGTTCGAAATTGTTTTTAATTCTTTTAGAAAATATTTAAGGTCTATGATTCTTCTTTCGTCTGATTCTTCATTGATTTCTGCATGATTTCTATCTGACGTGTGCTCTTCGTCTGGAAACCTACAACAGTAATACATATTATTACATAAACTATAAAGCAGACAATAATAATAATGCATGAATGTTTTGAAACAATAGTATATCTTTGAATAGCTCCGATACGTTCCCATGTCCAAATACCTTTCGTATAATATGTCACTTTACCTACATTGCTAGCGCTGTAGCATGGTGCGGGGACAGATGTCAGATTATAGTATCAGGACAGACTAGGACAGAGACATTACACAATTAAATTTACATCATCTATACAAATACAAATCTACATCAAAAATCTTGTTTTCTTTATTATAATTAAAAATTAAAATATATAATTAAAATATATATATTTTAATTATATATTTTGAATTTACTACACATATATGTGTGATATTATTATCATAATATTATTAAATTTATTTTAAAATATGTATTTCATATAAAACATTTAAAAAAACATATTCAAAGCACAACCGATATTTATGGATATATTAGTGAAAAGGTACAGTTCGTCTAATGTCACTCACACTACACATATATACGCTATATACTATACCTAGTAACAGCTAGTAAAGCAATAACAGTAGCCAAGCATTTTGTATATTACTGCTCCAAATTTCAAGTCGATAACATTAGTAGTTTCTGAAATATACGGCTGTGACCGACAGACAAAGTCACACCATAGGGGTTTCTTTTTTACCATTTTTGTACAGAACCCTAAAAACGTCGGATCGAGAATATCCTACTCATTTTTGAAGTCAGTAAAAATACGAGTACAATATTATCGATGCATTCATTTGTATTAGGTTTTCCTATAATTCTCATAAACCAAGTCTTCGCATTTAGGTAGGATACGAGTACTTATAGCATTGTAAAATTTTCATTCCAATAATGAAACATGGTTGAAAAGATTGAACCATGTTTCATTAAAATTTACATACATATATACATACATAGCATTACGCCATTATTCCCCGAAAGGGTAGGTAGAGGTGCATAGTGCACCCACATTTCGCCATTTATGTTATAAGTCTCATGTAATAAAGTGCGAGCCTATTGCCACTAATCGAGCACAAATCCAGACTCCGGACTGGTACTGAGAAATTACTAATGGAAAAACCCAATACCATTTTGCCCGACCCAGGACTTCTCGCTCAGCAGTAGCTAGACCAACGAGGCAGTTAGAGAAAGAAATACTAACAGGGATTCAAAATTTACTTACTTATTTATTTTATATGTATTTATTTATGTAAATACTTACTTGTCCGTACTGTCAATAGATAGCGACGAGTGCCCTTTTCCCTGTTCCAAATGGCCAGCCGCCGCCGCCGACAACGACGTGGGCACCGCCGGCGCGCCGCTCGAGTCGCTCGCGCCGCGTGCCGATCCGTCTTCGTGCAGTCCATTCTCTAATACCGTGGGCGCCGTTTTATTCGTCACATTCTCAAGCTCAATGAATGAAATGTTTGGTTTTCTGCAAATGTATAGTCATAATAAAATAAAGTAACATACTATTCTCCAGACCAAATTTTGGTCACGGCGGCCTGCCTCAACGGAGACTAGCCATCGACGCAGGATAGCATTATAGTGCGCAAATGTATGCGCAAGCATAGGTGCACTCTCTATTCCCTCACCCTCATAATCCGATGAGACGGTAAACCGACACAACCGGAGAGAGATCAGGTGCAGGACCAACGGCTTTACGTGCATTCCGAGACAAGGAGGTGGGCCACCGCCAACTTCCTGACTCCGGGCAGCTACTGAAAATTTCTTGACGGTATCAGAAACTACGGATAGTACCTCTCATAATACACCGGTTGATCTTTTATAAATTTCAACTTATTTACAAAAAAAAATTTTGGCCCGACCCGGGATTCGAACCCAGGACCTCATGATCAGCAGTCGCACTACTACAACCACTAAACCAATGAGGCAGTCAAAGTAACATAACATAACCCACAACATTCAAAACCTATCCCTAACCCCACAGTGATACCTATTCCCTGTATCGTGGGTATCAGAAACTACGAGTGGTACCTATCATAACACCCCGATTGATCTTATATAAACATAAACAAACTTATGTAACAATAAAATTACAAAACTTTTTGCAACACATAAAACGAATTTAAACTTTATCAACAGCCAGCAGCAACGTGACGTGACACTAGACATGAGCTTTATCTCGTTGCAATAAGGTTGAAACTCGAAAAATGATTCGCAAACCGATCCTTCGTGTTCGGCTCTATACATATTCGAAATACCTAAGAAGCTACGTAAACAAAAGAATAATTTGACGGCCTCCGTAGCGCAGTGGCTTAGCAATGAGTTGTTGCGCTGGGGGCCGCGGGTTCGAATCCCGCAGGGAACAAGTATTTGTATGGCCTACAAATAATTGTTCCGGGTCAGGGTGCTTGTCCTCGTGCAATTTATGTTTGTAAACTGCCTCCACAATACAGGAGAAAATCCTAGAGTGGGGGTAACGTTTTTTTAAGAAAAAAAAATTAAAAATGATACCGTTATTTATATCGGTAGTTAGATAGCTACTTACTTTTTTTCCTTCGTTCAAAATACGGAGTTGTTCTCTTAGACGTTTCAATTGTTTTCTTTTTCCGAGAGTTTTCTTTTTGCCCATCTTTATTTACACTTTAAATATAGGTAATATATTTACACAAAACGTTTTAAACTCCTTTTTACAGTAACACCTACCACAGTACAAAATAAAAATGTCGGAAATAAATAGTCGTCTCTCCGTAATGTCGCCAAACATACGTTCGTCCCGTAATAGATGCCGCAGCAGAATGATTGAACAAATTGAAAAGGATAGCGCTATTGCTACCACGTACAAAACAAGAGACAGAAAGAGAGTGTGCTCGTTTAGAATTAAATAACGCAAGCGCCAAATCACATAATTGCTAATTACGAGAAGACCACGTAGAAAAATAAAAAAATAAATCGTCACGATTTGAGATAACATTATTATCTATCTATTAGCTAAAAATCATCATTCAATTCCATAAGGTTTCATAGATCTAACTAAAAATAAGTGCAAAACGAGGGTTTTTCATATTTTTTTTTATCGAGAATTTTTTATCGAATCGTGTTTTTGCTTCAACAGATTTGAAGAATAAGTCCAGGTTTAATGTGTCCAAATAGCAAACTGTTAGGTCTTACAGATACCGAGATCCAGATTGATCAATATCACCAAAACAGCATTATGCGGCCTCTTAATATACAGGTTGGCCCAAAAGTCGTGGATCAAACGCAACTAGGGGTTAGATGGGGTCATCAGCTGCAAAAAGTTGTTCTACGGGAGGTCCTTAAAGTCAACCCCTGCAGAGTTATAATTTATTTTGTGTTTTTATGAGAAAATTGACTTTTTTTAACTAATTCTTATTAGGATGCCAAAAAATAAACTTCCTCTATCTTTTTTATAATTTTCACTAGATTGGTACTGATGAGTCCTTGCGTTAGACATGCTATTTATGGTTGTTTATTGGGTGTGTTGAAGATAATGTTAAGTTTTACGATTATTATTTTTCTCAAATCATAACTTTTTATTTACTTCGGACCCCTCTATGAAAAAAAATACTCTACCGAAAAGTGACCCTGTATTACAAGTTTTGGCGCATTTAATAGGGATTCTGAAAAGGTATTACACATGGTTATGCGTGGCTTTGATATCTTTTTAGGACGATTATTCATGGCAAGGCCAAAGTTAACCCAACCATAAAACTCGGTTAGGCTTATTTAAAAATAAACTAGAATTAATACAATTAATGACAAAGACTCTCTGCCTCTCTTTTACACTAACTATTTAATCCTTTGTCAGTAAAAGGCCGGTTGGCCCGTCAGTTCAGGTAGCGATATCTTTTCTAGGAAACAAAAAGCTGGGCCGGCAGGGGCGGGGGCTGGGGGATGCGCGTGAGCATGTTTCTTTAGAATGTTTAGTGTTCTTTAGTAACTCGCTTCCAGCCTATGGGTACGCACGTGTTCTTTTTCTCGGTTTTACGACGACTTGTGGCCAGTTTCTTTCCTTTGACCTACGCTTTGTTTTTCGGACTTGTGATAGATTGCCTACCTGTGACCAGTGCTGTGTGAATCGGACGGATTGGCTACAAAAGTGGACAGATGGCTGCTGCGAGGAGAGAATACACCCAACGGGAGTATGCAGAAATGCATTACCTGTATGGCTTTTGCGACGGTAATGCCCGGGCTGCTGCCAGGGAATATCGTCAACGCTACCCTAACCGTGATCGTTTTCCGGATTACAGGGTCTTTATGCGCGTACATAATTCGTACATGGAGGGAGTCTTACCCGGTCAGCATGCTATGAGAGCAGGCAGACCAGTGATGCAATTTGAAAATGAAGATGAAGTGCTGAGAGAATTAAGATTGGATCCTAGTATAAGTCAACGCCAAATATCCAGTAATATCGGGATTCCAAGATCGACGGTGCAACGTGTCATTAACAGAAAAAAATATCACGCCTACCACGTGCAAAGGGTGCAAGCTTTGCTGCCCGGTGACTTTGAACCTAGAGTGCGGTTTTGTAGAGAGATGCTAAGATATCACAGAGAAGATTCGCAGTTCTTTAACAAGGTTTTATGGACGGATGAGTCAACTTTTAGAAGAATGGGAGTATTCAATATCCACAATCTACATTTTTACTCCAGAGTAAACCCCCATATCATAAGAAATGATCGATTCCAGAATCTGTTAGGTATTAACATGTGGCCAGCAGTTGGTGCTGCATGAAATGCCAGCAAGGCTGAATGGTGCTCAGTATTTAAATTTTTTGCAAAATAATTTAAACCATATTCTTAACGAAGCTGAAGTTCCAGAAGAAAGAATAGCAGAAATGTGGCTGCAACATGATGGCGCCCCGCCTCACTACGCTCGAGCAGTCAGAGATCATTTGAACGAGCGCTTCCCCAACCGGTGGATTGGTCGAGGCGGACATGTTGCGTGGCCACCCCGGTCGCCCGATTTAAATCTATTAGATTTTTTTCTTTGGGGCTATTTTAAAGAAATAGTTTACCAAGGAGAGAACAATAGCGAACAAGAACTACGACAAAAGCTCGAGTTTGCTAGAGTACAAGTAACTAACAACAGAAGTGCATTCCGTAGGTTACGTAGGAATTTTATTAGACGGTGCAGATTATGTATTATGGTCAGAGGCAGGAATTTTGAGCATTTATTGTAAAATGTTTTGCTTAATAAAACAATTATTTCACAATCGTTGCTTTGTTTTTTCGTCCTAGAAAGATATTAGAGCTACTCATGGCCATGTGTAATACCTTTTCAGAATCCCTATTAAATGCGCCAAAACTTGTAATACAGGGTCACTTTTCGGTAGAGTATTTTTTTTTCACAGTGGGGTCCGAAGTAAATAAATAGTTATGATTTGAGAAAAATAATAATCGTAAAACTTAACATTATCTTCAACACACCCAATAAACAACCATAAATAGCATGTCTAACGCAAGGACTCATCAGTACCAATCTAGTGAAAATTATAAAAAAGATAGAGGAAGTTTATTTTTTGGCATCCTAATAAGAATTAGTTAAAAAAAGTCAATTTTCTCATAAAAACACAAAATAAATTATAACTCTGCAGGGGTTGACTTTAAGGACCTCCCGTAGAACAACTTTTTGCAGCTGATGACCCCATCTAACCCCTAGTTGCGTTTGATCCACGACTTTTGGGCCATCCTGTATTTGCTGTAAACACGTTTTTGAGTAGTTCTTCGAAATTTGATTCTTCGACTGATTCATATGGCCAAAATTTAATTTCACTTTCAGCTTTGTAACACATGTTCATATGAAAAAAGGTATACCAAATAACATATATTTGAATGAGGGACTCGTTTTTATAAAGTAGTTTTCATGATATCGACGTTCAAATATTTGTGCCCAGATGAATCAGAATTTGTTACAGATGAATCAGAAACAGAAATAAAAATAAAAAAAACTTTGTATTAAGAAAATAATCATATTTGAATAACAACAATAACCTTTTTTATGAAAACAATTATCAGCGATCATATCACGGAAAAAAATCTGATGAATTAAACAATAATTCTTGTAAAAATATTTTTAAACTCCAGTATTTATAATAATTCTTGTATTATATGGTAAAGTGAGAATAGCAGTCTTAATTATTAATTGAAATTACCAATCACGTTGGTTTATTTATTACTACCTAACAAAAAAGTAACAAAAATGAGATCAACTTTAAATGGCATTTTTGACAATAATCTTCCTTATCAACTTTCAAAGAAATATAGATTCTAGGTATAATTAACTAATAAGTAATAAGGTCAAAGTTAAATAGGTACTAAAAGAAATATTTTCTCGGCTTTGGGCTAGGGACGGAGCTGCTTTCAATATCATCCATAAAGCCTTTTTCCTGTTGACGAGATCTTGAATTTTCGGAGGAAGATGGAATAATTATATCTTCAACAATGCCGTGAGACTGTTTTGTCCGCTTATCATATTGAGGCTTTTTAAACACAAAAATATCCTCATCGTCAGAATCTGAGCTATCATCTACGCTTTTCTGATGGAGGGTCGATAAGACATCCCTGGTGAATTTTGGAGTTATAAGTCTTTCATCGATTGACGAAGTCTCCATCCAAAAGCTGTCGTCATCGGGAAGGTCGAGGTCTTGTTGGGTTGTATCCGTATCTTTTCCAGTCTGAATTTCGGTAGCAGATATTTGGCTACGTTTGATCAAAGAGCTGCATGTAGATTTCTTCGATGTCACCTTTCTTTTATCCGCAGATTTGACGTTTAACACAACAGAGTGGAGACTCTGTTGTTTATTAATGTCTTCTATGGTATAGAAACCAATGTGTTGACCGTGAGAACATTGAATGGATTCTTGTGAACAATTGTCCAAGCTACAACTAAGTTCTCTCATAGCTAAAGTCTGAAGTTGATTGGCACTCCACACAACCTGATGTGTTCTCATGGTCCCGCGGAATTTCTTTAAATTTTCGGGAATCAGCATATCTTTCTCTAATATGCCCGACTCATAAACGACTTCTATAATAACTCCTGGACAGCGTTCTCTTAGGTGTCTGACAAGAATTTCAACGTTTGGAATGTCATTCCCTCTCGCAACTATTTGATCAGCAGTTCGTTTTAGAACTGCTCCGACACCATCAGGAGCCCCTTTACCGTGTCCTTTTTCAGAATAATTCCACACTAATAATCGCAAATTAGAAAAATACCAGTGCATTTTCGCCATTATGTAAAACATTTTGCGATTACGATATTGCGCCGATGGTGAATCCGAAATAAAATGAAAGGTTGTTACGTCCGGCACCTCGTTTTCAAGAAATCGGAGAATTGGCTGTAAATGTTCCCAGATTGCGACGGCATCATGACGCAAACATTCACTGATAGTACAGTATGACTGCTTACACAGTTTTCCATCTTTAATGTAATAAATAACAGAGGTGTGCAATGTTACTTGTTGTCTGGAACTGCCAAAGTGGAACGACTGAATCTCAGAGGCATATTTTGTGTTATAGTTTTCACTAAAATCGCAATGTATGATGCATTCTTCAGGCTTCAGGTTTTGTTTCAATTTTTTTGTATAATTATATTGAGTTATAATATTTCCGCAGTGTCGCATATAAGGTACTAACAGGTTTTCGAAATGTTCGATTATATCTTTGGGATGCGCTGCAACTTTTGCCTTAATCGTTTGAAGCGTAGCTTTTTCTTTTCCATCTTTGATATAAGTTTTTTTTTACTTTGTTCCAAATAAAGTAATGTGTTTCTTTGGTATTGTCAAATTCTTTATAATTAATGGCCTTATTTTTGCAACTATCACATTTCTTAGTCAGACAGTGAACATTCCTAGGATCACAACATAGTGATTGTAGAATCTCATTTACAGATTTTTCCACAATCAGATAATTTTTCCGAAGGGCTACAACGACCAACTCCATATTTTCATGATCTTTACATAAACATGTTTCACGAATATTGACGTTTGGTACGCGTACCCAAAATGGACGAAGCTTGCAAAATGCACTGTAGCTTATTTTGTATTGAGGATTGGTTTCAAGATACTTTTTATGTAGATTCTGCAAGCTGTCGCTAAGATATCGCTTCTGTTTTCTTATTTTTCCTTTGGTGACAAATTCTTTTTTTCCCGCGCACATTCTACTGTTTTCATCTTCTTCAAAATACATAGTGACATTTTCTTTAATTCCGGTAGCACATGGTTCAACAACAATCTGTATTTTTTCATTCCCAGATAGATTTTCCTTTTGTCTTTTATGCACGTCTGTTACCCGTTTATCTTTTTCTAACCGTTTTATCTTTTTCCGGTAATTTTCATTTACTCTTTTAAGTTCCAGAATTTTTTGGTCTTTCAATTGCATTTCTTTAGTATATCTATATTGAAACTTTCGTAAAATATGTTTCCAAGGCGATTTCTTTTTAAGAGGTGTTTCTCGTGCAGCTTTTTTATAAACTTTTGGGCTGACGACACGTCGTGGAGACGATGCCATGCCACTTTGTGGGCTGGGAGTCCTTGGTGAATCTGATATCGAAGTATTTGGTGAAGGCGATATTATTCTCGAATGGATGTCAGCATTGGATGAGATATCGGTTTCATTTTCTGTTAGGTTCAAATCAATTCCAAGTGTCGTCTTTTGTCTTATTGTTGATCTTGTTACACGTGCAGAATGTGGTGAAAACTGAGTTAATACCTGTGATGAGCTGGGAATATCCGGAGATCTTGGTATAATCGAAACTTCTGAAGATGATGGTAATTTCAAATCTAAAGGATCATTTATTTCGGTATCGTCTGCTGGATCACATTCGTCAATGATTTCCTCTTCTGAATGAATATCACGTTCTTTTAATAATTTCTTTTTAGCATACCATCTTCGAGTACTTTCTCTGCTTTTCTTCCTAGCTAATTTTTGTTGTTTCGGTGTCAAATTCTGAACTGATATGATTTTACCTTCTCTCTTTCTTTTCAAATATGTTTCTTTCATTTTTAATTTCCACAGAGCATACTTGTCTGGATCTTTTCTTATATTTTCCATCCTTTTACGTTCTGCGATTCTCTTTTTCTCCTTCTTTTGATCTTTAGTTTGTGGCATTGTTATGGACTGTAATATTAAAATAACAGAAATTAGATAGAGATTAATGAATAAGTAGGTTTTTATGGTTGTTAATACGGAAGATTAATGTCAAAAGTACCATTTAAATAATACTGGTCTCAATTTCTTTACATTATTTTTTGTAATAAATACACTATTAGTTGTGATTGTTATTCTTAAATAATAATTATTAATTCTTAACTAAGACTAAGGCCTATCAAAAGTGTCATATGTAGAATAAATTTATACTCCTGTGATTTATTAATCATTCAAAAGGTTGTATCTAAGTAAATATAATAAATAAGACTAGAACTACTGACTTGTACACGATCAAAAATTGGACAAGAAGTAGGCAACAAAAGCGCTCGTTTTGTGCTGGAGAGGCGAAAACTAATTCATTTTATGATTTATATGGGGTTTTGACCATATGAATCAGGCACAGATAAATCAGGATTTTGCCTACAATCATGCATAACTCATCATACATACAGACTTTAGTATTGTTATCTTTTTACATGAATTTATAACCCAAGAACACCTTACGAAACTCATATTGAAGTTTTAAAACAATAAAATAAATTTTATAAAGTAGGCAGTGTAATCAGAATGCCACCTGAACCAAGCACAGATGAATCAGATATTTACCTTCGTAACACCGGGATCTAGCCAAAAAGCCGCACGTCCGCCTTCTAGCTCGTTCGTTGCACGACTGGCGTCCCCCCGCGCAGGAAGCCAGACTCTCATTAATATTACCCGACCAAGTACGGTCAAGCGCAGCTTACGCCACATTAATCAGTATTATACGTCAGACACTTCTTAGTTACTTATTTATAAACACACTAACGTAGTTATAACTAATACCCATTTTTTTTGTATGTGGACAATTCATTTCCTTTCGATATAATAATTATTTATATTGATTTATCAAAGGGAAAATGCGACATCGACCATTTTGTTCCGGAAAATGGCAAACGGACGCGTTATATGAATCAGAAGAACAAACTTCAAATATTTTTATTCTGTACCTAGACAGTAATTATTTGAAAAATATATTTTGTCCCAGATAGAGATACAGATAAAACAGTCCAAAAAAAAAATACATGTTGTTTTGTTAGTTGGTTACAGAAAATATATCCATAGAAATCGAAAATTTTGTCTCTGAAGAACTACCCTTTTACACCTCAATTTATTTAGTCGATTTTTCCTACTCGTCATAAGCGAAGGGTTTTCATCGTATTTGTTGAAGTTTTTACATCGTAACTAATATGTAGGTAGTACTGCTAGATGAAATAAGTGAAATAATGTTTACACTTATTTCATCTTATTTAAAAAGGTGAAAATTGATTTCATTCTAATAAAAATATGGGAAGGACTTTAGCATTTAAAAACTGGCATACAGAATTCGCCATTGCTAAAGTTTGCTTTATATTTATGTATCTATAATAATATTAATTTAACCTGTGTTGATATTTCTTATTTTAACTCTACCCATAAACAGGTACCCCTACATATGAAGAGGATAGGGTTTTATTTGTTTTTAAATGAAGTCTAACGATGTTTCTATTTTCATAAAGTAGGTAATTAATAATTATCCTTGGATTTAAATTTTTATTCCCTAGAGGGTTATTTTACATTTTGCTACTTCCGAATATGATCAGTCGGCCCGTACCTGATATTAACACTGTGCGACGACAAATGTACCTACACAAAATAATTGGTATATAATGTACCTATAGGCTTACATATAAGTAAAATTGAAATGTCCGTTTGTACGTTAACAAAACCAACTGTTTACTAATTGACGGCTCCGTGTAAGTAAAGTAGGTATGTAGTGTAGGTATGGTACTCATGTTAGATCTGTTTGTTCCGGCTGTCTCCGAAATGGCTGGAACGATTTTGACGGGACTTTCGCTGGCAGATAACTGATGTTAGTATAAGAAGTAGCCAAGGCTACTTATTTAAAAAAAAAAGAGTTAGGTTTTCGCTCCAAAAAATTAAACTTTAGTAATCCAACTATAATAAAGTCCATGCGGACGAAGTCACGAGGAACAGCAAGTGGTTAATAAAATTAGGTGCATTACACCACTACAGGTGTGCACAGGTTACAAACACAGAGCACTGTGGTGTAGTTATTTAGTGACGCAGTGAGTGACAAAACATCACTATTAGTTAAAACACGGTCCAACATTGTATCGTTAATGTTGGCGTGACAATTAGGTATAGATACTGTAATAATTACCGGTACACAAATTATAATACGTGTATAAACAATAAACAATTTGTATCGGGCCCTCTCGGGTGCTGTACTGTAATTGTTCGTATTAGAAATTGCCCATCATCGTACCAAACAGATTAAAATCTTCTAATATTAAAAACTTATTTACTGGATAATTCTGAATAATTCTAACTATATTATTAGATATTAGACAACTTACTTACTTAGTTGTGTAAATTCCTTGATTTTATTCGCACATGGACACGACGCATATAGGTACGTATTGTGTTTTTTTTGTTAAAAGGGTAACAAACGAGCACACAGTTTGTCTGATAGACATCTACATATATTCTCGACTAAGAATGCAAATGCAGATGCGTTATCACTCTAGAGAACAAAGATGGAACGCCATCCAACAAAACATGTCTCTGTTTCTCTTTACACACTAGATATGAAATACCGCGACACTGAGCTGCTATTTAACGCTGGTGTTCTGTGAGAGCAGGGTCCTTCCCCGGGTGAGCCGACCCTCTCGTGCTCCAGCCGTAGTATAGCTGCAGCGTGGCTCTACAACGTACTGCATGTACTTAGTATGCAGCAAAGATGTTTTATAGGTACTAGTACTAGGTACCTATAAAACATCTTTGGTATGCAGTCTGTCTAGCGATGTTTCTGTCAAATATTATGTGTGATAACGTCTAGTGCTCGTACTGTTGTTGGTGCAGAGAGCGTGCCGCTGGCGTCCCGCAACCTGCCCGCGTCGTTCTTCAACGCGGCGGCGTGCGGCGGGGCGGGCGGCGGAGGCGGGGCGGGCGGCGGCGCGTCCTGCGGGCTGGAACTGTACGAGTACGACCCGTGGCACCAGCCGTACGGCTACGCGCGCGACTACCAGCACGTGGGCTACGGCGGGCTGCTGCTGGGCCGCGGCGGGCTGCACGCGCAATACAAGCCGGTGGAGTGGGGCGCGCAGCACGCCCACCACGCGCACCACCCGCACCACCCGCACGCGCACCTCGACCCCGCCGCCTGCGCGCCCTACTCCTACCCCGCGGTGCCCGGTAACTACACGACACACGCACACACACACACCTATTGCCACGCTCAAATAACCCTATTAATAACAGAACCAGAATAACCGACAGTGCTCAACGAATCAATTAATTGAAAAAGCAATTGGCCGGCCATATAAATCTACGAATCGACATCCGATAGAGAAGTAAGGTTCTCGAGAGGCAGCCTCGTGCTGGTTGGGCGGACCGCGACTGGATTCAGTGATGACATGAGAAAATACAGTAAATTGATGGATGCATGTCTCAGAACCGTGTTTAAGGCATTGCTGCTTTCGTGAAGGGTTAAGATGATGATCATGATTATTTTTCAATGAGTCAGGCTTGTCTTTTAGCAGGGGTTTGTTTTGTAGTAAAGAGTAGAGATGAAACAGAAAACTGTTTGGCCGGATACGGGATACCGGATATTCGGCCAGTCTTATCGCCGGATAGCTGGATATCCAGCCGCCGAATGTTCTGCCGCACGTTGCCGTGTGGTGCATCACAGGAAGCGAGAAGTAGTCAGTGCAAACTGTTCGCGATCCTGACCCTTAGGTATATATGGTGGGAAGTATTGCTACATAATACCCAAATTTATCAAAGTTTGCCAAAATCTATCTTTCAACACCCTGCGGCAGTGTGTACCTACAGCGAAACACTTTTTTCTGAAGATGGCCTTGTTTATGAAGATAGACGAAACCGCTTGGTACCTACTACTTTTCAGTGCAGAGAAATCAAGTAGTACTTATTTACCATAATGTGCCCTTAGCTACGCAGTATTATTATTTATTCTGTGCCTTAGCGCAGTACCTACGAGTACTAATTTTATAAGTTTTAAAATGAAAATTTTGTGATTATTGATTATATTTGTTAAGTGACATAAATGAGGTACTTAACTAAATTTGATATTTTGTGTTTTTTTATAAATCTCGTATCCGATCGGATAGTAGATAATTTTAGACCGGATAGGCCGAATACCGTATATCCGTTACATCTCTAGTAAAGACTAAGACTTAAGATACCTAGGTAGATGACACTAACAAACTTTCCACAAATAAAAGATCGATTACACAAATAATTATGGTACCCATGGCAGGTATTATAGACCGTTCTTATTGCTATTTCAATATTATCATTTTAATATACCGTCAGTGCTTTGCCGTCATAACACTTTTGACATGAATTCAACTTAGGTACTAATTGCGTGGCAAGGAATGTGTTTTCTGACGCTTTTTATACATACCCTTCAAGCATATTTGTTGTGGCCACAGAGTACTTGTTGTATAGGTACCTGAACTAGAGACGAATCTCAAGACCAAAAACGAATGGTAGAATGTGCTGCCTCTGGTGGTGTCAGATGGAACTACTAATATTTATCATATTGCTACAGGTACTATACACGTAATATAGGTATATAGCTACTATATTGCCTTCTTTATACTAAACTAGTTTCTTTATATTTTTTAGCCTTACTTATTGTAAAAACGCATTTAATTATACAATTTCTTACAATAAGTAGGTATTAAGTAGATACTCATGTAAGAATTAAAACTTATTTCGAAAATTAATAATTTACTTAATAAAACTTCTTTTTTACATTTCGTGGGGTGACAAGAAAATTCACTAAGTATAAAAAATAGAAAATTTATTTTTTTACACTAAGTATAAGTAGGTAGGTACATTAAAATATCAACAACTTTTCCACGAAAAAGTCATTATATCCATAGGTTAATTCATTTACGAAATTCCAATAAGCAAAAATCAATAAATACAAAATATTTGTTAAACTCGGCATGTACAAATTCACTACGTAAAAGCACACAAAATTCACACACCTATACCTACAAATTTCTACAATCTTACTTTTAATGTTGGACAAGGAAAAACGGCTAACTGCTTCACTTGCAATGAGTAACATGGGAAGAGAAGGAATAACGAAATAGGCTTAATAATGTACCATTTTCTTAAACCGATACCTCCCAACGTCTCAGAAATTTTACAATTTTGTGAGACATGTGGAGGACAAAATCGAAACCAAAACTAGCTGCAATCCTGCTCTGCGCTGTAGGTACAAACTGTAAGTACTGTAGAAACGAAACCTGACAATAACCTTACATAAAAAATAAACCCTACAGTAATTATCCAGCTCCTAATAGTGCATTCGTCTCATTCTCTCGAAGTTTCGTTTTCAGAAAGTTTCTCTTGTGCCGCGCGAGACCTACACACATGTTTTTGGAAATTTCCTTTCTAGCATCGTTTGACAATTAGACTCAGTTTAAAACCTGAGAGCGTTTTATTATTAGAGCGAGCGAGATCGCAACAGATCAAAGCATTGTTCGGCGCGCAGTTTTTGCCCGCGGGCGCGGTCCAGTATCCTACATCTCGCGGTCTCCGAACACACTTGTACATTTAGTTACGTCAAACCCTTATTGGTTTTTGTCTTCCTTATCTTAGCCATCTCAGACGAAGATATTTATCCGCATACAAGAATATCTCCCTCAATTAGATAAATAGAATATAATACTTTTTATTCAATTGAATCTGCTGATTTACTTTATTTAATAGATTGAAGCGACAGTAGCCTAATGGCAGGGCGCGGACCGCGAACTCAAAAAGGTCGTGGGTTCGAATCCGCCATTCGACTACTGACGTGAACGACTCGTAACACAAGCAATTTAAGCTTACCACGAGTGGTTAAGGGGAATATTAGTAATGTGTATAGCATTGTTAATATTCTTTCTTTAAAAAAAGATTATGTTTGTTCGGTAAAAACCCCTGTCCTGGGAAGAACTAGCAAGAAACCCAGAGCGATTATATTTTTCGACATATATGTAACTTTACATCCCAACTTTCACTACCTATACCATCCACAGCATCTGGTTACAACTTAGCGACCTTCAAGAAAAGAGCATATGCGATTCCCCTGGTGTTCCAGTCGTTCATAAGCGGCGGTAGTCACTTACCACCAGGTGAGCTGCATGCTTGATTGCCCACTGGTATGTAATAAAAAAACAATAATTTTGTACAATATTTATATGACTTAACAGAACCAGCATGCTGGCAATCACCTTATTCCCAAGGGTTATTTTCATTCATGTATTGATTGATATTATAATAAACTTATTGAATGAATTTTTCTTCAATAGAAGTTTTAAACTTACCTATTGACTAACAAACTTTGTGAACATTTTCTGGGATTTTGTTGTAAAAATGTAGATACTTATAAACATTGCGCTATAAATGAAATACTAATTCTGTGGAGTCTATTATTAAAAGTGTATATTATGCTATGCGGTTAGTAGTCTGATTACTAAACCTTCTTGACTGTGCTGAAGTAAATATATTGTTTGTGTGCGTTCTTGTTTTTGATTAGGCCCGTACAAATATATAGGTATCCGTCAAACACACCTCCTCACAGGTAGTCGAGAGACAGACAACGTGGCGGTGCCTTCAGAGTACAAGGCGGGCGGTATATTTTCATTTTCAAAGAGATTCCGCGCGCGACGCGGATGCTCTAATTGTGATGATTTAGCTGCGCCAGTGACGGGCGACGCGGCGCGGCGCGCTCTGAAACGCCTGCCCCTCCCCTCCTGCCCCCCCCCCCCCCCCCGCCTCCACCCGACACACCTAATCCGAAACCAAATAAAACGGAAATCACATCGAGATATTCATGTCAATGATAATTTTTTTCTGCTCTATAATAATAAACGAATGATTTACGTGCTTGTGTTCAATGTCTAGGTACAAACAGTTCAACAAGATTCTAAGTAATTGAAATACCTCGACATTCTATTCTAGCAATAGTTTAATGACATGATAGAGTTAAACTTAGAATACGTAAGAAAATTGTAACTCTCGCCTAGAGCAAGATACCTATTTAATGGAACATGGCAACAGGTAGCAAGATCAGGCGACTGCGATAGAAATCGCCCTTTGTTTAAAATTTAGAAGCATTTAATTACAAACCTGTTCATATTGTAACTTTGTTTTCAAAATAGGACTAAACTTGTTATCGGTTAAGCACGGCAGTTAATTAATACGAATATAATATGACTGGTATAGTATAATTTGAAAAGGAAGAGGCTTTCAGTTTGACTACATCTATATGTAGGTAACATACGTGTGTGTATTTAAGTCACAATCTCTGAGGTCAGTTTCAAACCGTCTCCACGATACGATACGACACCATACTGTTTTTATACAACACAACACACCTAAATATTTTCCTTGTTTTGGCGGCAACACACTAGTGAATTTGTGACTGTTAGCGACCAAAAATTTGAACTTGCGGGAATAATCGTTTTCTTTGCATCTATTGCTCAGACGTATTTCATGAATTCATTATTATAGCGCTCAGATAAGCCGTAAAATAAAGAGATGTGGATAAGCGGTATGATGACAAAGATCGGCCGCTGGGGCCGCTGCGGGCGCGCGGGTAAAAACCGCGGCGGCGACTTCAAAAGGAGGCGGCTCTGCTCTAATGACGGTGATTAAAATTAATTTGCACCGCGAGGGGGGGGGGCGCCGAATTCAATTCTTCAGCTTCTCACGCCCCCCCCCCCCCTCCCCGCATTCCCTAGGCGCTGCAGTCGCAACCCCTCGCGCTATCACTAGACGAATGCCCGCTCGAGGCAATTCGGATTGAAGGCTTGGGTCGGTGCTTGTTTTTGCATTTTAGTTACTATGTTAGTTAAATTTTACCATCGTTTTATCGTTTGCTTATGTCAAGTAATAAGAAATTATTCTATTTCATAACATCACGTTGTGAAGTTTTCTGGAGATTTTGCCGGCAGTCACAGACGACCGTATCAAGGCGCCTAAGCATACAAAATAATACCTGGTGGTTCACATCTCCATCGGAGCACTTGTTTCTACGTTTCCAATAATATAGTTACAGAAATAGCTGCCAGCGTTCTTGGTAGATACCTAACTAATATGTGGCGTTTGGAACTAGATGGTGATTTTGTTTTTAGTTTTTTATTATTAAAATAAATATTAAAAAATGTTTTGTTATATTGATGTTAATAAATGTCTACTTATTAACATTGTTAATTTAAATATTTCTTAACTCCCAAATTCAGTTATCATTCATTCCGAGCATAGGTCCAGCCTATGACTCCTGCTCAGGGAGTAACTTGGCATAGTTGCCAGACTTGGTGTGCGTGTTGGCAAACGTTTTTTATCATGTTGAGTTGTTATTAGAAAGATGCTGGTGTCCAAGTGTTGCTCCACGTTTCTCTGGTGGCTGCTACGAGACCCGCGGGTGACATTATATATCTAATGAATGTTTTTAAGACGACACATCGAAAATGAATGTCTGAAATGGCTCCCGACTATCGCCGGACAGATACGAGTGAATACATAATTTCTATAAAAACTCAAAAAAGTCGTCATGAGGTCTAAAATCACGTAGCGCCCGCGACAATAAGACCGCTTGGAAATTGTCAGAATCTTAAAATATTTAAAAAAAATTGATTTAAATAATCAAAATAATGAGCAAGTAAATTACGAATATTGATGTTATGTTATATTGTATATATGTATTTTTGTGATTCCCAGACATATAGTAGATTTAGTAACTTCGTTGTAATTTAACGAGGTGTTTTTGCAAATATTTATGATTGAGTTAAAATTATACAAGCGTGTTTTTGAATAAGCAAATCATGACAAAGACATGAGTTTACCTATACTTTACCATATATCATCATATACCATCAACATTCCAGTTAGTGGTGTCGCAGTCCTATACTATTCGATGGAAGGAGGTGCATTTGTTCGTGGTGTTGCCTCAACCTGCCACTCACTGCACGTAAATTCATTTATTAATTAATTTCTAAAATCTTGGGCAAAATAAAAAACGTTGCGGTAGTGGCCACCAAGATATAGATTTTAACGTTATTTTAATATATCATTGGTTATTTGTCGTTATAGGTAGTACTTTTATTATAAAATTTGTATGTAGGTAGACACATTCGTTCAAGATAACAACAATTGCGCGTGCCAATGAATCTGTTTCGTTTTGCATAATATGCCTTCAGCCATACCATTTGTACTTCATATAAATCAAAGAAATAAATGAAATAGGTATAAACTGCCTATATATTATTTTAAAAAAGTTACTCCTACAGTAGGACCTTTTCCTTTATCGTGGAAGCAATTTACAAACGTAAACTGCACAAAGACAGACATCCAGACCCAGAATAATTAGCACGCCATACATACAAATAACTACTTTTTAACTTCCCGCCAAGAAAATTAAAAATTTTCAAAAATCGGGCAGTTTTTGTTTTCACCCCGTTATTCGAAAATTAGGTTTTCATCAAATCTTAACGTTTTGAATTCACAGGAAGCTATTCTAACAATTTTTCGATGATGTTTGTATGTATGTACCTACCTATATGTGTGTGTGTGTGTATTTAGATGGATTTAAGTAAACTTCTTATAACTTTTGAACGGCTTCACCGATTGAAATAAACTAAGCGGATTTCTGGTGTTTCATCAAACTTAGATTTCCTATGAATTTTAACTAATTCGAACCGATGGATTTTGAGAAATCTTAAAAACAAAAATTTTGAAAAACATTTTTTGAATAACTTTTAAAAGGTTTTACTGATCGATTCCAAAAACTAATCGGCTCTTAACCTTGAATAAACCTTGTTGATTGCCGCTAGTCCGGTCAAAATATGTTGATTCGTTCGTGAAATATCGTTGACGAAAAATTTTGAAAAAATTGATTTTTTTTTTAATTACTCCGATTTTTCATATTCAAAGTCATAATTTGAAATTAGCGGGAAGTTAGTGGGATGGCCTGCAGTGTGGGGTTCCAACATGCGGTCCTCAGCGCCCCAAGTTAATGTTAGGCCACGTAGCCACGAACACGTCATAAGTTCTACAGTCTCTTTACCCACATGACTTCAGTGGCTGATTGTATTCAATCTTTAAAAATCGTCGAGTTATCCCAATCGTACGACTAATACCGGCTTACGCTAACAAAAAAAAAATTATGCAGTGAGGTGCCAGACAATTAAACCTAATTGTCATCGTTTTGTTGGAACGCCAGTGATCACTTCACTTTGATGTAATACTACTCTGTGTAAAAAGTATGGGGAACTCAGATCAGAGAAACACTGTTGTTTATATGATCTGAGATCGGGAATATGTCAATAAAAAGACCCGCGTAAAAGAGGTCGTTCTAATTTTTTTACTGCATGTTGGTAGCACTGTACTGATTTAGCGCGCAAAGTTTGAGCGGGATCTGTCATTTAATTTGTTTTAAACTACACTTTTTGTTGGTCATAGTTTTGAGTTCTCGGCGATTTTTACAATGGAAAATATTGTTGAACAAAGAGTGTGCCTTAAATTTTGTGTTTCGAATGATATTTCATGTGGTGAATCACTAAAAATGTTGCGAAATACCTACGGCGAATCGTGTATATCGAAAACAAGGGCTTATGAATGGTATAAGGCTTTTAAAGAAGGCCGAGAAGTAGTAGTAGACTTGCCTCGTTCTGGTAGACCTTCAACCGCTACGACCAAAGAAAACATCGACAAAATCAAGAAGCTAGTGCTCGAAAATCGACGTATGAGTCTGAGAGAGTTGGCTAGTGAGGTGAACATATCTTTTAAGTCCGTCCACAACATTCTCATTGACATTTTAGGCATGAAACGCGTCGCCGCTCGACTAGTTCCAAAAGAGCTCAATTTTGTTCAAAGAGCGCAGCGAAAGCATGTCGCTGAAGACATGGTTTCCCGAGCTTCTACGGATCCGACCTTTATGAAACGTATAATAACTGGCGACGAGACATGGGTTTATGAGTACGACATGCAAACAAGCCAACAGTCTTCAGAATCGAAAACGAGCCGAAACCCAAAAAACCGCGGCAAAGTCGCTCCAAAATCAAGGTGATGCTGACAGTTTTTTTTGACTACCGTGGTGTGGTTCACTCCGAATTCCTTCCAAAGTGAGAAACAGTGAATAAAGAATATTATTTAGGCGTCATGAAGCGTTTGCGTGAGAGTATCCGCCGAAAACGTCCAGATTTGTGGCAACACAACTCATGGATGCTGCACCATGATAATGCACCATCACACACAGCCATTATAGTGAAAGAGTTTTTAGCGAAAAATTCAACAAAAGTTCTCGACCAAGCACCGTATTCACCTGATATGGCTCCGTCTGACTTTTTTTTATTTCCCAAGTTAAAATTACCACTTCGAGGAAAACGTTTTGAGTCGATGGAAGCCATAACAAAAAATTCGCTGAATGAGCTAAAGGCCATACCGCAAATAGCCTAAGAAAAATGTGTGGAAGACTGGGTGAAGCGTTAGAGATGTTGTATTGCAAGCGATGGGGCCTACTTTGAAGGCGATAAAATAAATTTAGATGAATAATTTGTATTTTTTGTTTTATTGACGAATTCCCGATATTTAGTACACAGAAGATATATAAATATAAATTAAATTGAAGTGCCTGTCTGTAACAATGAAAGGCCCGCCATCTGTGAGGTTCAGGGGGTTATTTAAATTCTATTTATAGATACATAAACAAGCATTTGTATAATGTTTGTACCTAGGTCTGTCTGTGTGCTTATCTTCGAAATGGCTGAACCGACTGTGAAGGTGTGAAGGAACTTCCTGTACCTACATACCTATAGGTACAGAGAAATGGCTGAACCGACTGTGAAGGTGTGAAGGAACTTCCTGTACATACCTATAGGTACAGAGAAATGGCTGAACCGACTGTGAAGGTGTGAAGGAACTTCCTGTACATACCTATAGGTACAGAGAAATGCTACGAAGGATCTTGTCTGTATTTTATCCGAAAAACTTGAATACTTTTTTGTAAAAACGAAAAATAGATAAAATAAATGGTTTTTGACTATCTTAAATCTAAATAACGCCGCACTATAAACTATCCACGCGAAGCCTGAGTTGATCGCATACGTGAGTCCTGTTTAACCCGGGTTTTCTGCTGATTCTTCCAAAGACAGACAAGACAAATTAGGTTCGCTAAACAGCGATCTCTCCCAGGCACACCTTGATAAAGAAGATCATTTGTCATCTATATTGAATAAAAGTTGTTGTATTCTAATTACAATATTTTATTTAAACTCGAGGCGGTTAATGCGCCTTCGGGGTAAACATTTCGTCAGTGCGTGATAGAGGGGAAGTTTAGGCGGCGGCGCGTTATTTATGACCTCATACATTTGGCTTCCCTCACTATTGTGCGTCGAGCACGTCCCTTTGTCCCTCCGCATTGTACCCTATGTATGGTGGCGGCTTCCTGATACTTGTGTAGTACCTAAAGCGGTGAAACTAGTTAGGTACATCATCAGTGTAATCCCTGCAAGTTTTTTTTACAAAACTGAAGTGAAACTTATAATCTACCTTTGAGTTGTACTTGACTTAGTACCTGCAGCGAATTTTAAACAGAGAAGCCTAGAAATGCTTCTATACTTATTGTACAGACCGGGAATTCTGCAGTCTGTGAACACGTACAGGATCGCCCCCGTCACTACATCAGATTTGATAGACCGCAGATCCTCGCTAAAGAACACCGATTCCTTCCAAGGATGATTCGCGAGGCTATTGAAATCAAAAAACATCCTAATTTCAATAGAGAAGATGGCTGGGTGCTACCATCTGCTTGGGATCCTATAATAAATAAAATTAAATCCCAACCCAAGCATACAACTGCAAGACTTCAAGATACCATAAGTTCATACTGCATAGATCGGAACAAAAGTTAAATTTTAATCTATGGTAACCGCGGTTAACTATGACATATGGACGTTGAACATCTCAGTCCCGCCCGTGACCATGAGTGCTGTAAAGCGTTCGAAACGTCGGGTATTTAAAAAGTTAAACATACGCGATAAATTCCGTAAAAACTAGTATTATTTCACTTACCATTAGGTGAACTGTGTGCTCGTTTGTCACCCTATCCTATAAAAAAACGTCGATTTTTTATAATTTATTCGTGCAAGATTTCGAATCATCATCATCATTACAGCTGTTCACAAGTCCACTACTGAACATCCTCCTCCACAGACTGCCACAAAGCATGGTCCTGAGCCACTTTGCTCGTCATGCGTTTTTCATTTATGTTCTAAGTTATAATTAGTACCTATTTATTAAGTCAGTGTTAATTATATTTATTGCTATTGTTTTTGTCTTTCTAAAGAAATAATTAAATTACCAAATAAATTATGAGGTGTTTTTTTTATATATACATCAAATTTCTGATAGAAAAGCAAGTACATGTTTTGCTAAACTTTAAAATTAAAACCAATTTTGAAACACTGCGCCACGGAGCCGTCGTCTAAAATAAAACAAATTCGTCCGCACATTGGCCCGAACCGAAGTAAACTGAACGACCTTCCAACGTGTGGACGCCGTCACCAACTCTCGGCCAATATATTCGCCACTACATTCGCCACTGTGTTGGCCAACGTGTAGAGGCGACATAAGGCAACATACCTGTATTCAAAACATATGATGTGTCGAACGTAACAAATTGACCGCGCACCGCTCGCATCGGCTGCGCTTGTTTTGCTAACACAAATGTCGCAGCTTCGTAACAGTCTCGAGAGGGTGGGGGGTGGGCACCCTGTCACGGGCAGGACGGACGGGAGCTACCGTGCCGCTCTGTCAAGTGACTGTCCTAGCTTTTTGTCTTTATACGTGAAACCGTGGTGGCTCGGCGCTCGCCGTAAAATGCAAGCAAACCCAGTTTGATCCTCGTCGATCAACTTGACTTATCGCGTGCTAGGCAATGAAGGAAAACGGCGTTGGAAACCTGTTTAACGGAGAAAAAAATATATTTCGAAGACTGATGCCCATGAACACGCATTGAGGTCATGCGGCAGGCACTTCCTTGTCCTAAATCCCTTTCAGAAGTGGCCAGCAACTGAACTCTTTAACCTACATAAAGAGTGAGGAGTCGTGGTAGCTCTGGGACTTTACACGTGGTAGAGCCATGCTGCAGTTATATTAGTAGTATAGTTGTAGCACGAATGGGTCGGCTCGATCGGTGAAGGACCACGCTCTCACAGAATACCAGCGTAAAATAGTAACTTAATGCTGCTGTGTTTCGTATGGTGAGCGTAGAGAATCGGAGACCCTTTTTACTGGAAACGAGGCATTCCATCTTAGTCCTCACGGGTGACAACGCATCTGCATTTTGATTCGTAATCAAGGATAGATGTAGATGTCTATAGGCCACAGCAACCACTTACCATCAGGTGGACTGTGTGCTCGTTTGTCACCCTATCCTATAAAAAAAAAAGCGCCCGCTGTAAATCGGTTGAAGAATTGATTCCAAATAAAGAATAGGTAGGTACCTATATATGTTTAAATTTGGATTTGCATTCTCTCTGGTGTAGGATAAATAATTATTTTCTCGACATCTGCCCCTGTTCTCAGACGTAAAGAGATCACAGCTCTCGAGAATTATAATATTATGTTATATATACCTACTCCAAAAAGGCTTACTACTTCTGCGTCTGGCTCGCCTCGACTATACGTCGTCTATCTAACTACTTACTTATATGTGTGGAGTATACGGTGACAGTACTTTCAGTGTGAATAGATAAAGGAGCCGGTGGCCAACGCACCCCTGTTCCGGGGTGGCGTTGTGGAGGTGGAGGGGGAGGGACTGCACCCTTGACGGGCAGAGGGGTGACCCCAGTCGCACACACGTTAGCCCTTTTAATATTTTAGAAAATGGTAGCAACCGTTACGGACATGTTTGTTCCGTACTGAACTGTTGAAAAGACGTATGGTAGTACCTGCGGATAATTTTATTTGTTGAGGAACATAGGCCTCCCCTATATATTAATTCAATGGGGCGATAATTGCCACGCTCGGGCAGACTGGTGCTGGTGCTGGTGGGCTCGGGTTGTTTTCTTCAGTTGGTATAAGGCAGACTCTGCAACCCACCGGCAGCCCAGCGCGCGGGACGATGTGGCTTAGTGGATATTCTTATACCACCACTACACGGTGCAATTTGTACTGTACTCTGTGTTTATTTAATATGTGTCACTTAAAGTGCACTTCGATAAATGTCAAACGAACAAATCAACATTAAACGCAAACTTTACCACAAAACGTTGAACTACGTTGTAAGTAGGTGCAATACAAACAGTTGAAACGTAACATTATGTACCTATCTCCCATTAGTTAGGTATATGACGTTGGCATCCGTCTTCAGATACAGATAGGCTACGCACACGAGCTAATGCGTGGCGTTCGTAAGATTCATTCAAACGTAACATTATGTACCTATCTCCCATTAGTTAGGTATATGACGTTGGCATCCGTCTTCAGATACAGATAGGCTACGCACACGAGCTAATGCGTGGCGTTCGTAAGATTCATTCACACGTAACATTATGTACCTATCTCCCATTAGTTAGGTATATGACGTTGGCATCCGTCTTCAGATACAGATAGGCTACGCACACGAGCTAATGCGTGGCGTTCGTAAGATTCATTCAAACGTAACATTATGTACCTATCTCCCATTAGTTAGGTATATGACGTTGGCATCCGTCTTCAGATACAGATAGGCTACGCACACGAGCTAATGCGTGGCGTTCGTAAGATTCATTCAAACGTAACATTATGTACCTATCTCCCATTAGTTAGGTATATGACGTTGGCATCCGTCTTCAGATACAGATAGGCTACGCACACGAGCTAATGCGTGGCGTTCGTAAGATTCATTCAAACGTAACATTATGTACCTATCTCCCATTAGTTAGGTATATGACGTTGGCATCCGTCTTCAGATACAGATAGGCTACGCACACGAGCTAATGCGTGGCGTTCGTAAGATTCATTCAAACGTAACATTTTGTACCTATCTCCCATTAGTTAGGTATATGACGTTGGCATCCGTCTTCAGATACAGATAGGCTACGCACACCAGCTAATGCGTGGCGTTCGTAAGATTCATTCAAACGTAACATTATGTACCTATCTCCCATTAGTTAGGTATATGACGTTGGCATCCGTCTTCAGATACAGATAGGCTACGCACACGAGCTAATGCGTGGCGTTCGTAAGATTCATTCAAACGTAACATTATGTACCTATCTCCCATTAGTTAGGTATATGACGTTGGCATCCGTCTTCAGATACAGATAGGCTACGCACACGAGCTAATGCGTGGCGTTCGTAAGATTCATTCACACGTAACATTATGTACCTATCTCCCATTAGTTAGGTATATGACGTTGGCATCCGTCTTCAGATACAGATAGGCTACGCACACGAGCTAATGCGTGGCATTCGTAAGATTCATTCAAACGTAACATTATGTACCTATCTCCCATTAGTTAGGTATATGACGTTGGCATCCGTCTTCAGATACAGATAGGCTACGCACACGAGCTAATGCGTGGCGTTCGTAAGATTCATTCAAACGTAACATTATGTACCTATCTCCCGTTAGTTAGGTATATGACGTTGGCATCCGTCTTCAGATACAGATAGGCTACGCACACGAGCTAATGCGTGGCGTTCGTAAGATTCATTCAAACGTAACATTATGTACCTATCTCCCATTAGTTAGGTATATGACGTTGGCATCCGTCTTCAGATACAGATAGGCTACGCACACGAGCTAATGCGTGGCGTTCGTAAGATTCATTCAAACGTAACATTATGTACCTATCTCCCATTAGTTAGGTATATGACGTTGGCATCCGTCTTCAGATACAGATAGGCTACGCACACGAGCTAATGCGTGGCGTTCGTAAGATTCATTCAAACGTAACATTTTGTACCTATCTCCCATTAGTTAGGTATATGACGTTGGCATCCGTCTTCAGATACAGATAGGCTACGCACACGAGCTAATGCGTGGCGTTCGTAAGATTCATTCAAACGTAACATTATGTACCTATCTCCCATTAGTTAGGTATATGACGTTGGCATCCGTCTTCAGATACAGATAGGCTACGCACACGAGCTAATGCGTGGCGTTCGTAAGATTCATTCAAACGTAACATTATGTACCTATCTCCCATTGTATCCCATGTATTAATCATAAAACAAATTATTCCTAAGACGCCATTTTCTGTCATGGAATATAGATTATTAAGAAATTAATATGTTCAGATGCGACATTTCTGTGGTTACTTAAGTATAGGACGAATATATTATTATACACATTTTTTTTGTAGAAATACATATACAAGTTAATACAATTTGGCAAAATTTTTTATCTTTAAATCTGCTTATTATTCTTTTATTTTATTTTTAGGTTTCCACATCAAAGTCATAGTGGAATAAATTCGTCCATTTTTAACTCTCGCGTGCCCAGCATTTATGAACGACTCCTATTCTAATTTAAATAAATATATTTGTAATTTAAATGTTATGTTAATAAGTTTTATTAAACATACATTTAGTATGTTTTTTTTTAATATTTGACATAGATACATTTTAAAATATTCAGATAAAAATATCATTAAAATGTAATTGTGATATAATATTATGTGATATTATATTAAATAAGCAAATATAATATACAAAAAAATGACAAAATTTAAATATTGTTCTCGATATAATTTACCTATTTAACAACATAATCTACTATTACCTACGAATCATTCTACCTATGTTTATTCTATGATAAAAAAACCAACCGTGCGAACACAGAGTAGCGCACATTTTTGTTTGAGATAGCTGTTCTAGTACGTAAGTAGGTACATATTACTTCAATGTAAACAACAAAACAACAAAGTAATAACGTAATCCGCAATTGGCTCCCAAATTTATTCAGCCTGCAACCGGTTCCCGCACCACGGTATGCGCCACCTTATTGCCATTCTTATTGCATATAAGTTATTCTTGCGATAGTTGTCACCAGTAGGTATAACATTAGATTTAGTTTAATAATAATTTAAAATAGATATTGAAAAATAACCACAGTGTTCCAAAAATCAAAAATAAATTATGTATTGCATTTACTTATTAATGACAACGCTTTTTCATATGTAGATAATGTGATATGTATAGATAGGTACTTATTGTATTGAAGTTCCATTTGACTCACGACCACCAATAGATCATAGTGAGAACGTTGGCACAAGTTCAACATTATATTGGTCTTATATTTCCAATATTAGCCTCAGGGACCTTTATAAAGAGATTAATATCCATACTGTTGCTGTTTTTTTGCTAGTGATATCAATGACCAGCAAGCCGCACTGCCGTCGCCTGGGTTTTTCGTCTATAAGTATGGTGTTACCTATTCAGATTTAAGTTAATCTAAGGCATTCATTTTATCGTTTTTTTTTAAATATACAAAGATGTGGCCGTGGAAGGAAAAGGGGAGATCTCCCGCCGGGCAAGGTGTTGTGCCCGGGGAGCTGCCGACACTCCATGTGGTAGTTCGGAGATGTTCTATATATACTGTTTATGATTCGGAAGGTTGATAGCGCGATTTAGGCTTCGGTGTGTTTTCGCTTGTGGCGCGACGACAGCGCCGCTACATCACCCCCCTGCTCAGACCGGAGGTCGATAGAGCAGCCTCGTTGCCGACGAATATGCAAGTGCCAGGAGATTGCTTTGTAGTCTGCGGTGAGTCGAGAAGAAGGCAAGTAATCTGCCGGAGTGCCGTGAAGCAGAGGCGAGCAGTAAGGCTCAGAGCCGTGCTGAACACTGTATAGCGCAGAGAGTAGCTTGAAGGAACAGGAAGCATTATTATTCCAGTGCTGCGATGAACCTTGTGAAGCTAGATGGCTTGCAGGATATGAAGACTGCAGACGATATCTGCTCGGGAGCGAATGGGTGGGGTATTCTATGACCATGATGAAGCTTGAAGTTTCCGAAGGTTGTTTGATTGCGTGTTCAGATCACGTCGTGGTCACCACTGTGGCCGTGGAAGGAAAAGGGGAGATATCCCGCCGGGCAAGGTGTTGTGCCCGGGGCCGAGCCCGGCTCCGAACTATATTGAGGAGCTGCCGACACATGGAGTGTCGGCAGCTCCTCAATATAGTTCGGAGATGTTCTATATATACTGTTTATGATTTGAAATGTTGATAGCGCGATTTAGGCTTCGGTGTGTTTTCACTTGTGGCGCGACAGCGCCGCTACAAAGACAATAATATATAGCCTAGATTACTTCTAGCACATCTCTATCTGCTTGTGAACATTCATCAGCATTGCTTCAGACGTCACGAACATTACCCGTAGACACACACACAAACAAACATTTAAAAATGGTAATGCGTATCTCAGAGACATGCAAACAACTCCCTCAGCTCAAAATAAAGCAGTTATTTCGATGTTACACACCCTTCAATTTAGGTAATTACCTATATTTATTACCTAATAGATGTAAGAAAATAGTTTAATACGTTTAACCAATCACTCGACTCCCCAGAGTAAGTAACAGCTTCGTGGAGCAATGTATACGTTTTTACAACATAGTCCTAGAAAATATGCAGGCCTTATTTCATCATAATCTCATCAAAAAGTTTAAAAGTTTTATTTAACCAGAATTTGCTTAGCAAGGTTTATTATACCTCCTACTAAAGAGTTCATGGTTGATAATATAACCCTTGGGAATGAGGTGCTACCGTGGTGTTTCTAAATGTCTTCATATCCTAAAAGTCCCGCTGGGTTTCTTACTAGTTGTTTCTAGAACTATTTTTTCCAAAACAATGGTAAAAGTAAAAAGAAGTCTTTCAATAAGTATATTCTATTCCTGTAAGCTTTACATTCTATTCTAATAAATGAAGGATATCCAGTTCTAATACATGCAATAGCTACAAACTTGCTTTTCCAAAACAGACTTCAAAAATTTTTTTTGCCTTTGCATAAATTCAGAATCAATAAATAAATACCACGACTTTATAAAATAATAAGTGTACCTGCTGAGCTTCCTTAGCCAGCCACCTTAGCTTATTTATGTGTATATACCTACTCGTACACTTTATACGGTTTAATTGTATCTGTTGAAAGAAAAAACATTCCACTTGTGGACTTCCTGACGTGATGGAGTAGCTTCCTGGACTATTGAAAGTGCTTTGTAACGCCCACATTATTTATAACATAGTCTTTGACGTTAAAATCATTCACGTAACATACGTTGCGTTTCAAATTAGAGTTAGAGGACAGCTCTAGAGGTCAGCGGGAGGGTTTTACCGACGCAGGGGAATGAGCGGGAGTAGCGGGGTTGTGACGGTCCGCCGGGCGATCGTTGTCCGATGAGATAGGTACAAACAACCTCCACGAAAGTGTAGTGACTTACTTGTGTCTCAAATTATTATAGATTCAGAGATTTATAGTTTAGAGTAGGAACCAGGTACTTGCTCAGTTTATGATTTTATCACACACATGTTAAGATTGCTTTGAAAATTAAAATCAATTTCATGAATACATTTTTTTTGACTTCGACGTTAAGGAAAAAAGAACTTAATAATGCTATGCTACGCTTTCATTATCAAATCCAACTTTTATAATGTGATTAAAATAAAAATGTTGAGTAAAAAAAAACTGCGCCATCTAGCGGTATGGCGAGCGAACCATGCTCGCTGTACTGGGCTACTTACTGGGTAACATTCGTTCACTGACTTGCACTCAACAAGCGAACCTACTGGGGCCAAATTGTCCACATCATACTTTATAAACCATTAAAATAAATGTCCCATTGTCGTCATTACTATTAAAAAAAGTACACGAGCTTTATCAACAAAGCTTGGGCGCTCCCGTCCGGCATTTGTGCAGCCGCCCGCTACCAGGCACTCATAAGCTGCGGGCGGTGACAGGTTGAGGCAGACGTGAGGGGGCGGGGCTTGCGCGTCAAGTTAGCGCTGCGCCAATAGCGGCGTCGTTACGCCCCGCCCTTGGGGCGTTCATAACAGCCGCACCACTAAATCACATTCACTGTCAATTACTTCCCGCCCCTCCACCGTCGAATGCGCCGCAATCAACACGCGCGGCCAATTTAATTAATACCTCTCCTGCTCTCCACCACTCTAGCGCTGCAGTCCCGGTACCGCAACCACACTCATTTATCCCCCTACATCATTGTGATTGATGAAGCCTGCTCCTCTTCATTCCTTATAATTTCCTAAATAGTCTTCGTCTTTAGTCTTCGTTTAACCGTGAAATGATTTAGCAGCCTTGTGAAAATCAAAATACTTAGCTTCATTATAGTATATAGATACTACTTATATTATATATAATAGCCATGCTGCAGTTATATTAGTAGTATAGTTGTAGCACGAATGGGTCGGCTCGACCGGGGAAGGTCCACCGCTCTCACAGAATATCAGCGTGAAATAGTAGCTTAATGTTGTTGTGTTTCGTAGGGTGAGTGTAGAGAACCCGAGACTCTTATATTAGACTGGAAACGAGGCATTCCATTTTAGTCCTCACGGGTGACAACGCATCTGCATTTTGATTCGTAATCGAGGATAGATGTAGATGTCTATAGGCCACAGCAACCACTTACCATCAGGTGGATTGTGTGCTCGTTTGTCACCCTGTCCCATAAAATAATAATATACCTACACGTTACAACTTTTATTATAGTGTTGTAATCTAAACCCAAAATTCACATGTAAATTAGTATGAAATACCTAACATTCAATTAAATTAGAAGCAAATTGGAATTGTCTATTAGCAAAAGAAAAAAAATGGTGCCCACTCAGTCACGGTGACGCGTTGCTGCCGTGTTGTCTGCAGATACCCAAATTCATATTGATCTTTATAGGTGTATTGTCCTCATTTACACGGCGTGGGTTATTCTTGTAGATTTATTAAATTCTCTCTCTTTACTATATATAAGATATATCAGAACCGAGTAGTGGCGTGGTGAAAGAAAATCCACGATCCCATCACGTCCCGTGGCCGTGGGACACCTACGGTACAAGAACGACGAAGAGGCAAACAGAGGGAAGCGACTTTGATGAGTTGAATGTCTTTCGCTTGGCTGTACCTAGATGTGCAGGAGCTGCGGCTGCCAACGCCCTGCCAGGCGATGGGACCTGGGGGAAGCTAATGTTGAGAGCACATTCTCACATGTTAATCTTATGAAAACAAGCAGGAAAGAGGCGGTCTACGTTCATCACTGCTTTGTTTACGTACACAATGGTTAATTAATGCCGATAATTGTTATGACTTCTACATTAGTTCAATTGTGACTGCATTAGTGGTCAAAGAACATTGGTATGATGCAAGGATCTTAAAATATAGTTCTGAAATAATGTATCATCATATTTTATGTTAGATATCTATAGATGTCAGATAACTTTGATTGAGGTTTCAGTTGTTGCACAAAAGTTCACTCATTAATAAAACATTTAAAAACTAATAAGTATATACATATATAATAGGTACATCCTAAATCTTATTAGTTTTGTTCTATTTAGGTAGGTACATCCATTTTTTATTAACGTAGCATTAATAATATTATTCACAGTAGGTATTAATTTTGTATTATATAATAGGTACTTATAATAATATATGTTTAACGTTACACTAGGATTTTCTCCTGTATCGTGGAGGCAGACAAACATAAATTGCACAAGGATAAACATCCTGACCCGGGACAATTATTTGTAGGCCTTACAAATACTTGTTCTGTGCGGGATTCGAAGTCGTGGCCCCCAGCGCAGACACTCATTGCTAAGCTACTGCGCCACGGAGCCGTTAAAAAAAAGTGAAGCAATTTTGTGTATCAAATCTCTGCGCATTTGAACTGTTAGTGGAAACGAAGAAACAAGTGCTCCTTGGAGCTGTGAATGGAGATTTGAACCTCAAGATGTTGGGTCAGCTCGGGCGCCTTGGGATATAGTCGGTATCCACTGTCTACTGGCTCAAGCTGTCGGCAACATCGCACAAGAACTTGGCAATGCGATGCGTCAACATAATGTTATGAAGAAGTTTTTTAAACAAATTAGTGTAAAGGATCATTTAAATACTTGACACTGGCAAAAGTACAAACCGTTCGAATCTTTTCACTTTTTTTTTGCTAATTGTACACATAAGTTATAGGTACAACTACTTAACTCTTGAGTCTCGCAGTGTGTAGCTAACTGTGCTTACCATAAAGCTTACCATGAAGCTACTGTTGCTGTAACATCGACATATTCCTAATCCCGAGTTCGTTGAAATTATAATTTCAAAATAATATTAATATTACGGATTTTATGTCGTTTAATATAACTTATTTAACCTTTTTTAATCCTGACCACTAATGGCGGGGGACTGGGGTGCTTAGAATACCTATACTCGTATTATAGTTTCCTTCCACCTTCCGTTTTTAAAATAGATAATAATTTTTCGTTCGTCTTACGCGGAACGTGTTTACAGTATCTTGAAGTGTTATTTATATTAATAACTGGTAAGATTAAACATTTTGTACAACCGACTTCAATATAAATAAAATGAGAACACCAATGAAGTTGAAGGCAAATTTATACGCAATATTAATGGTAACTCAGAAACTACAAATCATATATTGATCAAATTTATATGGGACCACATGAAATGATTCTCTTTTTTTCTGAAAGCTGGCGCTTCGTCAGGTTTCAGATAAAAAGAGAATCATTAAAATCTGTTCATTTAGAAAGAGGTTCCGAGGTAACATACAAAAAAATACAGTCGAATTGACAACCTGTTCATTTTTTTAAACAGTTGGCAATAAATAATACTAGTTTTTAAGGAATTTATCGCGTATATTTAACTTTTTAAATACCCGACGTTTCGAACGCTTTACAGCACTCATGGTCACGGGCGGGACTGAGATATTCAACGTCCATATGTCATAGTTAACTGCGGTTACCCTAGATTAAAATTTAACTTTTGTTCCGATCTATGCAGTATGAACTTATGGTATCTTGAAGTCTTGCAGTTGTATGCTTGGGTTGGGATTTAATTTTATTTATTATAGGATCCCAAGCAGATGGTAGCACCCAGCCATCTTCTCTATTGAAATTAGGATGTTTTTTGATTTCAATAGCCTCGCGAATCATCCTTGGAAGGAATCGGTGTTCTTTAGCGAGGATTTGCGGTCTATCAAATCTGATGTAGTGACGGGGGCGATCCTGTACGTGTTCACAGACTGAAGACTTCCCGGAGCGTCGATTCTTCACATCAGCTATATGTTCTTTAACGCGGGTTTTTATTGATCTTTTAGTTTGTCCTATGTAGGAGAGACCACATTCACAATCAAGCTTGTACACTCCTGCATCTTGCAGAGGGACATTACACTTGACTGATGGTAAAAACTGACCAATCTTCTTCAGCGGCTTGAAGTATGTTTTGATGGAAGCGCGCTTCAAGATGTAGCCAATCTTGTCAGTGACTCCTCTAACATATGGCAGTACAGCAGGTACACGCTCGACTGTGGCCGGCTTCACTCGTTCTCTGTGACGTAGGCGTGGGACCCGAAGCTTGTTGTCATGCAAAACTTGCTTGACATGGTGGAGCTCGGCTGCCAGGTGTTTACTGTCACAGATCCTTCGTGCTCTCTGTAACAAAGATTTACCCACGGTAGCTAACTGTGAAGGATGGTGGTGAGAATCACCGTTTAAATATCTATCTGTATGGGTCTTTTTTCTATACACAGTATGGCTCAAGGTGTTATCAGGATTCCGAATTACTAACACATCTAGAAAAGCTAAGGAATTGTTTGCCTCTAACTCCATTGTGAACTGAATTTTAGAATTTATAGAGTTAAGAGCGCATATTCAAATATGTCCAAGTCGAAATCTACGCGATCGCTTTGGAACGGCGTAATATTGACGCACACTACAATGTTATCTCTGTGTGCGTGTCAGGGCGAGCGTGAGGCTATAATAGTTGCCTAACGACGACTACGAACATTGAGTTACGGCTACAGTCTTTTAAAGTTGACTCACATCGAATCATTAGCGCCACTTTGATTTCTTTTTTTACAGCAAATTATTGTTTCAGAGTAAAATATTTTGATAACACATAAATACCCAGATTATAAGTAATGGCTAAATTTTTTTTTTGGTTCATCTATGTGGTCTATGTTAGATAAATCAAACGGTAAATAGAGCTCTCTCGCACCCAACGCAATTTCGAGCTTTGTTCGTGTACCATTATAAGGCAATCGATAATAAAAAGGCGAAATCTATTCAGCGCGTTAATAGCTAAACATCTTCATCTCCAAAATGCGCTGTTTCTTTTTTTCTAAATATCTTTCATTGTCTTAAATAAGAGGTCTCAATTTCGTTAAATTTCGCTGTTTTCGCCTCATAAAAAACTATTTGTTTCATAGCAATAGCTGAAAATATTTATGCTATAATTATTTTTTTCTCAAGGGCAGGTGTTTAATTAGACAAATATTAAAAAATAATAATTTAAACCACTTTATTTCAAAATTAATAATTATTTCGATCGACCTATAAAATATTGACTTTATAAACAATAATTGCGGGCAATATTCCTTAGTAGCCGCTGAGCGACTGTAGCGTTCAGACGTCTTGTCTGTGCCAAATTTTTGCACTTCCTCTCGCTCTAACATTCCTCTTTCTCTCTCTTTCCCTAATCCTGGTTGCGCATTGTTACGAATTGAAAGTTTCTCTACTTTATTATTTTTTGCATATAATTCTTTAAGGGTTTATAAATCATTTTGTATTTGTTTTATAACTTTTAATTTCGATATGGACCATAAACGTAAAAAATATGCTTGTACCAGAAAACGAAAATTGAAATCAAACGTTGAAGCAATGAACAGAAATAGAATTCAAAGGTAAGTTTTTTTGTGTTTCATAGTAAAATAGTTAACAACGTGCATATGTGTGAGCACTTGGTTAAATATTAGGTACCTAACCTACATATTATGTAAGTTCTTCAAGGAAATATAGAAGTATTATACATTTTTGGATTGCACATGATGTTTTGTTTACAAGCGACAGTAGCCTAATGGCAGGGAGCGGACCGCGAACTCAAAAAGGTCGTGGGTTCGAATCCACCATTCGACTACTGGCGTGAACCACTCGTAACACAAGCAATTTAAGCTTAACACGAGTGGTTAATGACCTTTTTTTTTAAAAAAAAGTACATTATGTTTTTATAGAAATACTTTTTTAATTTAATTTTTAAGTGTCATAAGGAAAATTTCGTCGTTTTGATTTTCAACTAGAGATTTCCTTGTTACCGGTAGCTGCTGATGTCGAGTTAATGACATTTTTAGATACGAAAACTATTCAGTAATACACGTAGACTACAAGTAAACTATTAAGTAATATCCTCAGCATCCCGTAATTTATTGTACGCCCACTATGGCCAATTTTGGATATAATGTGGCGTCAAACTGCTTACGACGTCCAATATACGGACGTCAAATAGGAGACTTAGCGCAATGTTCGCAAATTGTCATGCTGATCACAGAAACGTCAAAATCTAAAAAAAATTGGACGTCATTTTTCTTCCTCTTTAGCTTCCTGAGCTAATTGATTCTCGCATGGAACGCTCGATGCCAATCAAAGACCCTCCATACATCATTCAAGCCATTGCGAATAAATTAAAAAAAAGCGCTAAGTCGTCCGTCGATGCTGCTGTACAAGAATAGTAATTCATGCACATAGGTAAATGCTATACAAAGTTACATTATACTTTAATGAGAAACTATAAATATGTGTGATAGTGGACTGTTTGTACTTATATAGAAATTATTTTGAGTTTTTTTTAAATCTATTTTAGTATTTAGAACTACTTGACGTACTTGACGGATTTTCGATAGTGTCATCGACTTATTACGAAACCCTCAGTGCACGACTCATTCTAGCACTTGCCAGATTCATTTGAATAATCAATAATACGAGTACATGTTATACAGGTTCTAGATGATTATCTTTTAGAAACCTTTTCAACAAAACAACAAAAATTATACAAACTTAAAATATTTTTTTTTTGTGTAACGAATTTTGTAATAAAAGCATGGAACAAAAATAGATACGAGGTAGAAAATCTGTATGTGAAAATTTGTTAGCTAATTATCAATAATCCTGTATATTAGATAAATTGATACTGGAAAATCTTAGTAGAGCAACTTTCCACACTACGGCCAGAAAGATAACTGCGGTGGCGGTACATGAAGTGGCGGGGCAGGGAGGGTGTAGATGTGTCACCAGAACGCAATTTTTCTGTTTTGCTCTGAAAGACTGGGCTCTTAAACAAGACAAGTGTAACATATAAATCAATGACTACGAATCACTTTGATCGTTGATTATATACCTGTCTTTGATACTGTTGGAACTAAAATAATAAAAAAATAATTTCCATATAATGGCTTACTTATATAGTGTATAGAAATCGGAGGATAATATGTGGAAATTGTTTTAGGTATTCTTTTAGTAAATTGAAGTCGGCTTTACATTTTCACCCTATTGAGTATATTATAATATGTATACTATATAATATATATATTATAATATGTATGTTAGGTCATAATGTAAACATAATTCATCAAACTAACAATTTCATCAGTGTCGGCGGGGATTAGTGTTGCCAGGTCTAGCAAGTAAAATTTCGGGACGGAAGGTAAAAATAATCGGGGATTTGGTTTTCATATCCGAACAACTAGAATGACTACAAAATATAGGTTTCTTTGTAGCCTTTTGTGCTTTATTGAGAGCCGTGGTAGCTCAGATGGTCAACGCTAACTGTCAATATCGCAGTATGCGAGTAATGCGAGAAATTGTGACTGTAACTTTACTTTTGTGCTTTATAATTATTATTCGAGTCTAATCTCATGAACGAATAACTTTTCATCCAAACATCGTAAAAACTGATTTTTTTTTCATTTTAGGCAAATTAAAACATTTTTGAACTACTTGTTTTTTTTGCAGTCCCTGAATTTTTCAAATCACTCATTTTAATATAATTCTGTTTAAAACTTTTGTGGTTTTTTTTTCGACTGGTAAGACAATGTCGTAGTAAAAATATTTTAATGTGGTAGTAGCTAGCAGATATAATCATTTTTGCTGTCAAAATTATGGATTAAAGTATAGAATAAGAAGGTTAGTGAAAATCGGGACATTTGGCGTCCCGATCAGTGATGAATCGGGACGTGTCACTAGATCTTTGAAAATCGGGACGTCCCGCGCAAATCGGGACACCTGGCAACACTAGCGGGGATCGAGCCCGGATTGTTCGCGTTTACGGCGAGCACTACGCCCTTGAGCTACTCAACTCAAGCACGGCTCATATGTTTTATATCTGGGGGCACGGTAGTGCCCCCGCCATGTCGACCAAAACAGCGGCACGGCCGTATCATCATTGCGAGACTTGGTTATTTTACAAGTTATGTTTTTGATGGCATGTCTTTGTTTAATCATAACGTTATCTCCACATTAGGAATTTTTCCTAAGTACATACATCGTTGGGGCAGTTTAAATACATTAATTTCACAAGGACAAACATCCAGACCTGGAACAATTATTTGTAGGTAATACAAATTTTTGTTCCATGTGGGATTCGAACCTGCGGCGTTCAGCGCTACAAATCATTACCAAGTCACTCCGCCACGGAGTCAAAGGTGAAAGCCAACGATTTTGTATTTTTACTTGATCCGAATTGCCTACGTTCAATTACTTATTTCTAAAAAAAATATGTATGAAATGAAAATTTGCCACCATTACATCATTTAATATTTAAATATTACGATCATAAACATATTTCAAAATTACTTACTACCAAAAATATCGCTAAAAGTCTGAATCGTTTAAAATGCTCGATGGTGCTATAGGTATCTAGTTATAGTATGGTGTAGTATAGCCCTATCGGTGTATCGACGCGATCGCGCGGTGTCGGTGAGAAAAAGTAATACGTCCTGTCGTTGGGATTACCCGGAGCGTACTGAATCGAACTGCGTCTGCGCATGATGTTTTATAGTATTTTTAAAATAATTATATAAAATAATTGACAAAATAAAACGAGCTAAAAATTTTTTTGTATACTTAACATTACATGTATTTTGATAAAATAATTAAAATAGATATGTTTATAATATAAGCAAATACATGGAAAAAATTACATTGAAGTAGACAGTTTTGGTGATTTTATAATATTATTTTATAATATTAAATCAAAATATTATCGTAATTTAGGTTTTGCTATACCCTAAAAGACTATATATTCCATTATAATAACGCTTAAAATATAGTATTTTAGCTTATAATAATGGTTGTATTCAACCTGAAAGATAACTCTGATGCATATTTTCGTAAAACACAGTGAAGGGATTGTCTTCGCCCTAAAAAACCGTCATTAAAAACTATGATTTTGCACTGCTATGTACTAAATAAATACTTCATCTTTCTAAAGCCCTAATTTTCAGCAAATAATCTCCTCTCGTCGTTACGATATCGCCTTTGGAAAAACCATAAAACATGTAGTTTTCGACGCGAAACGCATATGCCCTCTTAAGATAGTCTAAAAATGCAGTTACTTTATCTAAAGGTAGAATTGTGAAAGTGTCGTCTACGTACCGCTTGTAGAATCTTGGATTTATGGGAGAACTAAGCAGGGCTTTCTCCTCAAAGTCTTCCATGAATATGTCGGCGACAATGGGAGATACAGGTGAGCCCTTCGCCACACCATTTACTTGCTTGTAGAACTCCTCCTTCCACAATAGGTAGCCAGATGTAAGGCAATGTCTGAGTAATACTGCATATTCTACGGGCATGTTGTTTTCTTCCAGCCTTCTAGTTACAATTGAGATGCAGTCTTCAACAGGTAAGCATGTAAACAATGACTGCACATCAAAACTGACCATAGTTTCATTGTCTGCCAGACTTAGGTCTTTAATCTCGCTGACAAAATGGTAGGAATTCTTTATGCGTGCTCTTGTATGTCCCCTGAGCGGTGAGAGTATTTTCGCTAAGTGTTGAACCAATCTGTAAGTTGGTGAATCGATTTGGCTCACTATGGGGCGTAATGGAGCATTGGGCTTGTGTATTTTTGGTACCCCATACAATTTTGGTGATTTGGCGCACGTAGGTATTATCCCTACATCCGTAGGTACAACTCCTTAGCTTTTCTAGATGTGTTAGTAATTCGGAATCCTGATAACACCTTGAGCCATACTGTGTATAGAAAAAAGACCCATACAGATAGATATTTAAACGGTAATTCTCACCACCATCCTTCACAGTTAGCTACCGTGGGTAAATCTTTGTTTCAGAGAGCACGAGGGATCTGTGACAGTAAACAACTGGCTGCCGAGCTCCACCATGTCAAGCAAATTTTGCATGACAACAAGCTTCGAGTCCCGCGCCTACGTCACAGTGAACGAGTGAAGCCGGCCACAGTCGAGCGTGTACCTGCTGTACTGCCATATGTTAGAGGAGTCACTGACAAGATTGGCTACATCTTGAAGCGCGCTTCCATCAAAACATACTTCAAGCCGCTGAAGAAGATTGGTCAGTTTTTACCATCAGTCAAGTGTAATGTCCCTCTGCAAGATGCAGGAGTGTACAAGCTTGATTGTGAATGTGGTCTCTCCTACATAGGACAAACTAAAAGATCAATAAAAACCCGCGTTAAAGAACATATAGCTGATGTGAAGAATCGACGCTCCGGGAAGTCTGCAGTCTGTGAACACGTACAGGATCGCCCCCGTCACTACATCAGATTTGATAGACCGCAAATCCTCGCTAAAGAACACCGATTCCTTCCAAGGATGATTCGCGAGGCTATTGAAATCAAAAAACATCCTAATTTCAATAGAGAAGATGGCTGGGTGCTACTATCTGCTTGGGATCCTATAATAAATAAAATTAAATCCCAACCCAAGCATACAACTGCAAGACTTCAAGATACCATAAGTTCATACTGCATAGATCGGAACAAAAGTTAAATTTTAATCTAGGGTAACCGCAGTTAACTATGACATATGGACGTTGAATATCTCAGTCCCGCCCGTGACCATGAGTGCTGTAAAGCGTTCGAAACGTCGGGTATTTAAAAAGTTAAATATACGCGATAAATTCCGTAAAAACTAGTAGTATTTCAATGTCTAGTGTTCGCGTAAATATAAGAAATCATTAGTTGGCAATAAGTTATATTACCTGAACGTCATAAAATCTCCGTAAAATTTGTTTTATTCCAAACAGTTTTGACTTTATATTTCAACGAACTCGAGATTAAGAATATCGATATTGTAGCGACAGTAACTTAATGATTGCGGACACGGACCGCGAAATTTTAAAATGTTGAGTTCGAATCCGCTATTCGACCAGTACTGTCGTGAATCACGCCCCGACCGCGAGTATTTGAAGTGTACCTACCTGCCGGGCTAGCATGAGCCGGAGAGAATATATCCCCGGAGAGAGGATATAATTTTTATCCATTGCTTAGTTTTATCCACCCTGCGAGCATGGGCAAGAGACAAAAATTATATCCCCCGATTATATCCACTGACAAGAGATAAAATTATCTTATCTCTATAGTATATCCCCGTTTGACATAACGAGTGGACATAGGTATATCTCCTCGTCCGTAACATGGGGCCAAGAGAAAGAGAAAAAATTATCCCTTTTTGACATTTGAAAGGGACAATTTTATCCTCTTTCGCGGACGTGGGTTTAAGTTTATCTTCAAACCATTTTAATACAAAAAAGATGTCTCGAGCCTATTGCAACTACATTTTCGTGTCAGGAATTGAAAAACAAGAAAGAGAATTACATCAGCGATCGATACGTGATAAGTATACTTAATCTATTGGAATTCTCCGACAACGAATTTCTACGCCGGTTTCGGATGCTCAAAGATTGTTTTGTATTTGTGTAAAGAACTCTATGAGGCTTTAAAGCCTAGATATTAATTCTGTGGATGGAATAGCAGGGCATATTGAAGTAAGCATCTATTACAACCACCTTGTCCAATAAAGTCTCAATAGCTCAATGCCATGATTTAATTACATAGGTTGTGTCAACAATACTCAAGGCGAGTCCATGGTCAAGTCAAATTTAATGATAATAGAATCGGTCTATACTATATTTTAGGTAAGTATTATAACGTTTTAAAGTAAACTTAGTAAAGTTACAATTCAAAGGTTTAAATTAAGAAATATGTTAATTCTTTAGCAAAGCTTGCTAAATATACTATAGTCATGATTATAAAATTATTCATTCCTTGTTTTGTTTGAAATCATTACATTTTTATTCTTCATGGTTCATCATTTTCAATTAAAATTAAATCTTTGTGACTTAAAGTAGACATCAATTTTGATGTATTTTGTAATTTTCTTATAATGGCAGTAATTGCGGGGATATATTTTTTTTAATTTCTTCAAGAGGTTACACCACCTCCAAAGGGTCTGTATTGTCCAGTTTCACAATTGGCTTAATTCTAAACACATATTTTTTAATAAATGCTATCACAAGCGAAGTAATACCTGCGATTTGATACAAGCAATGTATATTTAACTTAAATATTATACAAAAGAAAATAAAGAAAGAATTAGAATAATAGAAAAAATAAAAACAAGGCAGAAATACGCTTAAAATAAATATGACAAATATTATAAATGACATATTGTTTAACAAAAATTATGAACAGTTTAGCAATATAATAAACAAAAGGTAAAAGAAAATATAAGTTAATGTAAATCTACTTAATCTTAAAACTAGTTTATAGCTAGTATAGTTTATAGCTAGTATAGTTTATAGCTTTATACTATGGTATATTATCTATGCGCGGGGATAAGTTTATCTACTGTCGATATTACATCCACCATAGGCCCATGCTCGCAGGGTGGATAAAGCTTTGACATAGAGATAAGACAATTTTATCCCTTGTCAGTGGATATAATCGGTGGATAAAATTTTTATCCCCTGCTCATGCTAGCCCGGCTGGAGCAGTTAAGGGGAGTACCGCTAATGTTAACAGCGCTGCTGGTGTTTAAATATAAAGACGAGCTGGAACGCCGAGTGCTCGTTAAACAGGTAGGTACAGTTCTGTACGTGTAGAGTAGGGTGCGCTGCGAAATAGCAAGTTATTTCACGAACAAACACTTATATTATAAGATAATTTGTAACGCTGGATGCTGCACCAGTTCGTGAAGCGGTGACAGCGACAGAGATTCTGACAGATCGTCTGTAACACTGTTTCTTAATAAAAGTCAAAGAAGTGTCGACTTGTTAATTTTGACTCCAGCCGTACACTTTACGGGCTGATGGAGTATTATTCGTAGGTACCTAGAGGACCTACAGGCTAAAATGCTAATATTATTTCAAATCGAAAATATTCCCACAGGAATTATTTTTCACATTTTTAGTTGAGTTACGTTATTTAAAAAAACATACCTATACAGAATAATTTGAAGCTTAATATTTGGAATACTACACATAATTTCTAAAGGCGAGTGGATATCATGTAGGTAATAAGAAATAACTTATCGTTTTCTAAGCAAGAGTCGGTCTGAGCAGTTGTGTACAACCTATTTCTGCTGGCAAGCAACAGTAGAATAAGCCACAAATCACTTAAATATGTAATAACATTAATAAAATGATCCTGCCTTTAGCTACTGGCTACTAAAATATTATAATTAAACAAGCTTGCCAGGCAGACGTTGTTCTGCCTTTTCCGACGACCCTTTGCCATATCCTATTAAAAATCCTTAAATTCGCAAAAAAATGTGGGTGTGCAAATTTGATTAAAATCGGTTAAGCAGTTTAGGAGTCCATCGCGGACAAACAACGTGACACGTAATTTATATATATATATATATATATATATATATATATATATATATATATATATATATATATATATATATATATATATTAAGATGATAAATAAAAGATGTCATTACATACAGGTATAAAATTATATATTATGTAGGTATAGGAAATATACAAAAGCCAAAAGAGACGTAGAGGAATTGTAATGTTAGATCTCTACTCTGTAGACTACTTACCTATGTGAAACATAAGACGGGTACGTACTGCATTAGTCGCATTTCGGTTTTCAACACTAATTATTAATAGAAGTTTTATCGACGCTCGCAATGTTCTCCAATCGATCTGCGACGGGGCGTGAGATGGCGGCGAGCCCGTGATTAATGCGCGCCTGTCAACTACCTCGCGATTGATTTAGTTCTCCGTGCTCGGAACTGACTGACGTACCCGACGTACACCGGCCGCCACTCTTAGTGCCAGCAAATGTGTTCGCGTTGGATATCAGACAAATCAATCGACACATAATAATATGTTATACTAATTTAAATCAGATACTATAAGATTATTTCTCGTTTAGAGCCTGGCGGCTTCAGAGGCAGCTCAAATAAGTACCTATGCGACGTAAATATTAGTCTCTGTGAGATGACTACTTATTTGTGCCATTATCTACCATTATAGACTATCGGTCCGCGGTGTTCACGTGCGGTGAAGTTCCTAAAGGAATTGTATCTGAAACTGGTCGTCGGGTTGGTACTTTTCTCGCTCAAAGGCTAAGTAAAGCCATTCAGCGAGGAAATATAGCCAGCGTTGTTGGTACGATACTTCAATGTTACTTAAGTTAATAATACCTATGTGTCTGTTAACTTTTATACGTAATAAAGCCACGCTCCAGCCTGCAGTCTGCAGCCTGCAGCCTGCAGCCTGCAGCTGGTGTGTTGTGGTTGTTACACTGAGCTCCTGGTGTTCCTTAGCCCACTCTGAAGGGTCGGAACTTAAACTTTTAATAAAAAGTAAACAGACTTCAAAGTACATACTAAAGATAATAAAATAATTTTCGTATAACAGATTCTTAAGCCGGGCCTACAATACTTGCATGCACTATGTCTTATGGTATAAAGTATGGTTGTAGTGCGCCCGGCTCGCCGAGTAAGGAACAGCCCTCACAGACTACCAGTTAAATAGCAGCAAATGCCGCTGTGTTACAGATGATGATGATGTACAGAACCGGAAAACGTGTTTGCTAAAAACGTGGCATTTCATCGTAGACCTCAGAAGGTGATGACGCATGTGCATTCCTCGAATGTCTTGTCTCCAGTAAAAAGGATTTCCGATTCTCTACATTCACTACACTGAAACACCGCGACAATAAGTTGCTATTTTAGCTTATAATCAATACTGTTACATTTACGCAACGAAACTAAACTAAATGTCGAACGTCAAAGCGTATCTAACCACGCTTCCCATCAGGGCTACACAATCGCACTGCCGGTACTAACATTTTGTATACCCGCACAAATTTCGCATCCGAATGAATTTTGAATTCTGATTCCTTAAAGTTTAAAAGACGGACTAATAAGTAACATCATCATCATCACCATCATTACAGTTCTTCACAAGTCCACTGCTGAACACAGGGTTCTTCCAAGAAATGCCACAAAGCACGGGGCTGACCTGCATCTGCATTACACTTCACCGCACACTTCGCTTACCGGTACGAGATTGCCACTGGAGAACCTTACTTCCCCATCGGTTGTCGGTTCTACGAGCTATACCTGTGGTTAGCGCATTGCCACTTCAGCTTGCTGATTCGTTTGGCTATGTCGTTTTCTTTGGTTCTACTGCGGATACCCTGAGCACAGCCGTCTCCATAGCGCGCTGAGCGACCTTGAGATCCCTCATACGGCCATCAATTAACTTCACTGCTAGTAAAATACCTACTGTACGGTATACCAAATGAAATTCGTTCTGCTGCGATGCTTCCTGTGCATTCAGATGTATAGTAGCTGGAAAAACAGTTAAAGTTAGTGTACTAGTATGTGCATCTCACGGCTAAGCACAGCTCTCACTCATATCTGAGAGTGTTTAAGGGTGTACATTACAATGGCCATAGTGTCATTAGCCGGTAATGCAGATAAAATATAGCAATTTCGAGGAATGTCATTATGGAAAAACACACAGAGTTTTATCCGCATTATATCACCCATAAGTTGTTATCCGTATGGTATCTCTAACAGCGTGTTGTTCGTCAACAGGTCTGGAGGCGCAGGTCCAGGACACGTCTAAGGATCTCTACTGGTTCTGAGAGCGCACCGAGTGTGTGTATCGTGCGTGACATGCGTGACATGCACGTGTGTGCGTGCGCGTGCGCGTGCGCGTGTGCGTGTGCGTGTGCGCAGCTCCTGCAATGCGAACCGCAAGGCTGTAAAAAAAGACATTAATAGCTGTAGCCTTAGAGTTACGTAGTGACCAATCTAGATATATTTAGACTTAGCTTGTGTAAGCTAGAGTAGTGTGAACTACACGAGGCGGTGAGGAGATGGGGGTCCCAGGAATGGGCTGTGCGTTTCTGTACGTAACGTATGTTTTTTAAATTAGAATCTGTTAAATTATTGTGATTTTAGTTGCACTAAGGATAGCTTATCGTCTAAACGAAGTATGAATCTCTGGAACAGAAACCCGACTACCTCCTCAGGCTACGTGTTTCTCTCCGCCGGTGTTAAAAAAGACGCGAAAAAATATTCACGCAGTGGAAGCTGCACCCGCGAGGAGCAACCATGTTACGAACGAAGCGCTCGCGTCCCCCTTTCTCAACATTTTACAGTGGAAGGGGCTAAGGAACAATCCTGCATTCTATACGTACGCGATCCTTCTTGCATGTGTCGGCAATATTCTGTTGTTCCGCTGGCTCCAACATTGATCAAGTTGGAAACGATTTAAAGATAAGGACACTATAATATATTTAGGTGCAATTGATTACGTGCAACAGAAACTGCCAAGTGTAAAGTCCGCGCGTTCTATCTTGGCCGGGCTGAAGTTAGTTGCGAGAGGTTGCGCTGCGCAGATATAGATATAGTTTTTAGGGACAAAATAAGACTAGAAATGTGAATACGCTTATCGCGCGTAATTATACGTAAATACTCAATTATCGATTACGATCCCGTTTTATTTAATATTTCTTATTGTCTGATCTATATTAACAACTGGTGAAATTAAAAAATTTGTACAACCGACTTCAATATAAATAAATTGAGAACATCAATGTAGTCGAAGGCAAATTAATAGGTACGCATTATTAACATTATCTACCTACGCATTATTAACGATAACTCAGAAACTACTGGTCAGATCTTGATGCGCTTACCTATGCAACATGTCGTTGTAATTACAGTGATTATGATAATGTGCATCAAAGATCTTAGTGACAAATTTAAAGTACCTAACGTTATTTTGGCGTTACTGAAAGATATTTTTGTCCCTGTCAATACCGGTTATTCACTACACACTGAAACTTTTTATTGTAATTATTTCAAATATACTATTGTTTCATTTAAAGTTTATAAACATATTTCCCTAATAAACATAATTTATAATTTATTCTATGATTAGTTTACGTAGACAGAAAAAAATGTTTCCCTAAGTAATTTTCGGAGTAAATACAAAGTGGCACATCTATATCGATATGATCGAAACATATCCGAATGTCTGGAAGAGCCAACTTCAGCCCTGGCCAAGGTAGAACGCGCGAACTTTAGTAGGAGCTGGTGATGCCGGGTGCAGCGTGCCGGTGGGTGCGAATGGGTGAAGTCCACGCTTGGTGTCTTGAGTGTTTACATTGTACGACACGCGAGCCATTGTCAACACTATAAACGACTTTTTACGGCTGTTTCTAAAATAGCAACTGATTTTTATTACCATTGTAATGTCGTTCTCTGTATTTTTATTGCCCTCCGTTCGTCAGGAAACTTAACTCATGTTCCAATAAATACTGATTTGTACACAAAAATGTCGACATTATTTTTTTATTTGTTTCCGCAACGCTTAAAATATTTTGTAAGTGATTGTGTTGAGCGGGCAGTAGGTACTAGAGGCAGCTCTGTTGAAATACGTTTTATTTATTAATAACAGATTATGTTACTTACAGTCATTAATAATTAGTTCAAAGTGCAGTATCTGCACATCTTTCTCATTTACATATGTTCATACAGAGCTTAAAACAATTAATTGTTATTCATTAAAGTTTGTTCGGAGAGTGATCCGATCTGGCAGGTAAAGTTGCTGGAGTCTGAGTAACACAGTACCTAACTGTCACTTGTGTAGTATTTAAGTAACGACTATTTTCATTAAGATAAAATGCTGTTAAATAAAATATTTTCATGTATTTATTGCACAGATACTTTAACTGTTTGTACGGTGGGCTTAAAATAATTACTTAAAAAATCTAAATAATTCATATGATGAGGCGTTACTTTGCCAACATTCATAATATTAAAGGTGTTAATAATTAAATGATGTATCTTACCTAGTTTTAAAAACTCGTCCCAATTTGAGAGCTTGATTGGGGACGGGTGGTGTTCTTGAAAGTACGTAAGATATTTTTTTATGCCGATCTTAGCTAATATAATGTTGGGTCACGACGGTTCTCTAATTGAACAAACTATTCATTCACGAGTTACAGAAATAAACAAATTACATGTGTAAATATTAATGTAACAGGCAATCTTATTACTCTGAAAATGATTTCTTTCTATACAGCCTTTTAATTATGACTCTGCAAATAAATTATTTAAGCAGTACCTATCTATTATGTACGGATTGTATAGACAACTACGAGTATAACGAATATTTTATACTATCGTATAGCCTCGTACCCTCCGGCTTCAGCGTTCCAGTACTGTGTAATCATTATATACATAGGTATGTAAATACACACCCATAGCTATAGATAAATGTATCCTTATATATAGATAGGTAGCGGCAGTTGTAAATAATAAGCGGCCGGCAGCGGGGCCCGCTCGAGCCTCAACTACAATGTATATGTGCTACTGTGCTACTGACACAGCTTGTGTTGTGTTACTTGTTTATAAATAATCATGTAATGACTATATAATCTATACACACACACACACACACACACACACACACACACACACACACACACACATATATATATATATATATATATATATATATATATATATATATATATATATATATAAAATAGAAATGTCTGTATGTTCGAGCTGAGCTTCGGAATGGCTACACCGATGATGCAACTCTTTAAACAAGTGGAGAGAAATGCCGCGAGGGATCTAGACTATATTTAATCTGAAAACCTTGAAGATAAAAAGGAAAAGTAAAATAAATGGTCTTTAATTATCTTAAATCTAAATAATGCCTTATTAGAAGACCTCAAACCAGGCCAATTCGGGGCGGCGGAACACAGTGTCCTCTATATTTCTGCGTACAAATTTGCGTATAATTTCTGCCTTTTTTCTGTGTATGTATCGTCATTAATTTGTAATACGGCTAATCTGTACATTATACACGTCTATTCGTATGTGAACCACAGTATATAATAGTTAATGGAAACTGTTAAGTATGTATTACTATTGTATAAGAGTTGTAATATAACTGCGACGGCTGCTTTGTATGTCCCTATCGGAACCTCATAAAGGATGTCGATGAAGAGAGAGAGAGAGAGAGATGTAATAAGTATTGTGACTTTTTGTTCGGGCGTTTTAAGGTAATATTATATATATAATAATCCTACAATATGGATTTATAAGACATAGACAAAGTATGTGTATATAATTTATGAAAGTTTCAATAAAATTTGCAGTCGAACTGGCGATGACAAATTGACAAACTAAATGTATGATGCGATAATTTGATGTTTAGTATTGTACGGTACGCTTCAATAAAAAGTTTGCAAAGACTTATATGTATATCACTAGATGGCACCACGGTACTAATACATTGCGCACTCAGCAACGCTCAACTCTACGTAACACACGTAAACAGCGATCGTTGTTTTCAACAATCAAACAACTGATTTAGTTTAATGTGACTACGCTGTCATTATTTATGTGTACACTTTATCAATGTGATTTGTATTTGTAGTTTATTACAGATAAGTATGTAACTATTTCGTATTTGCCTAAAACAGTAATTGTAAATGAAAATCACAGCTGTGATATAGTTTATGTTCTAAACTGCCGATGTAATATGTACATAGTTTTCTTTGGAAATTTGTTGATACGGGAGACATTCGCACACGTGTGTATCGTCTGGCGGAGGCTGCGTGCTCCCGTATGTACGCGCTCCCAGCGTTGCTTGGCCGTCATGTACCTACCGAGCGGGCTCAATAAATGTAACAATATAAATGCATTTGTTGTTTTATTTTTTTCTCACTGTTCCACTTCGCTTCACACTCACAACAAGAGGTACAGTAAAGTTAAACAAAATTAATCGTCCATATAGATCCTACTACAAGGGCTTCCTCTCATTTCAGTGAAGCTTTTAGGGTAAGGTGGTCGAAATAGTGTTGTCGGATTTCACATGTGCTCGAAATATTTATTTCATTTCTGACATGCACGTTTCTGCACGATGTGTTCCTTCATCGCCGAGCACGAAGTAAATCAACTACTTTTAATTATTGATGGTGGTGATTAATCTTTGATCACTCACATACTTTGAAACTTTAGGTACTAAGCTGGATTCAGTCAGCTACGATGGCTCTTTAATACCCACATAGATAAAACCGTTTTATATACTTATGGTAATTCCATGTTGTAGCTGTACTGTGGTTTAGCACGATGTGTCGGCTCGACCGGGGACCGCGCTCTCACACGACACCAGCGTAAAATAATCTATCAAATAATCTATAAAGGAAGTCCGATTTCTTATATAAAGCTTATTCTGAAAAGCATGTTTATCGGTTATTGAATGTTATGTATATATTTACGCAAGATATAGCAGAATATTTTATAAGATCTCTTTATTTTTATAATATTATTACAAAATGACAAGCATGTATTTTGAATATTATACGATTAAATAAATTAACTAATGTTTCTCTAAACGAATAAGGTGATTTACTTCTCATTAGATGCGTAGGAGTTGTATTCTGCTAGTTTTTTTTATATTTGGTGATTACTGAAAATCAGCCTTGTAGTTTCGCTGCAACTCATGCTGTGTAATGGTCTTCTCGAGCATGCCTTCCACGTACAAAGCCAAGTTTATAAACATTTCGTATCTTTGTTATAAATTAGTACATTTGGTCAGTCAATGGTCTGTGCCAAAACAATGTGTGTCTTTCTTTATTCTTTTCTTTCTACTAGAACAATACCGCGGCCTCGCCGTCTGCCGCGGAAGGTTCGATACAAGAATTATATAAAAATAGACTGCCCAGAATCATGTTCTATCCAATGTATAGAGAAGTCTCAAAGGACTCCCAAAATGCACCCTCACTTATGCAAGTTACCACTAGTGATCTAACTGACTTATACTATTACTATCTTCTAATACATTAGCAGGAGCTCCGAGAACAAATACATATTTTGCAGCTAATGTAATGACTGCACAATTTCACCTAAACTTTAATACCTACGTGAAGGAAAAGCTCTGTACCCCTTTTTAAGTAAACAATGCTTACGGAGGAGTGTGAGATTTTGCATAGTGAAAGTTTATATGGAGAAGGAGTGCAGAGTGCTAAAATACGTATATGTGTAGCATGTGTTACAACTATTTATATTGAATTAAATAAAATTCATTTATTACGTTCATATCGTTAATGTTAGAGAGATCTCACCAAAAACATAAATGTGAAATGAGAGCCAAGTTCAATATTATGATATATGCCTTGGTTGTTGACTTCAACGACAAAAGAAGTGAGATCTAAATGAGTGCCAAGTTCAATGGTCAGCCCTGAAATTTATTTATAACAACATAAAATATCGTTTCTTCTTATAACTTAGTATAATATATTGTAGCCTAAGGTCTGACTTGGCTAGTTTTCATATACGAATTATCATATTTGATGGCTAGTTTTTACCTGCAAGCCAAATTTTCGGAATAATAAAATAAGATCCGACAAGTAACACATTTAGCACTTGCGAAGGCTATAATATAATCCGTACCCGTTTAGTGATGCCATACTTAATATAAATATTCGATTCCCTGTTTTCAGGGAGGAGTCATTAAAAAGAAATGTGATATTGAAATAACGGCACTCGTAACATCTGATCAGCTTCATTCATTAGGGCATAGCTTAGTAGGTACTGTGTGTACTATATCTACCATTTTATATTCCCCAGGGACTAGTATATCATTGTTCACCAGCTCCGTACAGTTGTAATGATACGCGATCTTGGTAGTTGGTACCCAGCAGCAGCAGGACATCATCACACACATCATGCTCTTTATATAGAATACGGATGACAAACGAACAAACAGCCCACCTCATGTTAAGTTAATGCTGTGATTTATAGACATGTATCTACATCTTTACTGAAATTAGAATAAAAATGCAGATGCGCTATCACCCCTTAGGACTAAGATGCAATGCCTTGTTTCCAGTAAAAAGGTTATCCGGTTCTCTACATTCACCGTACGAAACACAGCGGCATCAAGCTGCTATTTTTTTGGCTATGTTTCCATTTTTAATATAAAAGAGCTAAAAGATGCAGAAAATTATATCAATTAAAGACAGCATTTATTTACATAGATACACAACATAATTTCAATTAGTCGCAAACTTATAAAAATGCAAAGTTTTACTTCATTTCAGGGTAGGGAATGGCAGCCCCGTAGGTATTTAATTACGTTACCTAGCTACTACATAGGTAAATATGTGTTGAACGTATATTTGATGTTATTGCTGTGTCTGTCGCTGCGACAAACAAAAAGGTACGCGAAGACAGGAGGGACTGAGGAAAGTCATAACTACTTGTTTATTGTAACAGACCTCGTGACAAATCAAGCTTTTTAATTTTAAAACGCTTTTTATTTTTGTTTTTCGTGACTTACCTACATCCTTTTAGACGGTGGTTTAAAAAAAATGTAATTATTTTTCGTTTATTTATTTGCGGCTTTTACTATATCCGTCGTGGGAATTTGCAATGTTTTTAATTTTGTTTTTTATTTGGAATTAATTTGTATAAAGACATGAGAGCTTTTCATCACAAGCTTACTTCCATACCTCTGCCGAACACACACCTCCCCGGACTCTAAACGTCACAACACACGGTCCTAAATCACCAGTAATCGACTTCCTGCATGTCTTATTCGGCTGCCACTCCATCCACAGAATGTATAGTCACTATACTATAAAGTCATGAGGTACCAACGGTACCATACTAGAAGCTACCTTAGCATTCGCTTACCGAAACTAGGCTTTCGCACTAGAACCTTTCTTCCCCATCGGTTGTCGGTTCTTCGAGATATATGGCCGGTCCCTTGCCACTTCAGTTTACTGATCCGTTGGATGATGTTGGTTACTCTGCTTCCACTGTTATTCAAATTTGCTGAAAATGAACAATTATGAAAATTTTCTGAGCTATATGTTATTTTAATCGTGTCTTAGTTTATAACTAACTAATATATAGATTTAGATTTTTAATATTTGAACTTGACCTATAACGTCCTCCAGAGCGAAATTCAGTCACGGCGACCAGTCCCAACGAAGACTAGCCCTCTGCGTACAGAACTGTATTGCCCAAGTGTATGTGCAAACGCAAGTGCACTCTGCATTCCCCTATAACATAGTCCGATACCGGAGAGACATCAGGCACGGGATCAAACACTTGATGAGCTTTCCGAGGAATAAGATAACCTCCTCCATCCTGACTCCGAGCTAATACTGAGAATTTCTTGACAGAAAATCCTAATAACTAGTTTAGGCTCGACCCGGGATTCGAACCCGTGATCAACAGTCGCGTGTACGACCACTAGACCAGCGAGGCAGTCACGACCTATATGTTTGCGACTGCTAGATATAAAAAGGTGCCAGTTTTACTTTAAGTTTCCGTAAAGCGAGATGCTGCGTGGTGCAGCGGAGATGAGTGACGTGTCGCGGCTGAGTGCGGCCGGCTGATTGCCTGCGCCTCATTACCATAAATAAGGCGCCGCGACAAATTACCTCATCGCTGTATAATATATTTATTGGCGCAGATGCTGGAGGGCGAGGAATGCGCCGGGAAGCGGTAAGTGCTTTACTTGCGGGCTGTTGTCGCGCGCGTGTTTACAAACAGCGAGCTAATGGCGCTATTCGTGGCCGCGCCACGTCCATTGTTTATTTTATCTCCGCGCCCGAATCCCGCGCGATGTACTCACCAACGTCTTAAAAATACAAGAGCCGGAGACACGTGTTAATTTGTGATTAAGCGGCGACACTAAACGTGTCGCGTCCGCCGCGCCTATATTTGTTTAAGTAGCGGCTTACTTAAGGATACGCAAGAATAGAAATAGTCACCGCGTCGCCGCACCCCGCACCCCGCACCCCGCACCACACACCCTGCGCGACCCTCGACATCGTTGTTGCCAAGTAAAAGCGATAGTAGCCTAATGGCAGGGCGCGGACCGCGAACTCAAAAAGGTCGTGGGTTCGAATCCGCCATTCGACTACTGGCGTGAACCACTCGTAACACAAGCAATTTAAGCTTACCAGGAGTGGTTAAGGGGAATATTAGTAATGTTTATAGCATTGTTAATATTCTTTAAAAAAAGTGCACTGTCTTGCGACATACAAGAACGTTTTTAAATATTTAACTCTGTCATTGATGTCAGTAGATACGTCTCCAAACTGCTTCTTTCGGGGATTCCATGTGAACAGAAGTACTTGGAATAAAGGTTTTTATGATTATGTTTGTGCTTCATACGAAACCTTATTGACTTCAGCGTATGTAATTATGTCTTAACTACAACCTTACTGTAGTTTCTATAAAATACAATAGATTTCAAAAAACTTCACTTTATTCGATGGAAGAATAAACTGAACAACAAATTATACTACCTAGTGCACAATAAAAATAGGGTAAAATTCACTGTTTGATGGTCACCGTGCAATTGCAGCGAAAAGAACTTATACATCATCTCATCTTATGGACTTCGTATAAGCCCGAAATGGAAATACTAGTAAACAAATTGGTTAAATTGTAACTGTTTGGAGACAGACATTCTACTTGTACTTGTAGACATTGTACATGTTACTTGTGAGTTAGTTGCTGCTTGTGGTCACGAAGTCTCCCGCACTAGCGACCTGTTAACGGGATCACGTAGCTTTTTGGCTTTAATGCTTTATAAATTTTGGATAAAAATATCTTGAATTTGTTAAAAACCATTATAATGCACGCTAGAGATGAAACTACGATACTGTTTGACCGGATACCGGAATCTAGATATTCGGCCAGCCTTATCGCCGGATAGCTGGATGTCCAGGCGCAGGATATTCTGCCAAACATTGCCGTTTGGTGCACCGCAAGAAGCGAAAAGTAAATAATTATTAGAAAAGTGAATATATAGCATTGGGTGGATAAGTAATGCTACACAATACCTTATTTTGGCTAAATTTGCCAAAATCTACTTTCAACACCCTACAGCAGTGTGTACTGGGAAAGACTTTTCTGAAGTTGGCCTTGTTTATGAAGACAGGCGGAGCCGCTTGTTGCCTTAAAATGCAGCTAAAGTTTTAAAATGAAAATGTTGTAATTACTGATGATATTTGTTAAGTGACATAAATAAAGTAGGTACCTACTTAACTAAAATTTAATATTTTGTGTTTTTTTAATAGCCGTTTGTTATCCGGTATCCGACTGAAGTAATTTAGGCCGAACAGGCCGAATACCGGACAGTTATCGGATATCCGTTTCATCTCTAGCAGGGAAGAGTCTGCCGCCGAGCAGTTAGTATTCACCAACTTGTCTCCAAATACATTCCTTTTAATTTCACACGCACACACACGCAAATATCTTTATTATATGTATTTTACTCTTGAACTATTGTATTAACGAGAAAGTAGTGCACTTTGGTAAGTACATCTATAATTTTTTTAAGTGGTCATCTCTTTTGTACGGCTATCTCCCCCGGACTTACCCTACACACATACACACACACACTTTTTATGTTATGGAAAACCACACACTTACAGTCCACCTGGTGGTGAGCGGCATCGCAGCGCACGCACACCTGCCGCCCACTTCATACAAAGGACGCTACACATGCGTTGTCACATCTTCTTTTTTATAGAACGAGCACATATTGCGCCTGATGGTAAGTGGTTGCTGTAGATGGACCATGCGCTCGTTTTATCACCCACGCCTGTCACCTAGAGACAGGGTAGGTAGGGTAGGGTGTTACACCTCTCTCACCTCATCCACATCTACATACCTATGCATACATGCTCGTCGGTTAAGGGTACTCCTAATTTCGCCCGTTTTCAATATATCGTCAATTTGGTCGATAAACTTTCTCCTAGGACGTCTCTTTCCGACTCTGCCGTTCACTTCTGCAACATAAATTTTCTTTGTCACTCTTTCCTCATTCATTGTTTCCACATGACCAAACCACCGAAGCATTTCTTTTTTAATCCTGGTCACAACATCATCTTGCAAACCACACTCTTTTCTTATCACACAATTTCTCACCCTGTCCTTCAGATTCAGATCTAACATACTCCTTAACGACCGCATTTCTCCTGCGTTTATTCTACTATCGTGTTTCTTCTGCCACACCCAGCCTTCACTATCATGTGTCAAAGTAGGGACCAACACAGCATTGCGAATTGCCATATGCGCCTTTTTTGACATATTCTTCACAATAGAGTGCAGGGCCCCATTTACTCCATTTCCTGCGTTCACTCGTCGTTCTATAAGCGTATCATATCTCCCATCCCTGCTAAATACGCATCCTAAATATACAAACTCATCTACTTTCTCGATCAACTCCCTTTATATTCTTATATCACATACTTATAAAATAGGTTGAACAGCCACGGGGAAGTCACACAGCCCTGTCTGATACTTTTATCGATGCCAAACTAGTCCGAGTAGATCCCGTTGATCCTAACACAAACCAAATGAGTTCAGTGTTTGCCATAGCATATCCCTCTCTAAGTCCACTCTGTCATAGGTCTTTTCCAAGTCTATGAACGCACAAAAAACCTTTTGGTTTTTGGCCAAAAACTTCTCCGCGATCATGCACATGGAAAACACTAGATCTGTACACCCCCATTTTCTTTCTAAATCTCGCTTGCACATCCCAAATTTTTCCATCAGTTTCTTCCATGACCCTTTCAATTAGTACCTTAACATACAGTATTCCCACAATGCTAAGAAGACTGATACCACGGTAGTTTTTACAGTGCTGCTGCAAACCTTTTCCTTTATATATTGGGACTATCACGGGTTCGCATCAGTCTACCAGTGCCCGCTTCAGTTCCCAGCATAAATTAAACAATGTGTGCAGCAGGCCTACCACCAATTTCTCTCCAGCCCTTAGCATTTCGAGTGACTCTCTATCATATCCGGCTGCCTTACCTGCTTACATGATTTTCATTGCTTTCATTATTTCATCTCTACTTATCTCGCTACCTCTTTCCTCTTCTTTCAGAGTTTCTATTTCATTTAGTTTATACATCGTCTCCTCACTCATAAACACGCTTTCAAAATATTCCTTCCATCTCTTTAAACTCAAAACTTCATCTTTCAGAATATAGCCATTCTCGTCTTTTATCACATTCATCATAGGCTGTTTTGAATGTCCCCTGGTAGTTCTTACAAGTTTCCAGAACATTTTAATATTTGCCTGGAAATTATCCGATATTCTTCTATCATTCTTATCCGTTCTTTCTTGCTTTTTTCTTTCAACTACTTCTTTTACTCTCTTATTAAGATGTTTAAAGACTGCCTTTTTTCTTTCAATATCATCATTGGTACCACCAGAATTACCAGCCTTTGTTGCTAGTAAATCTAACCATGCTCTCTTCTTTGTTTACACTTCTATACGTACTTCATCATCCAACCATAACGTAATATTTTTTCTTCCATTCTTTCTCTTACTAACACCACATACTTCGATAGCTGCATCCACTATAGCTATACCTTTCTTAACATTTAGCCATACATTCTGCAAGTCTAACTTATTCATACATAATTCGTCCAAACCACTTATATTTTCCTTCAGTTTACATTCGTCCTTTCTTCGTTTTTCTCACTCACTTTCTCTAATACGCTGTAACGCAATGGTAGACACAGATGTCCGATGGCGCCAACGCCTGAATAGACCATTAGTTCGGCATAAAACCAAATAATGCTCCGTTCTCACCCTTGTATCTATCACGTGCTCCTAATTTTTTCATCCACAATTATGAAATCTATCATGCTTCTATCATCAATTCTTTCCCAAGTATACATGTGAATCCTCTTGTGGCCAATGAAAGTGTTCGTCACAAAACGATTATTTTCCATACATACGGTGAGGAAGCTTTCACCATTCTCATTTATACTTTCATCACCAAACGTTCCCAATATCCTTTCATAACCAAGCCTCTTCACCCCAACCCTTCCATTAAAATCTCCTAGCATAATAATATTTTCATTTCCCTTACATTTTATTGATAAGGATGGTCCTTACCATTTCCCAAAACTGCTCTCGGATATAAGTGGGTTTAGACCTGTTTGGGGCATAGACCCCTAGCACAAAAAACTTTTTTAAGCCCACTTTCATTCGTATCCATAGCAGTCTTGGGCTTAGACATTCATATTCTTTCACACATCGGCCCATTCGTTCTGAAAGGATGACACCTACTCCTTGGCATGCCCGCTTGGTCTCGTCTATACCAGACCAGTACGCGGTATATATGCCATGTGCAGTGACATCATCCTTTATTATTCATTGCTCCACATACATTCAGCATAGCCAGACGAGCTTCTGCAATACGGTTTTCGCCAATCCGGGAGACAGAACGTGACGGGTGGCGAATCTCGTCGCCGTTTATCACTCTTATTCTATAAAAATATAAATGAAAAATGTATTTGTGAGTAAATGTTTCCCTTGTTCTCGTAAGTATACTCGTTGTTAAGTTTACGAGATCGTTTAACGAATGTTTAGTACATTGCTTTATTTTTGTGTTTCCCCAACAATACTAATGTCTTAATTTAGTGAATCTGTGGCAGAGTCGGCTGGCGCGTCGTTGTCGGAGTCCCCGGGGAATACTAAGCTGCTAATTGACTCGCGCGCGCCCCGGCCTTGCCCGCAAACAGCCGGTAACGAGCGATACGGTCCTACGAGGGAATAAGTCGTTTGCATTCATTGACTTTTCACTTCAATTGATTTTTCAGAAGCACAAACAGATTTAATTCATTCTCATACTTTGTATGCACCTACTTTCATGTTAGTTTTAACGTGATATTAAAATAATCTTTAATTTAGCGACCTAAAACCTTATACAACATGTAACATAATTAACGCACATTATGGAAGTAATTTGTTCAGAATCGTTTACTAAATCGTTCAAATTCCTATCATTTTTAATATAGGTAATTTTTATCCCAAAAATAATTAAAACTACGTAAATTTCAGTCACACTAAATCTGTAAAGTCATAACTAACTGAAATGGACCGTAACTTAAAGCAATAAGACTTTTAAGAGAGCAGTTTTATTTGTATTATTACTAATTCTGTCATTCAATAAAAATAAAGAAAAATTAACTTTATTTCAAGCACGTTAAAGTCTTTGCGTTCGTGGATTTGTACTGTGACCACAACAATCTTCCGGAATTAGTATAACTAATTTCATAAATAATCAGTGCATAAAAATGTTTAACTAAAAATTCAGTGTATGTATTATGATTATAACATAATATACTAATTGGGGTGTCCGAGGGTGTGCGTTAATTACGTTACGTATTGTATCTAGTGAAGATATATCTAGTGAAGTTTTCTGACATCCTTATATAGTTATCTTTGGTTTAACAGATGATGCCAACTTACTGTGGACACTTAATAATGGCGCTGGTGTTTGTTGATAAGTAGAATATTAGTGACAAACAAACCTACAACGCACCTGATGGTAAGTGGATAGTGTGTCCTATAGATATCTACATCTATCCTCGGTTAAAATCAAAATGCAGATGGGTTGTCACCCCTGAGGACTAAGATGGAGTACCTTGTATCCAGTAAAAAGATTCTCCGGTTCTCCATACTCACCAGGCGAAACACAGCAGCAATAAGCTGTTATGAGTATTTGACGATGGTTCGCTCTATGAGAGCGTGGTCATACCCCGGCTAAGTCGATCCATTCGTGCTACAACCAGTACCGTCTTTACCATAAGAGCAGTAGGGGCCCGTGCCCAGGGCCCCCGTGATGATAGGGCCATCGGCCTTATTCACTTACGCTACACAATCCTTTTTATATATTTTAGGAAAATATAAACCGACCAAAAATTATAGAGTAAATGAGGGCGTTGTTAGTTACTTTCTGACAACCCCACGCAGAGACTAGCCTAACACGTTGCCGAGTTAGCCAGAAAAAGTGCCATTGACAGATTTCCTAGGTAGAAAATATGTGTAGTAATGCGTTTCGCCGCCGGGCGCAATTGTCGGGCTGTACAGTCTCCCTACTTATAACCTGTATTTTTTAATTTTCGGCAATCTATGTATTTATAATCAATGAGATAAAAATGTTATTTCGTATCGTATAATAAAAATAACACTTCAAAAGATTTAACGGCAAATGATTAATTTAATATGACAATTTTCAATCATAATTAATAGATTTTATGGCAAATCATTGTTACGATCCTTATTTATTGACTAGTGAAACCTAAATTTTAATGTAATAATTAAAAAGAATACACGTATTGATGTTTTTATACAATATATTAATTTTTTGATAGAAATTTCGGGAAAGTAACATTAAAGACTACATTTTCCTAAGAAATTATCATCCCCGCTATGAAATCTGTCAAATATTTTACCTCATTGTAAAGTGGCGCCGCCATGGTAGCCGTGGGTCAGTCATTAATGACATATTATTTGATTTTTACCAATTAACTATGCTATTAATTAACTATGCTAATATAAGATCATAGCAGGTACGGCCTAAGACGGCGTTGCCTACAACCAACATATAAATAAATAAATAAATAAAATACAATGTTAAAATTTAAATAGAGAGCTTAATAATTAGTTGTGACAAAACGGTCTGTGACTCAGTTGTAACGGGAAACCCATTACTCCTGCTATTCTGCCACAGTCTTTGCGCATAATTCACACAGGGTCTTAGGCAATTGATGACACACGTATCAACAATAAAAAAATAAAAATAAAAATATAAATAAAACAAATAATAAATTATAGTTGCTAAATACAAAAAAAAGTTGTCTAATTTGAGGGGTATCAATGCCACCACATAGAGCCAGGGACTGTTTTTGAATAAGCCACTTGCGGCATCTTTGTCGGAAGGTAGACAGAAATAGAATAGACCGGACTGGTGGTGGCAAATCGTTCCAAATTTTAGCAGCGGCAAATTTAAAACACTCCTGGCTCCAGCGAGTCTGATCCTGGGTAGTGGAAGCCGATGACCATAATTTTCTCTGACTGAAAGCAAACTTTTTTTTCAACAGCTATCTTATCATACAGATATCTTGGAGACTTTGCGTGATGCATAGTGTGCAGAAGGCAGGCATATTTTAACTTAGTACTATTGCACATGTTTAAAATGCCATTACTGACTAAATAAGGTGAAATCATATCCCATTTCGGTATATTAAAACAAAAATGCATATATGCGTTCTGCACTCTCTGCACATTCTTCACAATTTTTTTAAATAAGCATGGACCATAAACAATATCACAATAATGAAGGTGGCATAGTACTAAACTGTTACAGAGCAGCAGTCTTATGTCACGTTTTAGAAATGAGCGAATTTTATACAAAGTTTTTAACGAACCATAGCATTTGCTGATTTTAGTCTGAACATGTTGCTCAAATTTTAAATTCTTATCCATGAGGAGACCTAAATTGCGAACACAACCCTCAACAACAACCTCCTCGTCAATTGGCGTTATGTGAACGTATACTTGGCTGTCATCTGCATATAAGTGAATTTTCGAGTGAGTTATAGCTTTAGTAACGTTAGCCGTGTAAATTGCGAATAATGTGGGACCAAGTATTGAACCCTCGATAACACCTTTATTAAGGGGGAGCGTGTTGGAGACATTTAGAAGTTCTTGGCTATTCTCCTCTATATATTTATTATTCTCCTATTATATATTTTGGCAACGATTACCGAAATAAGGTGCATGCCGATTCCGTAAAACCATCGTATTTTAATTTTGCCAATAGGACAGATATATCAACGCAATCGAAAGCGCGGCTGAAGTCAAGCAAAACCATAATTGTTCCCTTACCCTCATTGGATGCAGCAAAAATATCATCAGTAATATTTAAAAGAGCTGATACTGAACTGTGATTCTTTTTAAAACCAGATTGAATCACAGGTAGTACTTGATTACGTTCTAGACAAGGTGAAATTTGATAAAGAACGCATCTTTCATCTATTTTAGATAGTGCAGGAAGAATGCTTATTGGTCTTATATCAGAAAAATTATCCACCATTGATTTTTTTGGGATGGGAGTGACGATGACACATTTCCAAGGTTCTGGAAATACTCCTTCCAATATAGATTTATTGACTATCGCCACTATCGTTGACGAAGTATATGGAAGAGTAAGTTTTAACATCATCATGGAGATGCCATCAGTTCCGGTCGCATTAGTAGATGTAGAAGCAATTATACTTTTCATTAACGTTTCATTTTCGGCTACAAATTGAAATTCGATTTCAGAGTGTTTAAGTGATTCGATTTCTTGAATAACACTTTTGTCGGGAGGTGCATATGATATGGTGTTTGTAAAGTGATTATATGTATGGAACGGTTTTTTACGGCAGGTGAAATTATTCGTTTTATGTGACGCCACATCTGATAAGGATTTGACCTATTATTGTTGACAAACCTAGTAAAATATGCCTGCTTTTCTAGAGTAACTGCTCGGTTATAATAGTTGCGCCGATCACGGTAAAATTGCATACTACTTTGCGACTTTGTAGTTTTGGCCCGGTGTGAAGCCTTGTCACGAATTGACTTCATTTTCCTAAGAGTATCAGTCATCCATGGGGCAGGGGGTAGTTTAAAAGTGCTTTTACGAACGCGGGGCGAATGAGTCCATTAAGTCAATGACGAGATGGTTAAAGGTTTTTACCATATTATCAATATTATCTTGTACTAGTACCAGCTCCCTTGGCGTGTATTTAGCAGCGTTCTTATTTATTGTGTTCCCAGTTAAAAGTCTGTATGAAATTATACGACATTTAGATTTTTGAATCGCGAGCAGAAATTTTGCTGAAATCAGCCCACGATCGCTAAGATCATCATAATGTGTCACCTCCACAGAAATGGGCTTAACATGTGTCTTAGTAAAGATAACATCAATCGGGGTACTCGTAGTAGAAGTGATTCATGTAGGCTGGTTCACGATTTGATGCAGATTAAATGTATCAGTAAGGGTCTTGAGACAATTAGGCGTATATGGAAGGCCGTCGTTGTTTAGACAATCAATGTTCAGGTCACCAACGAGAAATAATTGATCATATTGCGCTATAAAAAGGAGAGAGACTCGTGCAAACAGTCCATAGCTGAACCAACACTCACTGATTCAGGACGATACGCCGAACCAAATACAGCTGTCTCACTACCTATTTTATCATTAAACCATATCTGTTCAAGTTCCCTAGGGGGGTAATCTAAGCGCTTTGCACGTAAGTTAGAATTTATGTAAGCACCAACACCACCACCACGACCAATACGAGGGTTGTGCACCAGTAGTACATATATGTAGCTATCGAATGGCTCTACCGCATAAAATATGAAATATAAAAATTAAATTTTATAAATAAAAGGTACCGGCAGGCGAAGTGTAGGGCGTCCCTACACTAGATGTAGTGACGAACTCGTAAGACGTACAGGAAGTTGATGAATACAGGTGACTCAGGGCCGTGGTTTGTGGCATTCCTTGGGGGAGGCCATTTTTCAGCAGTGGACTTGTGAAGAATGATGATGATGATAATGTAACAAAAGGTTAAATTTTTGACAAAGAAATATATCCCTCTTAAACATACTTACTTACCTACCTACTTGCGCGACAGGTACATCCTGTACGTGGGGCAAAATGGTAGGATGATTCCGAAGGGGATCAGACATGGGGTTCCGTAAGGCTCGGTGGTGGGGTCACTATTGTGGAACCTCGCTTATGATGCGTTCCTGCGAAATGAACTTCCCGCTGGCGTAGACTTCGTTTGCTATGCCGACGACACGTTGGTGGTTGCTAGCGGGGTCACATTCGAGAGGGCCAAGGAGCTCGCCGAGGTTGGGGCGGAAGTCTTCGTCGCTAAAATCCACAAGTTGTAATTAGAAAAAGCGCCTTATAAGACCGAGGCCCTATGGTTCCAAAAACTATGACGCGGCACGGAACCACCCGACTCATGCATCCGCGTGGATGGGTCTGAAGACAGAGTGGTGCAGTACATGAAGTATCTGGGCCTTTACTATAAAAAAAACAATCTTTCAACCTCGAGCACATGCGCAGGGTAGCCAGCTTTTCAGTGTTCTATAGGATACGTTCCGCAGAACGTATGAAGGTATAGAGGGTCGGCTGGTTTATTTTCATTTGTTGTCAATATATCAAGAATTAGAACCAAACAGTCACTTCATCTTCCTTAGTGAGTAGCGCAGTTGTAGTCTGGGTGTGTTCGAGGTAAGAGTGTAAAGGCTTTTGTTACATTTAAAAAAGTACGTTTATCCGTCGAGGGCCCGTCTCGTTTAGCAGCAGGTAGGACAGCTGTCGAGCACTGGCGCGTAATAAGTTGAAAAATAGTGTTATGAGTTTACGAGTACAAATTTAGCAAAACGTGACACCTTAGACAACCACCTCTCTGTCTGTCTGTCAGTCAGTCGCCGCTATATGAGGATATGAGCATAAGGTTAAAAATTATATATGTATTTTCTACTGAATGGAAGTAGAAACATTTGAATTTATTTAGATTAACATGTGCTGAATTCTATAAAAAGTTCTATGAATTACAAAATATAAAAATATATTGCTTAATCATGTACGATTATATTTTATAAAGATAATCTTCTTAATTTCTTCGGAACTTCAAGTAAAGTTATTTAAATAGTTTGTCTTTACTTTTTTATACCGTCGTGTTCCTTCGAAGAGCTTACTTTAAATTTATGTAGATAACTAAGCAGAGGCCATGGAGGTGTTGGGAACCTACCGGTGAAACCAGTAGGAAATAGTAGTTTCATTCGGTGTACCCTGATATACGTCAGGAACTTTATCTGATCCAGTACCCAATTAAATACGGCGAAACTTAACATAGGTCGATAAGTTAATGTGGTAGATCCGCACTGCAGCTATATTATGATTGTAGCACAAATGGCTCGGCTCTTACTAGGGAAGGCACACGATTTCACAGAATAAGTCGTCTTAACGTCGCTTACCATCAGGTGGACAGTGTGCTCGTTTGTCACCCTTAAAAAACAGACCTAATAGTAACAATCGGTCCGTCGGTGTTTGTTATCTTTTTAGTAAAGTAGAGAGTGCGGTGTCGCGCGTCTGTAGCGCACGTGTGAACTGACACGGACCGCAGCGCGCGTCTCGCGTGTGAAGAAACCGCTCGAGTTACAGTCGCGCCGCCAACCGCCGAGCAGTTTGGGTTAATAGCTTTACGCTCACCAGATGACGCTGGTCGGGATCGAGGTGAAGTCATTTGTAACACGAGCTTATTATAATGGAGAAATTGCGTTTCAAATGAAAGTTTATCGGTTCCCAGAGAGTGTATTCGTAACTATCACAGCTTGAGCAAGTTGAATTGAAACAAAGCTGAAATTTTTTTCACTCTTTTAAATTTTTTGTACTTTTAGTAAAATCCGTAGTTTAATGTATCCATTTATAAACTAAATATGTAATATAAAATGTAATTAATATATCATAAAGTAAAGTAAAGTAAAGTTACAGCCTATATACGTCCCACTGCTGGGCACAGGCCTCCCCTCATTTCTGAGAGGGTTTTTAGAGCAAGGAAGTGTCCGCCGCGCTGCCCCAATGCGTGTTGGCGAACTTCACATGTCTTCGAAATATTTTTTTTCTTATTCCTCAGACATGCAGGTTTCCTCACGATGTTTTCCTTCACCGGCGAGCACGTGGTATATCAGCACTTAAAATTGCAATTAACAATTTCATTGGTGCCGGCGGGGATCGAACCCGGGTTTCTCGCGTTCTGTTATATTTACAGCAAGCGCTAACCATCTGAGCTACCACGGCTCTTCTAATATATCATAAAAACATTAATTCCTACATTTTCCTAACAATTTAACTTTCCCAGCTATAAAAACCGTCAAATATTTCACCTCATGGTTAAGCGGCGTCGCCTGGTGGCAGCGATCCTGCTGGAGGACACTGCTCACTGGCGAGGAGTTCCGCCGCCGCCACGTGCTCGTGCATCTGCTCCCCACTTGTCTCCCGCGCTGTAAACCCTGTCAAGTTGATTAGTTTAAGGTCACTACATTTTGACTGTCGCTTAAAATTTGTTTGCGCAGTTAAATCACGTATTGACAACAGGCGCCGAGCGCCGCCGCGCGCTGCTCGTAAAAGTTAATGGACAGAACTAATAGATTTGGTAGTTTGTTAAACTATTAACTGGATGCGGGGTATTTTTTGTTTGTCTCTTACCTTATAACAAAATGAATTACGTGCGGATCGACTCGACCAGGATAAGCAGCTTGAAAAAACCTGCTTCATATGGTGAGTGATTAGGTAAGAGAACTTTGTTTTATAATCTGGGCGGAGATCCATTTTACTAGAAACGAGGCATTATTGGTAGTCCTCAGGGGTGACAACAAATCTGCATTTACATTCTTCACTGAGGATACGTATAAATTGTCTATGGTTCAGGACATCTACTCTTCATGCGATGGATTGTGTGCTCGTTTGTCTGTAAGTACTTTAATAAAAATAGTTTTGTTATTTTAATAAGGTTTTTTTTATTTTATTTACAAAACTACTACTACTAAACATACTTTTTTGTAAAATAAGTACCTAATTGCTGTAATTAGGTACTTATTTTACAAAAAAGTATGTTCATATAGCAATTTCCACTTTTAAAACAAAAAAAAAACAGATACTTAAGTAAAAGCCAGATCAAAAATAATACTACTAATTATAATATTTAACAATTATTGTAATCAAAAAACAATATCATAAATATGTTAAAAATTAAGCTTAAGATCTATAGGTAAGATATTCACTAGGGGAAGTAGGAATAAGCAGATATAAATTTAGCAGTTCTAATCATGAAATAATTACATACGTCTATTTATACAGAGCTCATACCCTCTATGAGCTCTGTTTGTGTAAAGAATTTTGCATTACCTTATACTTGCTATGGGAACAACATGTCTTTAAAGTAACATCAGAAAATAATAATTCACGACCTAACTTTTTTGGTCACTACTAAATATCAACGTTGTGGTTTCGCCATCACCCTTTACTACTCTAATGACTTTTTGAGCACGCCTTCGAGGTACAAAGCCAAATTGATTAAATTTTATATCTTGTGTCTTGTGTCTATGTTGTAAATCAGTTATATTATAATCTCCTGCAGATCGAATTTTAGTAACGGCAGGTCTCAATCTCAACGGTGACTAGCCATCGACGCACCACAAACTCAGTGTCCGGGTGCATGCTGCAGCACGGGTGCGCTCTCTATTTCGTCTCTCTCATAGTGCGACGAAACGGTAATCCGACACGACCGGCAGGAGACCAGGCGCAGGACACACCGCCAACTTCCTGACTCCGGGCTTCTACTGAGAATTTTTTGACAGAAAAAACGAATAATTGAATTTTGATCCGACCCGGGATTCGAACCTGACACCTCATGCTCATCAATCGCGTTGACGACCACTGGACCAGCGCGGCGGTCACAGTAAATTATGTAGTTTATTATTATTCTCGTCTACGCCAATCGGTCTGTGCAAAAATAAAATGTTTTTTTCTTTCTCTTTCTTTTTATGCTTTAAGATTCATTATAATATCATGAACATACAAAAAGTAGCAGCTGGCTGCAGGTAAGAGCGTGTGCTCTGGTCCAACGAACGTGAACAGGAAGAATATGGACCAGTAGAATGCCGACATGTGGCTGCAACGCGCGCTACGTTTGACACCCGGAGATTTATTTGCGGGCCCCGACCCAGCCTCCGCGCCGGCTACCAATCTATTTGTTAATTACCAAGCACTGCCACTGAAGCAGTTTAAATTAATGATAACATAAATAATTATGTTTAATATACGTTCATTGACTGAAACAATACTGGAACGCGATATTTAAAGTTATATACGTAATGTATTTATCTATTTCTTATTACATCCAATACGACTATCATTGCAGGACAGCTCTGATACGATAGATAGTAACTCACACCTAACAGTACACACACAACTCTATAAACTAAAACAGAATTAACAAGTAGGTAAGAACTCGTCATGTAATGTAAATTAATCAATATAATATTTTTACACAATTGATTAACTTATAATCACAATCAAAACATCGTTACTAATTAAAAAATTATAAATTTGATATAATAAAAAGCAGTTTCTCCAATTTAATTTTTTACTCACAACTTTATTAAAATCAACAGTAATTATACTTATTACTTAAAAGTGACTGATTAGGACCTCTTTGGATCCCCAACATTTGTGTACAGTAACCAGTAGATACATTTGACTGATAGAGATATTCAACTGCCTCATTGCTCCAGTGGTTGGAGGCACGACGTCTGACTGTGGTCGCGGGTTTGAATGCCGAATCGTGCTGATATTGGCTATTGTATTCTTCAATCAAGAGATTCTCAGTAACAACCCGGAGTCAGGTGGTTCACCTTCTGGTCTTAGAAAGCAAGTAAAGCTGTTAGTACTGTGCCTAATCTCTCTTCAAATGTGTTTGTGTCGAATTGCCGTCCCATTGGATTATGAGAGAGGTAATACAGAGTGCACCTGTAGACCGGTGCACCCGTGCGTGCACATACGTTAGTGTAGTTTAATTCTGTCCTGAGTAAATAGCTAGGACCCCGTTGAGACCGAACCCCATGACCGTAATTCGGTCTAGAAGACACTGTTATTACGACGGTACTCTTGTACTCCGATCTGAATGTTTTATCTCTGATCTGAATAGTTATATTATTGGATTAGAGGTGTTCCATCTTAATCTTCAGAGGAGATAACACACTCCAGCTCCACGCTGCACCGGCTACTTACTGCTGGATTGTTCCCTCCATCCAGTATCCACTAAAGCCTGCATATGGATTTTGCCAGTCACGCTAGGCCTCCGGGTTGACAACCGTAATTTTTTATTAACTTACCAGTGGGAAGTTGTTCTAATGGGTCAGATTTTGCAAATTGGAAATTTTAGTACATCTCCACGTTTCAAGGTCTTTAGAGTCGAATAGTATGGTTTTTAAGAGGACGTCCGTGTGCGTACGTGTATGTACGTGTATCTATGTATGTATGTATGTTGGGATTCAATTTTCGGCTTGTGTATCTCGAGAACAAACAGTGATATTGATATGGGACCAGTTTCATTTAACGCATAATTATGTAACTTAGACCTCATTAAATTTTGAGCAAAATCGGTCAAGAATGAAAAATTTTATACAATATTAAAACATATAATATTTTTTATTCCTTCCACTGGGAAGTTAGTCCTGTGGACCTTTCGGGTCGCACCCAGACCAGACCGCTTATTGAGTTGTCGTCAGGTAGATGCTGCTGGCCATCACCTGCTTCAATTGCCCTCCGTCGCGTCTTACCCCAAGTAGCACCTGACGCTGCTTATCAGCCGAATAACGGATTCCCATCATGCCTTAAGCTAAATAAAAAAGCTGCATAACAGCTATACACCCTGCAGGACCCAATAAAGGACTTATAACTCTTAAATGGGCACAAATTATTCAGCCTTAAAGTCACATAGCCGCTTAAGAGCTGTGTAGCAGCAATATAAGAGTGTTGTAAAGGGTAACGACAGTAATATGCGCTGAATACTGACCGACGAACAGATCACAACGCTCTATTCATTTTCCACGAATTACCTACTCGAATTCATATTTACAAAGAATATATTAATTATGAATTCATATTTATAAAAAAATATATACGTCGGTAATATGGCCATCAACTGACTGATAACAGTACAACATATGTATATATATTATTTAGATGAAATCTGATTTAAGTAACTTATGTGAACCACTATAAAGTAGAAGCCGTTAGTTCGACACACTAGTGAGTCTCTTAAACAGCTGCGAGGCATCTAGTGAATGTTTAAACAGCCGCTATGCAAACACTATCAATGACAGTATAAAGGACATATTCAGCAACATGCTGTAATGTGGGAAACTTTATATTAGTTCACACGTGCCCGTTAAATAGGTCAGTGTAATAGGAGTTCACAAAAACCTCCTTATACAGCATTCACTAAACAGTCCTTACTACGGCATTAGAAAAGTTAAAAGCTGAATAGAATCGTTCAAAATATACCTTTATAGCACTTTTAGCGTATTAATGGTAGTTTTGTACCAGTTTGTAGGTGATCTTAATTGGCCTTAATGCAGCTCTTAATCAGCCTAAGCTGTTTAAATATCACTGACAGCTATTATGCAGCTGTAGGATCACCAATGTACACTTAAGAGTCTTAATACGCATAGAGTTTCAAACAGGTCTAAAAGTGAGTAGTTATACAGCTATCTGCGCTACTTGGGACCACACCCACAAGACGATATGGGATAGTAGATATCCTTACACCGCCACTGCAAGGTATTCGATTGTCTTTTCAATATATGTAATAAAAACTCTACTATAATGTAAGTAGATATACTTATTGAGATCTTACTCCGTGTCGAGCTGAAACAAAAAAGGTGCCGATATTTGCGCAACGGCTACAGAAAGGCGGAGAAGTGGAACAATTGTATTACACAAGATAATCAGCAGAGATGACGCGGCGCGAGGCGTGCAGCAGCCGCGCCCGGTCCAGCGTTAGGGCTGCCAGCCTCCGTCATAATACACGATAACATTTATTGGGTTCCATATGTATTTATTTATTCACATTAAGTAACAAAAGGTGTTTACATTACAAAAGTTTAAATGGGCCTGATACAACATAAGCCGCGTTTTAATTAAAACAAAATACTACCCCACACGATGGGGTTGTCTCTGGTATCAGGAAGGTGTTTTATATAGATACATAAATTTCACATGAACTAACAACCAGTTCCAGAACGATTAAATGGTAGGCCATTTAATCGTTGACGTCGAAAACCTTGCTGCGCGCGGGATTTGAACCCGTGGCACTGCAGAGCCGCAATCTAACGCCAGTCCTCTTCATCATTTTATTGTGAATTCTGAATCTAAGAAGAATTCCATCGACTAACTTGTCCGAGTAGTTAAATTAGGTAACCATATACATATATAAAATGTTACATTTAGGTTGCTTTTATAAATATTCGTATCTTACGAGTACCTTAAAATGAATATACCTGCACGTGGTAGAGTCACGCTACAGCTTTATTATGGTTGTAGTAATTGAGGTAATATGTTATTACGTAGTCTATTAAGTTGCAATAAATCTTTCTTTCTTGCTTTCTTTTATTCCATTACCTCAATAGTTGCAGCACGACTTAGCGGTACACGTTCTTACAAAATAACAACGTGAAATAACAGCTTAATGCTACTGTGTTTCATATGGTGAGTGTGAAGAACCGAAGATCCCTTTTACTGGAAACTAGACATTCCATCTTAGTCCTCAGGTGTAACAACGCTTCTGCATTTTGACTGTAGTTGTCTATGGACCACAGCATCCATTTACTGTCAGGTGGACTGTGTGCTCGTTTCTCGCCCATATTCTATAATAACAGGTACCAACATAAAGCAGCATCTCTCCTGGTTCGAATTCACCATCTGACTGCCGCTTTTACCATTCATAACACAAGCACGTTATGCTTACTTGCAGTGGTCAACGGGCTCACTATTATCTCCGCTAATGTTAATAAGAGATTTCGATAATGTTAATAAGACATCTTGAAGCGAGCTTCCATTAAAACATACTACAAGCCGCCGAAGAAGATTACTCAATTTTTACCATCCATCAAATGTAATATTCCGTTACAGGATGCGGGTGTGTACAAGCTAGATTGTGAATGTGGTCTCTCTTACATAGGTCAAACAAAAAGATCTATAAAAACCCGCGTGAAGGAACATATAGCTGATGTGAAGCACCGACGCTCCGGGAAGCGTGCAGTCTGCGAACATGTTCAAGATCGTCCCCACCATTACATTAGATTTGATAAACCACAAATTCTCGCAAAAGGACACCGATTCCTACTGAGGACACTGAGTCCAAGGATAATACGCGAGGCTATTGAAATTAAAAAACATCCAAATTTCAATAGAGAAGATGGTTGGGTGCTGCCACCTGCTTGGGATCCTATAATTAACAAAATTAAACCCAAACCCAAGCATACCACTGCAAGACTTCATGATACTATAAGCTCGTTTTGCGTAAATCGGACCAAAAATTAATATTCAAAAACTGAAGGTAGCCGGACTAGCTATGACATTGGGACGTCAAACATCTTAGTCCGCCCCCTCCGTGACCATGGGTGCTGTAAAGCACCCGAAACGTCGGGATAATATAAATAAATTGAAATAATTAAACGCGATAAAATCCGCAAATAATAGTTTTATTCAATGTGTAGTGCTTGCGTAAATTTAAGAAATCGTTAGCTAAGTAGTATTTAACTGCTAATGCTTCAGGACAACCGCATGGTCACGTGGAAGTAACTTTAAGCAAAGAATACTACAAATGCGTCGTCACTCATAAGAACTCGTAAAGAACACCTCGTAACCTGTAAGTACAGTGCTGCATGGCGACAGAGTGAGATGAGAGGGTGTGTCCAACCTGGAACGACATCTGGGCATACAAGGATCTGTACCATCGAGTATAGAATAGAATAGAATAATTTTCATTCAATATACATGTAATTAACTTACATGTAACATTACATGTAATTAACTTATTTACATGTAACTCAATGATAGTATTTTTTTGACTTTAACCACTGGTTCAGAAAACTAAAGAACTAGCAAAAAACCCAGCGTGACCTTTTTTAAAGTAAAATTATACAGTATAAGACAGGTTGAACAAAATACTTACAAAATTTATTCAAAAAAACCGCTTCGAAGCGACTACCTCATTCTCAATGGTTATCATCAACCATATATTCATTTATATTGTAATTATCATAAAACTTGTATATGTTTTGGGATTTTGAAGTAATAGCGTATTACATTATCCCACATACATACATACATTGCCCCATGAGTGAATTACTGACTCTGTGAAGCTGTGAAACTGGTAGCACCAGTTTGTGTTTATTCCTCGTGTTTAAATTACTCTTTCTATTAAAACTACTTTTATTTTTGTGAACTATTTATTTTACAACTATTTCTATTTGTATATTAAATATTCGTAAATATACCAAGCGGCCAAAGTTTATATATTTATTTGTTTAAATTTTGTTTAGAATCGGCTTAAAGTTATAATGATTATCATAGTAACAAGTTTAGGAAGGGTTTAATGATTAAAAATGCATCGGTATGATTGGAGTACCGCTGTACGACCCTGGCGAGCTGTGCGTTCAATTCAGCGCGATGCTATCGCCTGTTCTGGCCTGTCCCTTCCCGTCGCCTCGCAGATGCCTATCAGTACGACACAATTCGCACTCACGTAGAACCAGGCCGTGGACAATTTTGTAAAAGCCATACATCTTGACATAATTATTTAGAATACGAATTTAAAATTGTAAATATAGAGTATACTCGCATTATAGATTCGTCATTTTTAAGTGGTAGAGCTACGCTGCAGCTAAATTATGGTTTTAGCACGAATGGCGGAGTTCGAACGAGGAAGGACCACGCTCTCACAGAATACCAGCGCCAAATAGTGTAGCGAACCGGAGATTATTTTTACTGGAAGCGAGGCATTTCATCTTCCAATGTGTACCTATACTACGTGTGGTATTAGAACCCATGGCCGCGCAGTGCCGCTCGGCTTCTTGCATCGCCGCGAATATACTGTAGCTTGAATAAGTCGGCTCAAACGGGGTAGGACCATGCTCTTAAGGAACATCAGCGTAAAATAACAGCTGAATGCTGCTGTTTCATATGGTGAGTTTAAAGAATTGGAGACGCCTCTTAATGGAAACGAGGCATTCCATCTTAGTTCTTAGGTGCGACAAAGCATGTTTATTTTGATTCTTAATTGAGTGTAGATGTAGATGTAGATGTCTATGGGCCACAGCAACCACTTACATTAGCATAACAAACTTTTATACGCCTACTGTATGTTTATTTGGGCACAAATTATACTGTTTTAGATCCTAAATGGGTACACAATAGTTGCTGAATTGCATTACAGGCGTATTATATTAGCATTATTGTGGCCAAAAGGGTACCAATCACATTAAATAAGCATTATTACGGTCATTGAAGTTGCCAACTGCATTACAGAAGCATTTACTAGTAGTATTATTAATAATGAAGATGTTAATTGTACTACAAAAGCATTAATCTAGCATTAGAATGCAGTAAAAGATTGATTGGAGCTATTAAACCGTCACAGTTAGTACTTAAATAAACCCTTTATCATTGCAAAAACATTTCTATTACGCAGTACTAAATATTATAATATAAATATCGTTATAATTTAACAACTTAATTTGTCTCGAAATATAATATATGGATACAGGAAGACGGTCAAAACTGAGTGAGTGACACGACCATATTTGCTTGCATCAAAAGAAAATTTATAAAGTTATTGACTGTTTTGTTATTTCATGTCTTCAAATATTACTGAGCGATGTAGTGTACTGTAAATGTCTCTATATGAGTTTCATTGAAAATTTTCACACGCCTTAGATATTTTGTGACTCAGACATAAAATGTTCTTTAAAGATATGTGTACTATAAGTAAAACAATTGTATAGTCCTAGTATACAACGAATTTTGTATAATTAACATAATAGTATTGTTGGGCAGTATTAAAATTAATTTTTATCATTATTATATAGGTGTGTTGCTATTATAAATAAGTCCACATGATAGTACGTTTTGTTTTTTTTTTATAGAGGAGGTGGCAAACGAGCATACGGTTCACCTGATGTTAAGTGACTACCGCCGCCCATGAAAATCCGAAACACCAGAGGAATTGCTGGTGCATTGCTAGTCCTTTGAAAGGAGTAAGCTCTTTTCTTGAAGATCCCTACGTCTTATCGGTCCGAAAAAATCGCCGGTCGTAAACTATTCCACAGAGAGGTCGTACGCGGAAGAAAACTCCTACTAAAACGTACAGTGGTGGACCGCTAAGCATCCGGATGGTGTGGATGGTATCTGGGGGTTTGCTGCGTAGCGCGTCCATAAAATTTGGCGGCTGGGATTAATCCGAACAATTCCTCAGAGCACTACCCGTGATAGATGCGATAAAATACGCAAAGAGATGCAACATCTTTTCGCAGCGACAGTGAATCGAGCCGATCGGAAAGCACTCGATCGTCGACAATCCGAGCCGCTCTGCGCTGGATGCGGTCAAGTGGAAGGAGCTGGCACTGGGGAGCCCCAGCTCAGAGATGGGAACAGTATTCCATGTGCGGCCGAACCTGCGCCTTGTAAAGTTGCAGGCGGTGTGCCAGCATGAAATACTGTCCACCCAAGTTTTTTAGAGGCCAATTTAGCCTTCGCTTCCAAGTGACCACGAAACTGCACGTCACTCGATATGTCGACGCCGAGGATTCTGATACTGGCTGAGGCAACTAGTGGAGTGCCTTGAAACTGAGGAGATACGACAAAGGGGTTCTTTTTAGCGGTTAACGCGCAAACTTGTGTCTTCTGAGAGTTAAATTGGACTAGATTTTGTCGCCCCCAATCTGAGACTTTGTTAAGCAAAGATTTGACTTCAGACACAAGTTTGTCCCGGTACTCGGAGATGTTTTCCCGAGAAATATTAGCACGGCCGGAGTACAGAGCATCACCAGTGCTGTCATCCGCGTAGCAATGAATGTTGCTGGTTCGCAACATATCATTGATGTGCAGAAGAAACAGCGTTGGCGATTGCACACAGCCTTGTGGAAAACCAGCATTAATAGGCTTGTAATCGGAGCTAGCACCGTCTAAAACGACCTTGATGCTCCGATCTGCAAGAAAGCTGTTGATCAAATTGCACAATTTCTTGAGAAGCCCATACGAAGGGAGCTTCGAAAGAAGCGCTTTGTGCCAAACTCGATCGAAGGCCTTCGCAACGTCCAAACTTACGGCCAATGCCTCCCCCTTGGACTCTACTGCCGCTGCCAATCTATGAGTCAAGTAGACCAGAAGATCACCAGCTAATCGACCATGATGAAAACCGTATTGGCGATTAGTAATCAGCTGGTCCTCAAGGTGCCTCACGAGCTGGCAGTTTATAATGGACTTCATTGTTTTGGAGAATAAGGAGGTGATGGCGATGGGCCTGTAGCTGAACGAGTCTGAGCGGTTGCCTTTTTTAGTGATCGGGTGTTCCATGATTTTGGGACTACGCCTACGGTTTAGGATTACCGGAAATGACGCGTGAAACCGGTGCCAACTCTGGAGCACACGTCCTCAGCACAGTTGGGGGATACCGTCACATTCACTTGACTTGTGGATGTCCAGGGAGAGGATTGCTTTGCGAACCGAGCGCTGTGCGAACCGATCTCCGGCATGGAGCACTCACACCGCGGGATAGTCGGCAGCATACTACCCTCGTGATCGAGAGTCGAGTTGGATGCAAAGAAAGAGCTTAGCAGATCGGCTTTCTCCTTTGCGGCATGGGTTAGTGAGTCGTCCTCCCTGTCAGAGATGTAAGAGATGGCTGACAGAAATTCCCTTGGACAGCCTTGGCGAGAGACCAGAATGCACAGGTTCCAGAAGGAAGGTGAACTAGTTTCTCGTCAATTCTGCCTATGTGCTCTGACTTTGCCTCTTTTGGACTCATCACTCGTAAGGACCTTGAAGTGGAATTATACTTCTTTTTTTAGAACGCTGGTGTTTACATCGGATGTTGATGCGTCAGCCCAGGCTTGGTAGCACTCCTGCTTATAGCATGATGCTATCTTACAGGAGCGCCAAAACCGTGGCTGAGATCTGCCTTCGATGGGCACCACAGAGGAAGGAATAAAAAGTTCCATACCACCGCCACCACATCAGTGACAGAATCAGCAACAACGTTGGGATCGTCCGGCGAGAAGAAAACCCAAGGGTATGATGCAAAGAAAGACCGCATCCCATCCCAATCAGCTAACCTATTGTGCCAAACACGGCGTAAGCCTGCAAAATGCAACCGCGATTTCAGCGTGAGTGGCACCACACTCCGGACAAGACAACGGTCCGAGGAGCCTAAAGAGGCATCGACGGTAATCTGATATTCGTCCGTATGAGAATTCAGCAGAAGATCCAACGGGAAAGGTGCATGATCCTCCACATCTGGAATCGCGCGTAAGCGAAGTAGCCAGTTGTGTCAGATCATATGCCAAGGCAAAAACATGAACAGATCCCCTCGCATGATCGGTTGAATGTGAACCAAGCCATTCGGCGTGGTGGAAAATCATATTGATATGCTATTACCTAACTGTTATACAGTGTAAAGCATCATAATGGTCTTGAAATGCCAATATAAAGCGTCAAGATGCTCGGTGGACTTATAAAAGAGTTTATACGGACGTTCTTCATAAATTTACTATTCGTTTCTTAAAATACTACCAGTATTACTATAATATGGCAAAAGCCCAACTATGAGGTGAATTTATGATTTTCAATTGACTGTAGTGATGGTGATGGTGTTTTAGAACATATTAACTTTAATCAGAGAGTTTGTCTCGCCGTAAACTCATGTAAACTAAGTCGACAAGTCTCTGTTGAAAACAATGTAGAGAAAATATTTTAATACTTTTGTATTTGATGTAATATATTTAAACACATGTGAACTAATTTTAAAACAAGTACCGTATTCCGTTCGGGTTCCCGCAGGGAGCATCAGCTTAGTGTCGGTGATCTGTCGCGGCACGAGCGGAGCTCGAGGAGCCGCGGCTTAACACCGGTAATGTTAATCCGGGCCAGGATGCTGGCGGCCGACGTGCCCCTCGCGCTCTACCGGGGATTAGTTCACGTCTTTTAGAATGCACGACACGTTAACGACGTGGATACGATATTTTCATCCACAATTTACAACATCTCATCTTTTTCATAAGAGTTAAAAGCTTTACTTTATTTCATTGTATAAGGTCCCGAAAGAAACGAAAGTTCACGAAAGAAGGATCGGAGATGAGATATAGAGAAAATCTTGCAGCATCCTATTTTACATTTTTTATAGAATAAGGGTGAGAAACGAGTACACAGTCCACTTGATGGTAAGTGGATGCTGCGGCCCATAGATATCCTTTCCTTGATTAAACTCAAAATGTAGATGTATTGTCACCCCTGTGGAGTAACGTAGATTGCTTCGTTTCCGGTAAACATTGAATTATTTATAGAATTATATTTTAACAGTTTGAGTTTTAGAATTAAATAATTTTTATGGTACAAAATCTCTTTAGTTACTACCCTCGCCGGTTAGTTAAGCGCTGTGAAAGAAAAACTGTCTACCTTTCTCAACCTGCCGGTATTTTTAGAACCCAGAAAGTGAATTTCTTATTCCCTTTCTAAGTTTTGTGGTAGATCCACGCTGCAGCTATGTTATGATTAAAGCGCAAATGGGTCGTTTCGACCAGGGTAGAACCACATACCAGCAAAAATAGCAGCTAAATGCTGCTGTGTTTTGTATGGTGAGCGCAGAGGACCGCAGACCCTAGTCACTGGAAACGAGGCATTCCATCTTTGTCATCAAGGGTGACAACGCATCTGCATTTTGATTCTTAATCAAATATATATCTATGAGCCACATCATCTATTTATCATCAATTAGAAAGTGCGCTTATTTGACACTCTCATCATCATCATCATCATCATTACAGCCCATCACAAGTCCACTGCTGAACATAGGCCTCCCCCAAGTAATGCCACAAAGCACGGTCCTGAGCCACCTGCATCCATCGACTTCCTGCATGTCTTACCAGGTCGTCACTTTCATCTAGTACCGGTATAAGGCTGCTTCTCGAGAACCTTTTTTCCCTATCGGTTGTCCGTTCTTCTAGCAATATGGCCTGCCCATTGCCACTTCAGCTTAATAATCCGTTGGCCTATGTCGGTCACTCTGGTTCTATTGCGGATATCCTCATTTCTAATTTTATCACGCAGAGAAACCCCGAGCATAGCCCTCTCCACAGCTTGCTGAGCGACCTTCAGCAATCAGCATCCTCATAAGGCCAGCAGTGAAAGACCACGTCTCAGATCCATGTCATGTTTATTCTAAGTATAAAAATGTCTTATTAATTTGAATTTATAACTATATGTATATTAAGGTACATATACATACGTCGTCTCGTTCCCATGTCGCGGGCTCGAAATACTGCGTGACACCAGGGGTCGGGTCAGCAGATTATTTAACATAAGCACGTCTCGTCAGCCGGCTGACAGCTCGCCTGTCGCCACGTTAGCTCTAGTTTACGAGTGTGGATAATCCCGCCCGTCAGCGATCGGCCCTGCCGTGACTTCTACGCGACGTGCTCTTTGCTAAATACTAATGGGGTCGCACATGGGATTTTGGAATTAATTGTAGTGAACATTTATGATCACTACATGTGTTAAGTAGGACTCTCGTACAAAATTGTGCGTTGTACCTACTCAGGTAAACGTTACATTTTTCAACTGATATACCACTGCATTGTTATTGTTACACTTTTGTGCAGTGTAACCCGTGCCTTGTAGAGGCGTTATAACTGCTGTATAACTGCTGTATAACTGCTGTATAACTGCTGTAAATCGTCCCGTTGGTAATGGTAAGAGGCGACAGAGAGGAATGTAACTAAAGGATGGGCAGTAGCATCCTTCTGATAACAACTAAATCTATCCATGGGCCATTGAAGTTTTCTTGCATTTCCATTTCCAACGGGACTTTACGAGGTGGCGGACTCTCTAAAGCTGCACAGCTGTACAATTTCTATAATATATTATATTATTTAGGTTTAGCGGTTTTGGGTGGATTTCCACGATCCAGTCGCCAGACTTGTGCTTTTTCATAAACACGGTGCACTGCGTACTGGAGATTTTGATATTTTTTCTACCACCATCGTTGTAATAATATGGACTACGTACTAGAAGAGACACCGAGATTTAGTTGTTTCAAACACGCAGGGCCCACGAACTCAAACTTAGTCTATGCAATAAAAAGGTACTTTGTGCGTTTGACCATGCGCCCGCACCGCCGCACAGACTGTGTTTTCGGTGTCTGTTTCAGTACTAGTACATATTACTTCAACTCACATTATATCACTAATTTAGGTCACATATTTACATGTGGTAATGCCACGCTGCAACTATACATGGTTGTAGCACGAATGGATCTGTCGCAAACGGGCAGCTTAATGTTGCTGTGTTTCGTATGGTGACGGCATTCCACTTAGTGCTCAGGAGTGACAACGCATTTGCATTTTGATTCTTAGTTGAGGATAGATGTAGATGTTGATGTGTGCGCTCGCTTGTCTCTCATATTCAATAAAAAACATACAAGTGCAGTCGGTGCGTTATATCCACGTAGCAATTTGAATATATTATTCTGATTAGTAAAGATATGAGACAAACATATTCAAATTGTTAATACGATATGCAAAAAAATGGTGCAAATATTGCAGTAAGCAGCACGCGGGCGTGCGGGCGTGCGGGCGCGTCACGCCGTGCCATTTGCATGCGGATCTAAGCGAATTCCATGTTTTGTTTCGCTACGTACATTAGTCACTTGGTTTTACGTGTTTCAAAATACCATTTAACTATAATTTTTTTTAGAATGTGGGTGATAAGCGGGCATACAATCCACCTCATGGTTGATGCTGTGGCTTATAGATATCTAGATCTATCATCAATGATGCATTGAATGACTCGTTTCCAGTAAAAAGGATCTCCGATTCTCTACACTCACTATACGAAACACAGCAGCATTAAGCTGCTATTTTTCGCTGGTATTCCGTGAGAGCGTGGTCCCTTCCCGGTGAAGGCAACATATATGTGTTACAATCATAATATAGGTGCAATATGGCTCTACCACGTGGAATGATAAGCCAAAATGCAAGCATTCTTGAAAGTATTGCTTATTATCAGAGCCGATACACACGCTCTGGTTATGCTTGTTTCCGTCAAGAGTAGTATAGGTACTATGATCTTCATCTCATCATCGTTTGGTCTAGACAACTTTGGGTAGTTGCAGCTATCTCCATTGGGAACCGTTATATTCAGCCCTAATATAGATATATTGTTTATTAAGTATGTTTTACGTTTTAGAATATTTTTCTTTTTGAATAAAATGCATACTTAAGGATTTCCCGCACAGAACATTATAACATACAAATAATTGTTTTGCTCCGGGTCTGGGTATCTGTCATTGTGCAATTTATGTTAAACTGTCACATCGATACAGGAGAAAATCCTATTGTTTTATGTTTAAAGTAGATACCTAATATTTTTGATGTATTTTTATGGTTCTACGTTTGCGTTCGGTGGATCATAATGATATTTAGAATTGATATTCCAAGTAGTTTTTTGTATATCCAAGTCAATCTTTCACTAGATTCGCTTTGCATCTGTTCGTTTCGCGAGACTTAATGACTTTAAATTGCGTAATTAATAGGCGCGGCGAGCTCACATGAATACGGCTGCGGCGGTGTCGCCCTGTCTCGGAGGCAGCTTCCTAATGAGCCATCTTTGGACAAAGCTAATTAATCTTCGTTAGTGCGCAAAAACTCAGTAACGTAAGAAGTAAAAACTGTGCGACCCGTTACGCGGACGCGCATTGCTTCCGCAGCTCTGGCCCACAAAAAATTACCTCATTTGCACATTAAAATTTCTCTTACACACACACGGGACACACGGGCAGAGGAAGGCCGAATAAAAGATGGATCGATTGTGTGAAGAGTGATATGAGAATGAAAGGAGTAAGTATGGAAATGACGGCTGATAGAGAGGAATGGAACAAGAAGGTTTACTGCGCCGACCCCAGATAATGGGAAATGGTTTAGAGAATGATGATGCACATTAAAATTTCTCTATAAAACTATATTTCAAAAATTACTAATCTTTTCAGACTTGAAACTTACTTTGGACACTGACATTTGAAACATACCACAAAAAGCTTATGCCCTTTCTTTTTTTTCTGTTTAACTCTACATTGTTATGACTCTGTTAAAAAAATATGATAGGCACACATTACCGTGTAGTACCCTGTGGGGGGGGGGGTGTATTAGAATATCCACTACCCCATATCGTCCCGCGGGTGTCGTGAAGGTGACCAACAACGTGTTCCTAATAAACAACCAGAACATGAATCTTGCGGTTTCCAAGTATGACAGCTGTGGCAAATATCCCTCCATGAGGCCACAGACGGCCTGTCGGGTTGACTACGCTCAGCAGTTGATAGAACGTAGGTAGGTATTGATGATGGTGATGGTGACGATGACGACACAGATTAACCAAAGTTAAAAATTGATTAAATCTTACGTAACACAATGGAATTTTGGCATGATTCAAACGGAAAACTCCAAATTGGTTGGTCGCTGTACACATAACTCACAGATATACTATTAACAAATCCCTGTCAGAGTTTACACTTGTATAGTTAACATACAATCTATTTTCATGTTGGTAATAATGTCAAATGTAAATCATTATCTACCATTGAATAATATATCAATATCAGGAAAGACCTCATCTCAGTACAAACATCACTGAAATTGCTTTGCCAACTTTAGGGGTGAACCAATATGGTTAGACTAATAATAATTCTCGAGCACAGGCGCAAAGCAGTCAGCCTGTCGGTGTTTCGTAAGATAGGCACAAGTACATTTCTGTGTGTGCGCAGGAATCGCACGACTGAATTCCTACATCTCCGTTGTAATAGCTGACCACCAGACGCTCGGCTAGTCCTCTTCGTCGATAGTAAGTACAAGAAAGGAGTGGAATAATATGGCCAGCATCTGTTTGCCTTTCCAACCGATCACAATCTGGACGTGTTGAAGGCAAGAGTGAATAAACTTTGTTAAGTCAGTGCGGTTTGCCATCTGTGGCTGCATCACCACCTGCCATCAGGTGGCATGGCAGTGTGCACCGGCTTATAATAATAAAAAGTCGTTTAGTAACATGAGAGCATTACTTTGTGTGCGAGCCGTGTTCACTCAACAAATGATGTTCTAGTAATTATGTTTATACAGGTACATAAAACGTTACACTGAGCTCTCTATAACGATTAGTTTGTGAACAAAATAAATACAAAAAATCGCGTGCGGCCGTGTCGAGATACGCGGCCGTTGGTTTAACGTGAAACGTCTAACGTCTTTTTTATAGGATAGGGTGACAAACGAGCACACAGTCCACCTGATGATAAGTGGTTGCTGTGGCCTATAGACATCTACATCTATCCTTGATAACGAATCAAAATGCAGATGCGTTGTCACCCGTGAGGACTAAGATGGAATGCCTCGTTTCCAGTAAAAAGGGTCTCCGGTTCTCTACACTCACCATACGAAACACAACAGCATTAAGCTACTATTTCACGCTGGTATTCCGTGAGAGCGTGGTCCTTCCCTGGTCGAGCCGACCCATTCGTGCTACAACTATACTTCTAATCTAACTGCAGCATGGCTCTACCATGTATAATCGGCGATCGCACTCCTTTCATAGGCACGTCGGTCGCCTGTGATAGGAGTACGATCGCCGGTGTTGGTCAATCTGCGCGTTACCTCTCCCCGTCGAAATAGCGAGCGAGCTGAATATAAATGACACATTAGTTAAGTTTTTGATACTTAAATACTCAAACGCTACACAATTGAGAGCGTTAAGTATCACGCTGTCTCTATCACTTTAAGTCAATGTGATTGTGACAGCACGAGGTCAAATGACGTGTTAAAACTGAGTAGCGTTTGAGAAAATGGTCATAAGGCTAACATTTTTGTAATTATTAAGGCAGGACGAAATGTGACGACGAAAAGGTTTCGTTACGGTTCACTTATCAGATCGTGTGTTTCAGTACGATTTTGAAGATGTTCCAGTCAAAAATATAAAAGGTCGCATGAAGTGTGTTTTAAATATTTCACAGCCGTCTGTGCGTTTCAAAGCGCCGATATAAGACACATATGCGTGTTGCAGGATAGGTATTGGAAGTGGGCAACTCAAGCCCAGCGAGATGGTTGCATCTCAATCGCGCGCACAACAGCGCGGCTCGGTGTTTATTCCGGGCCCGTGGTGTCGTTACTTTAAGAATATATATCAAACAAATATTAATATAATTGGTTGAAAACTAAATGACTTAGAAGATTTTTTAGAAAGTTTGTTTTGTTTTTTCAAATAAATAAAATATTATAATTAATTAATATTGTCATACTAACAAGTTTAAAATTCTTCCCATACCGTGATTCATGCAAACAAAATACTGCAGCGGAACGACAACGCGAACGGCTTGAGCTCCAGCCACCGTAAACAATACGGAGCTATCAGAACTCTATGTGGTGTTTTAACATAGGATGGGTGTGACAAAGGAGCACACAGTCTACCTGATGGCAAGTGGATGCTGTGGCCCATAGACATCTACATTTATATTACCCTCGATTAAGACCCTTATGACTATGATAGAATACCCGTTTCGAGTAAAAACAATACAATAGGAAACAAATCAACATTAAGCTGCTATTTCTTTATTATTTATTTATTATATTATTGTTTGCTTCTCTTTACTACAGTGTAGTTTGTACGCATGACAAACTACACTGTAGTGAAGAGACTGTGCAATACTAAAATATTGTACAATGTATTAACTTAATTATCATAGTGGTATCATATGTCATTCTCATATGTATATATATTGGCAATTTTTACATTTTTTAGTTAATTTATTAATCAAAACATATGGCGGGCTGCGGAAGCCCAGCACAGAACATAAATACAATTCAATTAAAGCATGTCGTTGACTCGAACTCAACTCGAACACTGTTTTGAAGTTTTCACTTCAAAAATGTGTCGGATGTTAGCGATCGAGCTGAGTGGCGGGTAACAGTTAGTGTTTAATAAAGTATCCTTAATATTTTTAGCTCGCACAAAGTTAAAATTAATGACTGTTAAGAATATTAGTTCATGTTTGGGCAAGGGCTTAAAATAAAATACTAGGTATTCAGCAGGTGACAGCCCTGCTCCAGCGCGGCTCAATAAAACGCGAGAGGAATGTCGCCCTTGTCCACCACCGCCGCTGCATCTCGCGACAACAATTGGACCGAGTTGGCCATGGCGGTATTTTTACCTTGGCCGCCGCCCGTTCGCAGCACTTAGCGGCGTACCGGCTCCGCACACTTCCTTATTGCTCCAAGATTCGTGTTGCAGTAGGTCAGCACTTCATCTGTCACTCTCGTTTGAGCTCGCTCTGACATCGGCTCCCCGAATAGAACCAGCGGCGTTTAATTGATGATATGTCGATGTAATGGCTCCGAGTGCGCATCTCGATCCGGCAATTTATTAGCTGTCGTAAGATTTTGAATACACGTTTAAAATAAACCTCATCAGTGCTTGTTTCGTTTTGTATTGTCGGTGGAAGGGCGGACAACTTACATGTGCTACGGAAGCTTCTTCAGAAACGCTTAATATAGTAAGAAGATACGGAAGAAAAAAAGCAGTGACTGATTCGAAAATAAGCTTTAAAATCATCCAAAATGTAAAATTGGAAAAAAAAATCACCCTCGGGTTAACGACCTCCTGCTATGGAACTATTTTAAGGATTGATATCAGTAGAGGTAATGAGGGTACTGGTAATGCCGATTGTCTGAAGCGTAAATGTTATACACACGTATTTTAACGTTGGGGCAAATATATTACTTTTAAATCAGTGCAGCAATCTAATTGCTTAATAAAATGAAGGTAATCTTGTGTAATAGGTATTGGACTCGGACCACGGTAGCTCCCGCATCTCGCATGTGCAAGAATCTAATAATTGTGTGCACAGGCGGGCGGAGCTCACATGCATCTCCTCAGTGACATGTTTACGAGTCAGCTTCCCTCCCGCTCGTCGCGACTCAGCGCAAAGCTTCTTGTTGCATTGCTCGTGCGACAAATAAATTAATGTGAGTGGAGCCGCCGCGGCGCGGCACAAAGCAGCCGCCCGGTAGATATATGCTCCTAGAGCTTGGTCTCGATTGATGGCAGCAGCAGTACCCGCTGGCGACTTCCTCAGGTTCGCCATTGAATTACACTTATACGCGATGCCCATACTAATGTGTGCATAAATTATGAACTAAGGTAATTTATTGATTATCCACCTTATATTTTTCTTTATAAACGTTATCCACACACTAGGACTCTCCCCCGTATTATTACGGAGTCAATTTACATACATAGAAACAAAATTCTAAACCCAGAATAAACATTTGTGGGCCACACACACTTCATTCGTACGGGATCGAACAAGCGGCGAACACCGCTTCAATTCGATGCTAAGCCACCGCGGCAAAAAATGTCAAATTAATGTAATACAAACCTTCAGTAAGGGTATATCAGACGTTCATAAAAATACGTAAAATAACTTAATTATAAACACAAAGGTGTATTTAACAAAATTAAAGGTGATCTGATTTGTGTCCCTCTGCTGCCTCCTGCGACCCCCACTGATGGTACGGGCTGGTGGAATATCAGTGGAGACCCACCTCCTGACTTTCATGTCTTACGTGAAGTGCTTTTTCTAAAATATCTCCAAAACACTTCTCTCTACAGTGAAAAATAACTATACTCATAACTATAACAAAATATCATTTCTAATCCATTTAAGTCAAATCACTAGAAGGGTAAGTCAGGGGAGATGGCCATAAGGGAGAGGTGGCGACTTAAAAAGAATCATAGATGCACTTCCCAAAGTGCACTACTTTGTCGTTAGTACAATTCGTGCAGTGAGTGTGAACGACGTTTCGCTAGAACTCCGGCGAAAAGAAAAATACGAAAATTAAGTAAAACGTACCTATATTAATTTGTATGGAGCTTAAAGTTTTCAAAGGGTTTGCGTTAAACAGTTTAGGTAATAAGGAATCTTACAAAATAAGTATTTTTTTAAGTTAAATGTTCAGTTTATGAACCAAACTTTAATATAACTGGCAAATAGCGCTTGGAATGTGCTTTTTACAAATTAGGTGTGGCCTATAAGGTCTATCCCGGATGGTTAGGAGAGATAGCCATACACGTTCGGTATGAGATGGCCATACATAAGTAATGTGTTACATTAAAAGTTGTATTATAATAACTTGCTAAACTTTCTTTATTCATGGTTATTTATGCTAAATATGTTTTAGTAATAAATTATAGTATTTTATTTTTATATGCCAAATGAAAACTAAAGAAAAGCAGTCAGCTCACGAAGGAACTGGATTGAAGAACCATTTAAAGCAACCATGAATACCGTTTGAAGATAAAATAACTATCTACATAGCTTTCTTATGGAGTACAGAAAGACGATATCTACAAGTAAAATAGGTAATGACAAAGACCATCATCTCTATTCATCGAAGACACTGAGAAGAAACTCGCTACTCGCTAATTACATTGAACTATATAACAAAATAATTAAGTTATCTGAAAGCAGTGATGAGGAGCGAAAACCAATATTATTTGACTTATCTGACGAAGAAGACGAAAACAGATAAATTGACAACTGTGTAGGTAGTGAAGAATATTATTTTGAAACGCATATTATCAAAGACTGGCTTCAATGCGTTAAATGCTGATTGTGGCTGCATAAACATTGAACCGATGCCAAGCGTTCATTATGTGGATAGGAAAAAAGAATAAGCTAAAACTCAAAAGCCTATAGGAAAAGAGTGGTTGAAATGCTGAATAATAAACCGGCAATCTATCCCTTGCTACTAGGGATATCTCTACCGGGCACTACGGGAGAGATGGCCAATCGTAATTTGGAGAAAAAAGTAAATTATGAGACTGATTACGTTGAAGTTCAATAATTATATGTCAAGGAGTTTAATGTGTAAAGTTTAATTAAAAGTTGATATTTGTTAATTAATCTTCGTAGTTTGAATTTTACTGGCTTCTGAAAAACCTATAGCCAACTCCTCCGGTCTTACCCTAAGTAATTCTGTACATCGGTTAAGCATCAGTAGCGTTAATATTTGTGTGTATTGTGAGCGATACATAAAGCGTTTTCGTGAAATCAAGATCGCGGGATGCTGCGCTGGCTGCCGGTGGACAGTCAAAGCCGCGTAGAGTTATCGCTAGCTAATAACTGGCTTCTTATTGTTGCCGACTCGCCTGCTCGCAGGGCTGTCCGTTTTACTTTCATAGTTGACTGTGGTTGACTGTTTTCGTTAAATATTTTGAGCACGAACCGAACGCAGCAGCTATCGTTATATCTTAGCACTTATTTTAATTATGTAATGTTGGCTACCTTCCATGTTCAGGTTACCATTTAAACAAAATAAATAGTTCATATTGCTACAGTACCCAATAATAGCTACTAACTAACTTGTAAAAATACCTATTATTGAAATTATGTTTTATCAGCACATAGTATCATAATATATCTTTCATAGCACCATTTAGGTACTTTTTTGAACGTTGCAGCTATATTATGGTTGTAGCACGAACGATTTGGTTCAACCGCTAAAGGACTACACTCTCACAGAACACCAGCGTGAAATAGCAGATTAAATGCTGCTATGTTTTGTATGGCAAGTGTAAAGAACCAGAGACCCATTTTATTTACTCAGATATGACAACGCATCCCTATTTTGATTTTCAACCGAGGTTACATGTAAATGTCTTGTAGCCTTCAACCACTTACCATCAGGTGGACTGTGGGCTCGTTTGTCGCCCATATTGTAAAAAAGATAATAATATTCAATTTAGAATATACAATTCTTGCAGCATTATAAAACCATCGAAATTTGTTTGGCGACTTCTTTAAAGAACAATATCATGTCCATTTTAATCGCATGCCTTATACGTCAATAGGGCAGCCCTAAGCACGCACAAAGCTGCTGGTCGCGTCTCATCGGACAAACCGTGCGACAAAGTTGTCCGAGGCGACAGCAGCCATCGTTATCAAACGCTATGTTCATTATTGTACTGCATTGGCACGGACTCGCTCGCAACACAATGCCTATATTGTGTTCTAAGATTTATTGGCGAATGGGTTTGCTTTCTATAAAGGATTATGTAGATGTTTGAATAACAACACTGAAGATGAATAACATTACTGAGGCTAGACGTACGGTACGTACGTACGGGAACGTACCTCTAATTTTATAGTACGCAAACAAACTTTTAAACAAGATTATACCTGGTTGTAAGCAGGTCGTGCTTTGTGTCTTTTACCTGTGTCCTAATACTTATGAACTAAAAATTAAAAGGCCACTCACTGGTTAGAACCAAAGACGCTGCACCGGCTGCGTATCATTTTGTAAATTTATAACGTACCAGCGAGCCACCCGGATTCCCGCGGGGGAGTTCTGGACCTCGACAACAGTGCCAGCAACCTGGTCCAAATGTAAATCTAAACCATGCAGCGACCCAATCAAACACGCACAAAATGTTTTAAAATCTGTCGCGCCATTTTCGAGTTTCTGCGGGACTTACGGACAGCAATTGATTTTAATTAGGGATGCACCCGATACCGATACCGATACCGGTGCCGATATATCGACGATACTTGAAGTTTGCCGATACACCGGTATCGGCGATAATTTTATGGCCGATTCAACGATTTCGTTGCAAACGAAACTGTCAATAGTTTTAAACGGTTTTATTTACTTTGTCCTGTTACTTGTTATTTTTATATGAATTGAGAAAATAATCTGACTTGTGTTTTATTTATTTTACCTTTACACACATACATACATTTTTGAATTCAATAAGTGTATCGGTATCGGTATCGATATTTTTATGAGAGCATCGGTGTCGGTATTGTATCAGCAAAAAGACGTATTGGGGCATTCATAATTTTTTTTTCTTTAAAAAAAAATCATAATATTAATATAGGATCTATAAAAAAGTTTTTTCGTGTTTTATATACAAATCCAAGGTTTTTTTTTCAAAGTTTAATTACATTTAATTATAATATATATTTTTTTTGTGACGAACACTTGCTTTCGCCACAAGAGGATTCACATGTATACTTGGGAAAGAGGTGACGATAGAAGCATGATAAATTTCATAATTGTGGATGAAAGATTGAGGGGCGCAGTGGTAGATACAAGGCTTTACCGGGGTTCTAACGTAGGAACGGATCATTATTTGGTTTTATGTCGAATTAATGGTCTATTCAGGCGTTGGCGCCACCGATCATCCGTGTCTACCACTGCGTTACAGCGTATTAGAACAGAAAGGTTACAAGATGAAGGTGAGAAAAACAAGTTCAAATGTAGACTGAAAGAAAACATAAGTGGTTTGGATGAATTATGTATGAAGGAGTTAGACTTGGAGAATGTATGGCAAAATGTAAAGAAAGGTTTAGTGGATGCAGCTACCGAAGTATGTGGTGTTAGTAAGAGGAAGAATGAAAGGAAAAATAATACGTTATGGTGGGATTATGAGATACGTATGGAAGTTGAAGCAAAGAAGAGAGCATGGCTAGATTTACTAGCAACAAAGGCTGGTAATTCTAGCAGTACGAATGATGATATTGAAAGAAAAAAGGCAGTCTTTAAACATCTTAATAAGAGAGTAAAAGAAGTAGTTGAAAGAAAAAAGCAAGAAAGAACGGATAAGAATGATAGAAGAATATCGGATAATTTCCAGGCAAATATTAAAATGTTCTGGAAACTTGTAAGAACTACCAGGGGACATTCAAAACAGCCTATGATGAATGTGATAAAAGACGAGAATGGCTATATTCTGAAAGATGAAGTTTTGAGTTTAAAGAGATGGAAGGAATATTTTGAAAGCGTGTTTATGAGTGAGGAGACAACGTGTGTACTAAGTGAAGTATAAACTCCGAAAGAAGAGGAAAGAGGTAGCGAGATAAGTATAGATGAAATAATGAAAGCAATGAAAATCATGTAAGCAGGTAAGGCAGCCGGATATGATAGAGAGTCACTAGAAATGCTAAGGGCTGGAGAGAAATTGGTGGTAGGCCTGCTGCACACATTGTTTAATTTATGCTGGGAACTGAAGCGGGCACCGGTAGACTGGTGTAAAGCCGTGATAATCCCAGTATATAAAGGAAAAGCGTCGCAGCAGGACTGTAAAAACTACCGTGGCATCAGCCTTCTTAGCATTGTGGGAAAACTGTATGCTAAGGTACTGATTGAAAGGGTCATGAAAGAAACTGATGGAAAAATTTGGGATGTGCAAGCGGGATTTAGAAAGGGAATGGGATGTACAGATCAAATCTTTTCCATGTGCATGATCGCAGAGAGGTTTTTGGCCAAAAACCAAAAGGTTTTTTGTGCGTTCATGGACTTAGAAAAGGCCTATGATAGAGTGGATAGGGATGTGCTATGGCAAACACTGAACTCATTTGGGTTGAGCGCTGGCTTGATACAGGCATTGGAGTCTCTTTATAGGGACTCTAGTGCTTGTGTTAGGATCAATGGGGTCTACTCAGACTGGTTTGACATCCATAAAGGTGTCAGACAGGGCTGTGTGGCTTCCCCGTGGCTGTTCAACCTATTTATGGACAGTTGTTTGCAAAATTTGAAAGTTGAAGAATGCGGATTAAGAATGGGTGAGTTAACCGTCAAATGCCTTTTGTACGCCGATGATCAAGTTATCCTTGCGTCGTCAGCGGCCGAGTTGCAAATGATGGTTACATTAATGAACAGATCATTAAAAGAGAGGGGTATGAAAGTGAACGCAAGTAAGACGAAGGTTATGGTTTTTGGAAGAGAAGAAAGTAAAACGATTTGTGAAATAAGAATAGAAGGGGAGTTGATCGAGCAAGTAGATGAGTTTGTATATTTGGGCTGCGTATTTAGCAGGGATGGGAAATATGATAAGGATATAGAACGACGAGTGAATGCGGGAATTAGAGTAAATGGGGCCCTGCACTCTGTTGTGAAGAATTAAAATGTGTCAAAAAAGGCACGTATGGCAATTCACAATGTTGTGTTGGTCCCTACTTTAACGTATGGTAGTGAAAGTTGGGTGTGGCAGAAGAAGCACGAGAGTAGAATCAAGGCAGTAGAAATGCGGTCCTAAAGGAGTATGTTAGGGCTGAATCTGAACGACAGGGTAAGAAATTGTGTAATAAGAGAAGAGTGTGGTTTGCAAGATGATGTTGTGACCAGGATTAAGAAAGGAATGCTTCGGTGGTTTGGTCATGTGGAAAGAATGAATGAGGAAAGAGTGACAAAGAAAATTTATGTTGCAGAAATGAATGGCAGAGTCGGAAAAGGTGGTCCTAGGCGAAAATTTATCGACCAACTTGGCGATTTATTGAAAACGGGCCAAATTAGGAGGACCCTTAACCGACGAGCATGTATGCGTAGGTGTATGGATGTGAAGGAGGCGAGAGAGGTGTGTCAGGATCGTGCCAAATGGAAGTCTGTAGTCTCTGCCTACCCCTCTGGGAGACAGGCGTAAGTTTTTATGTTTATGTTTTTATATATATATATATATATATATATATATATATATATATATATATATATATATATATATATATATATATATGCCATTTTGTCCGATAACATAACTAGTTGCCAATTTGTAGATAGTGACATAATCCCGTTGCTGTAGAAATCTAGGGATTTCGATCAAAAAAATACGACAAGTAGCTTTGACAGTCCTCTCTTGATGTTAACTTTACACTACCCAAAGAATTCTGAAGACATTCTCCAAAACGCGAACTAGTATTTAAAGCGCAAAAGAAATGTTTACGAGCAGTATGTCAATTGCAGGTTACAGATAGTTGTAAACCGCATTTCATTGATCTTAACATTCTGACCCTACCATCTTTATATATATTTGAAGTAGCTATGTTTGTAAGGAAACATTTAGGCATATTTGAAAACGCTAATAATAAACGACGTAGGAATAAACTACGCACAAAACCTCATAAAACAGCCCTGTATTCTAAAAGTTTCCTGGGTATAGCTCCTAAATTTTTTAATAAACTCCCAAAATACATCAAAGAAACTGATAATATAGACAAATTTAAGAAATTGCTTTCGAGTTTTTTAATATATAAAGCTATCAACTCTATCAACGAATACTTTGAAGATAAAATGAATGGTTTTTAGTACCTGCAATAATTAATGGACGATTTATTTATTATATGTTTATATTTATGTAATTGATAATTAAGATATTAATTAATGTTATTTCTAAACATACTAATTGTAATTGAAATTGTTATTTTATTAAAAATTAATTTTCAGGTGATAGTGATAAACAAATATTTGTATGATTTGTAGGCGAAACATAGTGTAGGTATGATACGTACCTTTTCCACCAAGCTTGTAACTTTTTACCTATGTTTTACAAATAAATTATTCGATTTGATTTGATTTGATTTGACACCGAAACAGGTGAAAATCTGAGAGTGTAAGGTCAGGACTATATGGTGGATGCATTAACACTTCACAAGTAAGCTCTTTCAATGTTGTTGAATGGCCAAAAATGCCTGGCGTTATCACGATGAAACACCACTACTTTTCTGTTGATCAATTCCGGCCGTTTTTTCTCAATTTTTGCTTGAGTCTCATTGGTTGTTGGTAGTAGAGATCCGAATCGATGGTTTTGCCAGGCGGTAAAAGCTTATAATAAACGATGCCCATCCAATCCCAGCATTACCTTATTGCGTGTTAATCCGGGTTCTGCGACAGTCTGTGGAGCTTGACTACACTTTGACCATGATCTTTTTCACAAGTTCTTGTCGTAGGTGGTTCACTTTCATCACCAGTGGTCAATGTTTTCAAAAATAGTTCGTTTTCGGATTCATTAGGTTTTTTTCAGTGAACTCGTGTGGTGCCCAAATACTTCTTTGGTATAGCCAGAGTATTTCAAACGGGTCTAAACTGTTTTGTGGTAACTACTAATGAGAAGATCTTGCTTCATTTAAAAAAATGGCACGTGGGTGTCGTAGTGTCGGTGCTGGAGTATCCACTGCTCCACATCGTCCGTGGGTGTCGTAGTGTCGGTGCTGGAGTATCCACTGCTCCACATCGTCCGTGGGTGTCGTAGTGTCGGTGCTGGAGTATCCACTGCTCCACATCGTCCGTGGGTGTCGTAGTGTCGGTGCTGGAGTATCCACTGCTCCACATCATCCGTGGGTGTCGTCGTGTCGGTGCTGGAGTATCCACTGCTCCACATCGTCCGTGGGTTTCGTAGTGTCGGTGCTGGAGTATCCACTGCTCCACATCATCCGTGGGTGTCGTCGTGTCGGTGCTGGAGTATCCACTGCTCCACATCGTCCGTGGGTTTCGTAGTGTCGGTGCTGGAGTATCCACTGCTCCACATCGTCCGTGGGTGTCGTAGTGTCGGTGCTGGAGTATCCACTGCTCCACATCGTCCGTGGGTGTCGTAGTGTCGGTGCTGGAGTATCCACTGCTCCACATCGTCCGTGGGTGTCGTAGTGTCGGTGCTGGAGTATCCACTTCTCCACATCATCCGTGGGTGTCGTCGTGTCGGTGCTGGAGTATCCACTGCTCCACATCGTCCGTGGGTGTCGTAGTGTCGGTGCTGGAGTATCCACTGCTCCACATCGTCCGTGGGTGTCGTCGTGTCGGTGCTGGAGTATCCACTGCTCCACATCGTCCGTGGGTTTCGTAGTGTCGGTGCTGGAGTATCCACTGCTCCACATCATCCGTGGGTGTCGTAGTGTCGGTGCTGGAGTATCCACTGCTCCACATCATCCGTGGGTGTCGTCGTGTCGGTGCTGGAGTATCCACTGCTCCACATCGTCCGTGGGTTTCGTAGTGTCGGTGCTGGAGTATCCACTGCTCCACATCATCCGTGGGTGTCGTCGTGTCGGTGCTGGAGTATCCACTGCTCCACATCGTCCGTGGGTGTCGTAGTGTCGGTGCTGGAGTATCCACTGCTCCACATCATCCGTGGGTGTCGTCGTGTCGGTGCTGGAGTATCCACTGCTCCACATCGTCCGTGGGTTTCGTAGTGTCGGTGCTGGAGTATCCACTGCTCCACATCATCCGTGGGTGTCGTCGTGTCGGTGCTGGAGTATCCACTGCTCCACATCGTCCGTGGGTGTCGTAGTGTCGGTGCTGGAGTATCCACTGCTCCACATCGTCCGTGGGTGTCGTAGTGTCGGTGCTGGAGTATCCACTGCTCCACATCGTCCGTGGGTGTCGTAGTGTCGGTGCTGGAGTATCCACTGCTCCACATCGTCCGTGGGTGTCGTAGTGTCGGTGCTGGAGTATCCACTGCTCCACATCGTCCGTGGGTGTCGTCGTGTCGGTGCTGGAGTATCCACTGCTCCACATCGTCCGTGGGTTTCGTAGTGTCGGTGCTGGAGTATCCACTGCTCCACATCATCCGTGGGTGTCGTAGTGTCGGTGCTGGAGTATCCACTGCTCCACATCATCCGTGGGTGTCGTCGTGTCGGTGCTGGAGTATCCACTGCTCCACATCGTCCGTGGGTGTCGTAGTGTCGGTGCTGGAGTATCCACTTCTCCACATCATCCGTGGGTGTCGTCGTGTCGGTGCTGGAGTATCCACTGCTCCACATCGTCCGTGGGTGTCGTAGTGTCGGTGCTGGAGTATCCACTGCTCCACATCGTCCGTGGGTGTCGTAGTGTCGGTGCTGGAGTATCCACTGCTCCACATCGTCCGTGGGTGTCGTAGTGTCGCTGGAGTATCCACTTCTCCACATCATCCGTGGGTGTCGTCGTGTCGGTGCTGGAGTATCCACTGCTCCACATCGTCCGTGGGTGTCGTAGTGTCGGTGCTGGAGTATCCACTGCTCCACATCGTCCGTGGGTGTCGTAGTGTCGGTGCTGGAGTATCCACTGCTCCACATCGTCCGTGGGTGTCGTAGTGTCGGTGCTGGAGTATCCACTTCTCCACATCATCCGTGGGTGTCGTAGTGTCGGTGCTGGAGTATCCACTGCTCCACATCGTCCGTGGGTGTCGTAGTGTCGGTGCTGGAGTATCCACTGCTCCACATCGTCCGTGGGTGTCGTAGTGTCGGTGCTGGAGTATCCACTTCTCCACATCATCCGTGGGTGTCGTAGTGTCGGTGCTGGAGTATCCACTGCTCCACATCGTCCGTGGGTGTCGTAGTGTCGGTGCTGGAGTATCCACTTCTCCACATCATCCGTGGGTGTCGTCGTGTCGGTGCTGGAGTATCCACTGCTCCACATCGTCCGTGGGTGTCGTAGTGTCGGTGCTGGAGTATCCACTGCTCCACATCGTCCGTGGGTGTCGTAGTGTCGGTGCTGGAGTATCCACTGCTCCACATCGTCCGTGGGTGTCGTAGTGTCGGTGCTGGAGTATCCACTTCTCCACATCATCCGTGGGTGTCGTCGTGTCGGTGCTGGAGTATCCACTGCTCCACATCGTCCGTGGGTGTCGTAGTGTCGGTGCTGGAGTATCCACTGCTCCACATCGTCCGTGGGTGTCGTAGTGTCGGTGCTGGAGTATCCACTTCTCCACATCATCCGTGGGTGTCGTCGTGTCGGTGCTGGAGTATCCACTGCTCCACATCGTCCGTGGGTGTCGTAGTGTCGGTGCTGGAGTATCCACTGCTCCACATCGTCCGTGGGTGTCGTAGTGTCGGTGCTGGAGTATCCACTGCTCCACATCGTCCGTGGGTGTCGTAGTGTCGGTGCTGGAGTATCCACTTCTCCACATCATCCGTGGGTGTCGTCGTGTCGGTGCTGGAGTATCCACTGCTCCACATCGTCCGTGGGTGTCGTAGTGTCGGTGCTGGAGTATCCACTGCTCCACATCGTCCGTGGGTGTCGTAGTGTCGGTGCTGGAGTATCCACTGCTCCACATCGTCCGTGGGTGTCGTAGTGTCGGTGCTGGAGTATCCACTGCTCCACATCGTCCGTGGGTGTCGTCGTGTCGGTGCTGGAGTATCCACTGCTCCACATCGTCCGTGGGTGTCGTAGTGTCGGTGCTGGAGTATCCACTGCTCCACATCGTCCGTGGGTGTCATAAAAGGTGACAGAAGAAAATTGAAAGAATATGATCAGCAGCATCTAATCATAATATTAGAGTACTCTCAAAATTATAGAATATTGCGGCAACTGTGGCAGAATCTTCTTTGTTCTAGATTTTTCCTGACCGTAACGGACTTTGAGACCTGCAAGAAGAGCCTTCTCTTTTTTTAAAAGGCCGGCAACGCATCCGCTATTTCCCTAGTGTTGCAGTTGTTCATGGGCGGCTCTTATATTAAAAATTTTATAGACTGTAGTGGATTTAAAATGTTTTGTTAGATTTATCAATGATAGATACGATCAAACGAGAGGACAATGCGTCGTGGCGGCTATTGGACAGTAAAGCACAATTGCTACTTTCCTGATCGACTTGTGCAAATATCTCATCGCAATTATTTAAAAATTAAATATTTGCGTGTACAAATGCAAATTGAAAAGTTATAGTTTACTTTTAGTCATCGTGTGTAATAAAAATTCAAAGCTCGCTTAATATAAGAAAACGATCTGGTGTCGCGGCGCAAGTGTAGTCATTAACTTGATCTATTTTTTTATTGAAGCGAAACTAAGCGTGCTAGAGCCAGTAGAGCATGAATGGATCGGTTCGACCGAGGTAGGACCGCGCTCTCACAGAATACCGGCGTAAAAGTGTTTCGTATGGTGAGTGAGGCATTCCATCTTAGTTCTCAGCGGTGGCAACTCATCTGCGTTTTGATTCTTAATCGAGAAAATATGCAGATGTTTGTGGGCCACAGCGCCCACTCACCATTAGGCGGTCCGTATGCTTGTGTGTCACCTTATACTAATGTATTAAAGAATAGATAAAATATTGTTCAAACTCTTAATTTTTCGATTTGCGTTGGCACATTTCAGTCCATAAATATTACAATAGGCCTGGCAATGTTTCCGGAGTCGCAACTATTTTTATAAAAAAAAAAACGTAATGATTCGAGCTCGAGCTCTGTGCACACGTGTGGCGTGCGCAATAAATCGCGTCGCGTCGCACCGCCAAGCCGCTAACGGATATAAATACGCGCGCTAAGTGCTGCGGCTTCATATCTGTTATGAATGGCCAGCGGGCACTAGAGCGTGTCACGCCGTTTCAATGCGCACTTGCCGAACAACCGCGCGTATTTCGCATCGCTCGAATTGCTCGCATCGCTGTCATAGCATCGGCGAATAAATATCATGTCGGCGTGGCGCTGCCAAGAGCGCCTTTGATGCCCGTCTCTCATTACCCGCCGCCGGCCGCCAGAACGCGCGCTACATTTTTGGCGTGCCGCTGTTAGTGCTTCAGTCAACTTGTGCGCCGCTCTTAACATCCCCAGTGTCAATTATCTCTCCTTCAATGTCGTTCTTAATAAGGAATACTGGTTAAATGGTGCAGTAATTGCTGTTATTAAAATTAGCCTAGTGGTTTTTTATATTTACGCGAGCACTACACATTGAACAAAGCACATGGATGTAACCCGAAACTTAAAAAAGATATAATTCCCTAGTGGTCAAGCACTACGAGCCGTGGAATTAATTTACACAATAATCTGGTGAAATCTCGTCGTCGTATTATCTGACTTACTTAGTCCACTGCTGGACTTAAAATCCCCTCCTCCACAGGCACGAACGACGACTTACACCATGTACGCCTTCGCCATAGGTTGTTAACTTTTCTCATGATCGTTGCCGCCTTTCCTACACGCGGTACACTTTGATATGTCTGATTCCGAGTGGTTCTGGAAACAATAGATCAAGATCAAAGAAAAAGCTCAAAAGAAATAAAATAGTGAATGGATCTGTTCATATTTGTGCACTTTATAGTGCACTAACAAAAATCTAATGAATTTTGCTTCTTAATGTTTAAACTAGTGATGAGGACATTAACCATTTTTCGTAAGCATTCCCCTGATTGCTAAAATAAAAACCCTTCCTCTAGTAGTTATCAAATTTTTACCCACAAATTAGCCCCCGTTGTGTCCTTTGTTTGACAAAACGTAAATAAATATCATGTTAGGGTCGGGGTAAGAGCACACAAAGACCAACACCGAGAGACATCTGTGAGACAGGTCGGATGAATTACAGGGAAAGAGGGTCGCCGTGATGCGGCATCAATTACATGTTAAGATGCTTCATAATCAGAGCGGGGAGGGTTGCGGCAGGGGTGCGCGGAGGGAGGGACGAAGGAGCGTGTTATGACAGTAAATAACGAGGCAAGTTAAAAAGATGTCAAACAGAGCGCGGGGCTCGTTAGTGACGGGGCCGCCGCTGATGTGGATTTATTTGCCCCTTTCATTTGGAGATCAACCGACATACGTCTTCTTGAAAAGTCTGACACTGATGTTTTATTTCCTTAATTAACATTTAACAGTTTTATTGCACATGTTATATAGCTTATTACGATAATATTTTACAAACGTGAGTAGTCTTCGTGTCCCACGCATGCCTGCTATTTCTGAGAGGGTTTTGAAGCAGAAAAGAGAAAACACTACGGAAATGCTGAAATACGAAAATGTTGTCGGACTTTCCGTATTTACCTTTTCCTCTAAACATTCTAAATTTATCAGAAGACATGAAGGTTCCTTTATAATGTTTTCCATCTGAGCACGTGGTAAGCGTTAGATTTTTTTTAAATTATTACTGCTACGTTTGACGTTTGTAATACCGAGCAACGAGGCAGTCCATGTCACGAGCACAGCAATAGAGTCGCGGCCCGCATCCACCGGCATAGCGCTCACCGATACGCCTTGCTTTTTGCTATCTCCTCATTACAATAGTAGCCAGGGACCTCAGTGTGTCGCCACATAAAGTATACATAATGAAGCGGTACGCGCGTCTATGTTCGATACAGTACAGTTTTTACGCACTTGACTGCACCTGAAGCTTCTTCGCTGCATCAACTAGCTATGAATTATAATTTAATTATTTCAAAAAAGACATAGCTGTCAAATAACTCTTCAGATATGTCTTAAAAATTAAACAAGACTTTAATTGTTATTTATGGTTTCATTAATGTCTTATTATGCGCCATCACAGCGTGGATATTTTGCAAGAGCTTATTAGGATAAAGCATTTAAGTTATTTTTAGCCACTTTAAAATATATAATATAGTTATTCTGACTTAACAATGGTGGCACCGGTTTGAGATAGCACCATGGTTAAGTCGGTGTATTATATAGAGAATACCAGCGTAAAATAGCAGCTCAAGCTGCAATGTACGATTTAGGCCACTGCGGTGACGTAGTGGTTTATAAGTACCTGGTAGAGCCACGTTGCGGCTACATTATAGTTGTATGCTTAATGCTGTTGTTAAACTTGATGAATGTAGAGAATTTAACATCCTTTTTACTGGATACGAGGCATTCTATCTTAAATTAGGTGGGCTGTGTGCTCACTTGTCACGATTATTCTATAAAAAGGTCTGATAACTCTTTCACTGTGATGCTATCCTTACATTTATTTAAGTGTTGCCGTATCACGGGACTATTTGACACTGCACTACAACCTGCGTGAATGGAAATTTTTCTCTTCAACCAGATCCACTACACGGTGAATAAGTGCAAGTAGATAAATTAATAGTGTTCTGGGATTCCTTGTCATAAAAACGAAAATCTCAAGGTTTAAGCTACAAGCTGCCTGAATAGTTAGTTTATTTTAATGCAAATTTAAGTGCACGTATTTCAAGCTTCGCCTTAACATTGCATTGCGTTAATTAATTCAGTACAAATGTTTATGCATTTATATTGTACGTATCGAATGCAAATGCAATGTAACACGTGTTTCGTCGTGCCCCGCCTTGCTTGTCCAGAGATCAGCATCGCGAGTCGCGACATCGCTGTCGTGCATGCAGCCAGTATCTTGCATCTGGCGGCTGATTTGCATTAGGGGGCGCATTCACTGCCGCGGCGTGGCTGCAGCGCGCGCGGTGGGCGGGGCACATGGCCGGGACACGCCCGCACCACCACCTCGCCCTCGCCGCACCCGTGTCCAGTTGCGAACAGAGGCTATGTCTACGGGATCGGGAGCGTACTACGGAATGTTGTGCTTGTAATGTTTAATTAAAGGCGAGTACTTCCGAATTCCGAGTTTACAGACTTTATGCCGCGACACATTTGTTACCTATTAAACTTAACAATGCATTTAATGTACAGAAGCAAATGAGCACGCGATAAATGGTCGTGTAATGGTGTTGTAGGAATATCCAGTGCTGTATATCGTCCTGTGGGTGCTCAGCAGTCGGACGGACCAGGAAATTTGCAGCAGCTTCATCTTCAAAATTGAAAAATAAAATATCTATCAAGCGCAGCAGTTATGACAAATATCTAACAACATAATATGTAACAGCATGTAAGCCCATGGGCAACCTGTGCTCTATGTTAAGCAAGTAACTTTTGACGCGTTAATAAATATGTGTAGGGGTTGCACAGACAATGTATCCTTAAGGATGTGTTGTATTTTTGTTTTTAATTATTCTCTAGCCAAAGCAGCTTAGAGGATCAGTACTTGCCCTAAAATATCCTTATACATACCTACAGCAAACAAAGTTTAGTCACTGTCATGAAACTGTTACTGTTACTTTTTATACGTGGTAGAGCCATGCTGCAGTTATATTAGTAGTATAGTTGTAGCACGAATGGGTCGGCTCGACCGGGGAAGGACCACGCTCTCACAGAATACCAGCGTGAAATAGTAGCTTAATGCTGCTGTATTTCGTATGGTGAGTGTAGAGAACCGGAGACCCTCTTTACTGGAAACAAGGCATTCCATCTTAGTCCTCACGGGTGACAACGCATCTGCATTTTGATTCGTAATCGAGGATAGATGTAGATGTCTATGGGCCACAGCAACCACTTATCATCAGGTGGACTGTGTGCTCGTTTGTCACCATATCCTATAAAAAAAAACTTGCGAATGAAGTGAACATTTACCACGTGATCAGCGAAGAAGAAAAACGTTGTGAATAAACGAAATTTAATATGTTTCTCGAACGTATAAAATCTACTAAAACGTGTTGACATCGCAGTGGCCCGTTTGCTTCAAAAATAAAAAGTTTTCGAGGCAAGAGTGAGTAGGCTCCTGCGCTACTCCTGGCTCCTCCTGCCAGCTACCAGCTATGTCAGTGCACTTTAGAATGTTCAAGTACATGGCCACTTACCATCTGTGTCAGTAGTAATGATAATGTCCTCCTGAGTAGAGCCACGCTCTCACAGAACACCAGCGTGAAATTGCTGCTTAATACTATTTGGTTTCAAGTGATGAGTGGAGACCTTTATTACTGGAAATGAGGTAATACATCTTAGTTCTCAAAGGTGACAATGCATAAGTATTTTTTTTTTAGTTTTGACTGACTACTAATGGGTACAGCTGCAGCATGGCGCTACCACTTATAAACGACAAAACGGTTTATGTATAGTAAGACATACAAATAAAATTGAAGTGTGTGAATTACCATCACCATCATCATTACAGCCCTTCTCAGGTCGACCACTGAACATAGGTTTCCCCAAGGAATGCCACAAAGCACGGTCCTGAGCCAATATTGGAATAGCTGGCTTCGTGGGCTATTTGAATGAAAAAAAAAAGAAATTTATCGGCCTTTGATTATTTTAAATCTAAATACCTAGCTTCACATTAATACATCTTATCCCGAAGTCAAGGCGGGTTACTAGTGTTTTATAAAGGAATTAAAATGTGAATTAAATTCCAATTTCGTTTCACATAATATATGTAAATATGTGCAAGATCTGGTCTAGGACAATTTGACTTCAAGAGTAAGCAAGTGCATAAATGGTACGACATTAATCGCATGGTGCGGCGTTGTCTCCGTAAACGTCGCAACCGGCACTCGCGAGTCCTCCGCGCTTGATACTTGTCACATCCAGTGTTGCCAGATGCCTTGAACCTTTTATCTGTATTAGAAACTGCTAAAATCTGTATTAAATCAGTATGCTATTTAAGCTTAAAATCTGTATAATATATTAAACCAAAATAGAATAATTGATCATCATCATCATTGCTTCTTTTGAAAAACAAGGAATAACTAGTAACGTGATAAGCTAATAAGATTTGATTATCGTTATTAAAAAAAAATTATAGAGTAAGGATGACACACGAGCACACAGTACACCGATGGTAAGTAGATGTTGTGGACCATAGACATCTATCCTCGCTTAAGACTAAAAACGCAGATGAGTTGTCACGCCTGAGCACTAAGACGGAATGATTCGTTTCCAGTAAAAAAGGGTCTCCGGATTTCTACACTCACCATACGAAGCACAGCAGTATTAAGCTGGTATTTTACTCTTGTATTCTGTGAGAGCGTTGTCCTTCCCCGGTTGAGCTGACTCATTGCGCGTGGCTCTACCAAGTATAAAATATACACTTTACACTAAATTTTTTATATAGCAAAATTGAGCACATTAATTTAAGCAAACAACGTATTAAAACTCAAACATTTGCAACAAACGAACATATAATTAATTTATTATTTTCAGTCATACATATTTTATATATACATATTATATAATACACTTGTAATTCTGCCGTACTAATAACTAATTACGTTGCAAAAAAATAAATTAACCATAAAGAATAGAATCATGCAATGGTGTGTAACGCGGTATCTTGTCACTTATTTTTCTTTTTAAGTTGAATATTATGGGAACCCAATCAATAGAGTTAGAAAACTCTGTATAAAAATCTGTATCCAGTGCTAATCTGTATCACACACCGAAAATCTGTATAAATACGGGGAAATCTGTATATATGGCAACACTGGTCACATCTCCTCTGGATTCCAAAAAACCTCGTGAAATCAACAGGGCATGGGCGCTGCACGCTGTCACCGTTTCCCACGCAACAGCTTCTGGTGTAAGGCACGAGGCCGCGCTCATTAACTATTTAATTAATTTCACTCCAAAGAATTAGAAAAGATTTTTTTTTATTAAACATTAAATAGTTATTGAAAGTAACTTTTATGTATAAAATACCTACTTCTGTTTTGGGAAGAACCTTGGAAAGAGCTTACTATTTTCTAAAGGGTTGGCAACGCACCAGCAATTCCTCTGGTGATGCGGATGTTCATGAGCGGCGGTAGTCACTTAACATCAGGTGAACCGTATGCTCCTTTGCCCCCTCTTCTACATAAATTTTTTTATTATATTCTTTCAGTTTGTTATATTATATAAATACTACCCCATGTCATCACCTACGTGTCTTAAGAGGCGACAAAGGAAACCCGCTCTAGGAGATGGGCGCTGACACTAGGCAGTAGGTGGTAGCGGTGGCAAGTAGGTATCGCCTGTATAAAGCCAACGTGCCAGCAACAAACCCACAGCGACTTTTTTAAATAAAAGAACAGCTAATTTACACAATAATTAGTAAACAGAAACAAATTAGAAATAGCTTGGCAGCGATCACTTCATTTCCAGGGGTCATTATCATCCATAATTTCCTTAATATTATATAGCAACTTTTCTTATACACTATTTCTTTAATAAAGTTTTAAAACTTGACACAAGTCAGATTTTGTATATTTTCTGGGATTCTAGGAAAGTGAGTTTCGCTGTTCCATACAGCTAATGGCATGTTATTACTGATTATTGCCTAATGGCTAAATAGTAAATTCCAAGAAGTCAAATGCGAGTTGTTACACGTGCAATATTGCCTTCTGAACAAGCGCTACGCAACCTGATCGGTCAGTTTCTGAACAAACGAACTGCTCACAACTTACAAAGTAGCTTAGCCTCGTTCTTGTACACTAGCGTCAGTTTAAAAGATGGACCGTACTTTCCCTTTTTTAACTTGTTATAAGCCAGTATTGGACCACAGTTCCACCTGGTAGTGAGCTGGGATGTAGCTCTAGATGGTAAATCATCATCAAGGTCTTCGTTATCACAGGGATAAAAACTGTAATAAAGTCATACTTTTCTTTAGATAAAAATATTTGTTGGATGTTCGCAAGCGTGGCTAAAATATTGCAAATGAAATGTTTAAGCTATCTCATGAATGGGCAAACACTTGTTTTATTTTATATATTTTATCATATGAAACGGGCTCTCGAGAAATGTATCAGTATTGGTATTATGAGCATTGCCCGCCAGAACGGATGACGTGCACTTGTTTGAAAGGTATGACAGACATTAATTTGAAAGGTATGCATTTTAACAAGCATTTTTTAAGTTCCAAAGTCTTTAAATTTGAGCAAGCAAGCACGTTACACATATTATGATTACGAGGGCATTGAAAAATATGAGAATACGGTACGAATTGTTCGAAATGCCAAAAAGTAATTACTGGTTGATAAAGCTGCAATCTCTAAGCTACTGGTAAAAAAAGTTCCTAACCTATGCTTAAAAAAAATATAAGTTGGATTTTTGCGGGAAATTGGCCGTCGACGGATTGTTGATCTTGTCTTATCGTTTAGGTAAATAATGGTTTGAAGTGGAGTTTGATACACAAAAGTGGCGTTAAAGTGTTGAGTTTTTATGTAATAAAAATAAAAATTGTGGAAAGGAAGAAACAAGTGCTCCGATGGAGATGTGAACCTCATAATGTGTCTGCTCAGACGCCTTGAGATACTGTCGACATTAACTGTCTGGCGGCTCAAGCTGCCCGCAAAATCGCACAAAAGTTTCGCAATGTGGCGCGTCAACATATTTCGAAGAAGTTTTTAAGTAATATTACTTAACACCGATAAAAGTACAATAGTACGAGTCCGTTATAATGAAGAAGAAAAGAAACAGAAGAATAACTTCATATTTTTGTTTAAAAAACGGAAGTATTTTCATGTCAGTAAAAATTAAAAAAGCACTGTTACATTAAATCATACAAACACGAAATACGTTAGAGGTAAATGCTCCGCCGAATTCTACTGTCGAACGTCGGTGCGCCGAATGTAAACGCATTAAATTAGTTTAAGCTCTTAAAAATGGAATGTTGTATAGTTAGTTTACGGTAGCGGGCTGCGACGAGCCCAGAGCCACGAGCAGGCTCGGTCTTGGTTCTCCGAATGCCGACTTCTGGGAACGCGCGCGCCACAATGTTGAGGCCTGTACCGTTCTCCTCGCCAAAACCGACTTGCCCTTCAAACAGTAAGGAATGGAAAACGAATAGATATTCCGTAATATCTGCACATATTCATTTAAAATTTAAAAGACAATTCGTGGCAAATTGCTAAATAAATCCTAATAAACGAAGGTTTCTTTATTGAAAATTATGTACGAATGAGATAAATATTTATGTAATATAAGTTCACAAAAATAAGTTCATTTCACCCGATTATTTCTTTTTGTGTCACGTAAAAATGGAAAGAAAAAGAAGAAAAAGAATAAAACTATTAAATTTCAGTTCCTTTCTTCTCAATAATAACAGTTTATAATCTTATGTATATATAGTATATGTACGTTACCATTTTCCACAGCATAAGAACGTGCCGGCGATCGTGTGCGTATGGAAAAGTCGTAAGAAGGCGATGCCATCGGAACCCGCTGCCGCTCGCGCTGTTCCGCCCAGCTATACAAACTCTCGCATTACGACGCGTTTAGTACTTTCGGTTGCATTTTGGAAGCCGTTCATACTTAAATGCTACTAGCAGTTCGCCCCGGCTTTATCCGGGTTGAACAATTATATATAATTCTCTCAAGACTGATTTCGGTCACGGCGGCCTGTCTGAACGGAGACTGGCCATCAGCGGAGGACAGGATTATAGTGCCCGAGTGTGGTACACTCTTTATTCCCTCACCCTCATAGATACTTTCTATTACCTCACCTATGGGATGGTGATAAGACACGACCGGAGAGAGATCAGGCGTAGGACCAAAGGCCTTTATGTGCTTTCCGAGGCACGGGGGTGAGACACCGCCAGCTTCCCGACTCCGAACTACTATTGAGAATTCGTTGACAGAAAACCCTAATAACAGAATTTTTGCTCCTTTATTTGAACCCGGGACCTCACGGCATCGGCAACCGCGTGTACGACCTCTAGACAAACCACAGATTAATTTGTGAGACAAACGTAGCGGTCAGGGTTGAACAATTATCAATTATTACCCCCCACATATACATAAACTCACAGAATTCGTATTCTCTCTTTATAATTAACTATTTAAACTATCAAGTAGGTACTCAAAACAAGTATCTGTCACTCAGGTCCGGTATCAACACGACAGTGAGTTTAAACGTGAGAACAAAAACAAGAACGGAATATTTTCACCTGATCGTGTTAATTGCAGCGGTTGATAGATGTCTTATTAACAATCACCGCAATGTGCGGTCGCTAATCAGCTGTTGGAACCACATCTTATGTTCTAATTTACCTGACTCATAGATGAGCAGAAGCATTATATTCCAAGAGGGAGTCCTTGGTAGTTATTTTGGACATAGTGCGGGCCTTCGATGGGATATGGCACGAACCGCTTCTTTAGTGGCTTCCTTCTCATGGGCTTCCCGAGAAATTGTGCAATTAGATCATCAGTTTTCTTGCAGATCGGAGCATCAAGGTAGAAGTAGTCGTAATAGAGTGCATAACCTTCCGCCTTCGAGTCCATTAACGCGAGTGCTTCGCAAGGGCTCGCTTATGCTGTTTGATGCTTTTAATATTAGTAACACTGGTGATGCTTTTTATACCAGCCGTGTTGATATTTCTTGAGAACATGTCATTGAGTGCTGGGAAAACTTGTGTTTGAAGTAGAGTCTTTAGTGAACAACACCTTGGATTGGGGACGACTCTAGTCCAGTTTAAACTTCAGAAGACAAAGATTTACGCGTTTACCGCTTAAAAAATCCCTTTGTCGTATCTCCTCAATTTCAGGCACTCCCCATGCTGCCTCCAAGTTATTTGGAAGGAGAGGCTAAATTGGCCTCTAAAAAGCTTAGCGTGCCCAGCAAAATGTTAGTACTTCATAGCGGCATACCGTTTGCAACTTTACAAGGTCCAAGTTCGCCCTCACATGGAATACTGTTCTGATCTCTGGATTGGGGTACCCCAGTGCCAGCTGCTTTCACTTGACCGCATCAAGCGAAGAGTGGCTCGAATCATCGTCAACTGAGGTTTTTCTTATCGGCTCGAAGATATGTTGCATCCCATTGCATTTTCTTACGCTTTTTCCACAGGGCGTGTTTAAACAAATTAAAGTAAAATTTAAGTTACAGCCTATATACGTCTCACTCCTGGGCACAGGCCTCCTCTCATCCCTGAGAGGGTTTTAAGGCAAGGAAGTGTCCGCCGCGCTGCCCCAATGCGTGCTAGCGAACTTCACATATAACAATAACATGCAGATTTCCTCACGAAGTTTTCGTTCACCGCCGAACACGTGGGCTCAGAGGGCCGAACCGGCGGGGGTCGAGCGCTAACCATCTGAGCTACCACGGCTCATTTAGGCAAAAAAGTTCGGATTAATTACAGTCGCCAAAGTCTACCAACGCAAATCGAGACACAACTCACGGTAACATCCACACAATCTGAAATAAATCTGAATTTCTTATCTATATCTAGGTATACAATCCGGATGCTTGCCGGTCCACCATGACTGTGTGATTTACTAGGAATTTTCTTCCTCGCAGGACTTCTTTGTGGAATCATCTACCACCGGCGATTTTTTATGACCGATACGACTTAGAGACCTTCAATATTCAAGCTTACTCCCTTTAAAAAGGCCGGCAACGCTCCTGCAATTTCCGTGGTGTGTAGTTGTTCATGAGCGACGGTCGAAACTTACTATCAAGAAAATTTGACTTAATGTGAGTGAAATCTCGGTGTGAAGACCTAATACAATATAAATATGTAGTAAATAGGCCGGTGGGAGGAGGGGCGCTTACTCATAGTTAGCCTAGGGCAATCGGAACTATAAATCAGGCACTGTAGACACTTCCCCTTAAAAATGAAGATATTGAAAGCTTAATCGACATCTAATCTACAAACATTTTTGTTTCTTAGTGTAAGTACCTTTTAGTTCATTTTCAAACATCAGTCTTGCAAAATTAAATGGACAATACGAAATATCTTTAGTTTAATTTGTGTTTCGCGTTAAATCGATTTGCATATTTTCTTGTTAATTAATATCATGCATATTCCATAGCATTAATCAAGTTGTTGCTCCATGTTTGTTTTATAGTTCCGAGAATTAATTACTGACCTTTTGCAGGTCTTGAACAACCAAAACATGCGTGTTTTACTGAGTTGACGGTGCGCCACCTGTTCCTACAGCACATCAGACGTTTATTGCTTATGCTGCCAGAAACAAACATACTCGCGATAAAAACGTGCAGCTCTTAGTGTTTTGTGCAGCTGTTAGTGTGCAGTGTTTAGGACCGGAGACCCTTTTTACAGGAAATGAGGCATTCCATGTTAGTCCTCACGGGTGACAACGTATCTGCTTTGTGATTCTTAATCGAGGATAGATGTAGATGTCTATGGCCCACAGCAACCACTTACCATCAGGTGGACTGTGTGCTCGTTAGTCACCCTATCCTATAAAAAAAATAGATTGTTCAACAATACTTATCGAAAGTCATTTTTTTATTTACCAGTGGTTCGAAAAATACCTCTGTCCAGAAAGACATACAACATATACATAAACACCCACACCTGTCAACCAGAGAGGTAGGCAGACTTCCATTTGGCACGATCCGTACACACCTCTCTCGCCTCCTTTACATCCATGTGTCTACGCATACACGCTTGTCGGTTAATTATTTATTTATTTATTTATTCAGCCAAACTTATCACTAACATTACAGGATCTAATGACCTAATGCGCTAGTGAAAACAGTAAACATTTTAATTATTATAACATATTATAAATAATGCAGCCCTTGTGAATTCACTCATAGAACATACAAATATGTCAACTTCCTCATGGATAAGGTTAAGTAGTCTGGTGGCGCGAGTGCGCGGCGCCTCCCGCAGCAAGTTGGTGCGCGGCGCCTCCCGCAGCGAGTTGGTGCGAGCGCGTGGTACCGCTAGCAGCCGCGGTCGTCGCCTTCGCCACACGTATTTCTCCGGCACATTCAAATATATACCCTCCAAGAAATAAGGATTGTCTATCTCTCCTCTTATTACTTGGAGAATATATGATACTAATGCGAGGTTCCGCCTAACACGGAGTTCATTATATCCCACCATACCTAAAACGAATAAGGTTGGATATTTCAGTGGATAAAAAGGATATACGTCATAATATTTGAAATACAGAAATCTAACAAATTTGTTTTGAATTCTCTCCAGCATGAGACTATATTTAGTTTCATGTGGAGCCCAGATAACCGCGTTGCACTCAAGCTGGCTCCTAACTAAGGCGTTATACAGTGCTACAATGGCTTTAATGTTAGTGAAACAACGAGCCCTGCGCAGTATAAAACCTAAGTTGCGACGAAGTAAGTTACGCGAGTAAATGTTAGCGTTACACACTTAGATGAATTAAACTGCAATTTATTATCCTCACACCACGCTACCACCCTGTCAATGTCGCGTTGTAACCTCTCACAGTCCTCCGGTTCCCTGATCGGTAGATACAGCTTGAGGTCGTCAGCGAACAGCAAACATTTAGCGTCAATCACAACACTCGGCAGATCGTTTATCATTAATGTAAACTCGAGAGGACCGAGATTGCTGCCTTGACTCACACCAGATCGAGTGTAATATGGTTTCGATACGAAACCAGCGTATTCCACATATTGTTGCCTGTCCCTCATGTAACTGGCAAATAATTGTAGTAAGTGTGGAGTAAAACCAATGATTGCTAACTTTTTAAGTAATACGTCGTTATCGACCAAGTCGAAAGCTTTTCTAAAATCAAAATAAGCAATGTCCACTTGTACTCCATAGTCCACTACCGGCACGATGTCAGCCACGTATTTCAGAAGGTTGCTAGCGGTATTCCGTGCTGGTCGAAAGCCATGCTGAGCATCTGTCAGCTGGGTGTTTACCTGCGAGAGTACATTCCTATGTATAGCAGACTCCAACACTTTCGTCGGTGTTGACAGGACAGCTACAGGTCTATATCCTTCTACTTTAGTTGATATACCTGTTTTGGGCACCGGCACGACTCGTGTTATTTTCCACCTCTCGGGAAACACCGCCGACTCAATGCAAATGTTATATATGTGAACTAGAGGTTCAGCCAACACTTTCCTACAGTCCCTAAATAGTAGGGCGGTATGCCGTCCGGTCCTACGGCAGACTTAGGCTTTAACCGCTGTAGCGCACCTCTAACTTCTTCTAGTTTTAAGCGGTCTAGATGCACGCGCGCACCACCATTACCTCCACCAGCATTAATGATACACGCGTTCACGTCTAAGTCTGCCTGTTTCGTGCTATACACCGAGTGGAAATACCTCGCGAATTCTTCAACACTTTGTTGACCCGTTAACGCCTCCTCACCCTGTAATATTGACCGTGAGTGTCTACTACCCTTTTGAGATTTTATGGAGTTCCAAAATGCCTTTGGTTCTTTATGTAGGTGATTTTGGACGCGGTGCTGATAAAGTGTCTTCTCAATACCTATCATCATTTTTACTCTCGCTCTACAATGCGAGTATTTACCGTAATCTTCCGCTAACCCACTCGATTTATACCTTTTGTGCAGAATCGCTTTTAATTTTATGTTGCGAATTATTTCAGGTGTGAACCAATCGGGGTAATGATACCTCGAGCTCACAACGTTTCGCTTTTTCTTTGGAACGCAGTCATCTATAACTGAATAAATAATGTCATAAAAATAATTTAAACTCATTTCTAAGTTAAGACCCCACATAGGACTCCAATCTACAGCTGCTATGGACGAATATAGTCTTAACAGATCTGCTTTTTTAAAATTCCATCGCTCCGGTACGTAATATTTGTTATTGTTCGGAAAAGTATCACCAGCGTCGGCCAAGTCTGGCGTCAGCGAGCATGAGGGCGTTGGCGCGGGACACCGGACCGATACCGCGAGCGCGGGATGGTAAGGGTCGAGAGACACCAGTGGAGGCGCCGCACTCATGCACACACCATCCCATGTACTTAACACTAAATCTAAGCAACGACCAATACAGTTCTCTATGCTGTTGCTCTGAGTGAATCCACAATAAGCCTGAAAATATAAATAATAATCATTAACAGATGACGGACAGGAATGTAAATTAAAATCTCCTAATACTACCACAGCGCTATACATATCACAAAATGTTTCTATTATCCTAAATAACATCATATAATCAGTCTCACTACTTTTTGGAGGTATATAATTAACTCTGTTTCTGTACTAATAAATTTGTGCTCGAGTTGTTTATATGCCTTTATTTGCTCGTCTAATTTATTTTTCATTTCTAATCGAAATTCTCTCATCATCTTAAAAAAGTTACATTCGTTTTCGACCATACCTAGGTCCATCGGTCTGCTTTGTTCGCCTGCGCTCAATGTTAACGAAATTGGTTGGCGTAAATGTCCTATTCATTGGGATATTCCGTATACATTCAGGGCATATCCAGTTTTCCTTATACTCCTGAGTGAAAGCCTCAAATGTTTTCTCTGCAATTGCCAGACATTTTATGTGAAATAACTTTTACATGTTTCTTGCGAACACTCCATATATGATATTTTAAATATTCCAGAATCACACCCATTACATTTAGTCCCCATTTGACACTTCCTAGCGAATAAGTTTTTATTTGTTTTAAAATTTTTACTACATACACCGAACACGTCCGTACGCTCACGCTCAACGTTTTAATATGGTTAAGGGTAATATGCCCCCTTTTTCAATATATCGCCAATTTGGTTGATAAACCTTTGTTGGCGACGCGTCTATAAGAGTATTTCAATTTATTAGTTAACCGATTACGAATAGCTTCTAAAGACAAATTATCGAGCAATAATATTCTAATAAGAAAACACTTAGTTGAATCTCAAAGAAATATCGAATTAATGATTGGAAGGTCTTGGGTTCGATTCCCAGGCCGGACTAGTTTGTCGTTTTCTTAGTAATATTTTCTTAATAAATTCATATAGGGAATTTTTGAGATATAAATTATGTTTCCGGGTTCAGTTCTCCGGTTGGAATCACCTTTCCAATAATGTTGATTTAAAGGAATATTAAAGTAAAGTTAGAGACCAGGATTTGTTCCCGGGTCGAAATGATCACTTTGTGAATAAATAGAATTAATGGAGATCAATTGCATAAGTATTATCTTATATGAGTTTGATACGTTTTGTATGAAAACAAAATGTCTATTTTCAATGTATCATGAAATATTTTGTCTATGTTATCTGATAAGAGACATGATAACTGATAAGATTCTAGTTAGAAATAATTTCCTACAAATTGGGAGTCGTGTAGAATCAGTTGTTCACCTAGTATTGGTTGATAGTAGTGTGTGCTAAATTTGCCATTTTTGCCGACAAGTGGAAGTCGTGTGAGAATTAGTTGTTCAAATAGCGTGAGTTCATAGCCGCACGTTAACTTAGGATGTCAAAACAAGTAAAAATTTGAATATTTGCAAATTTCTGCAATTTATGTAAAATTGACTTGTAAAATATTTCAGATTGACTGTATGAGCAAAATATGTGAATTCTGTGTTATTTTTATGTGAAAATTCCTTTGGATCAGTGAAATATTGATAATTTTGTGTAAGAAATTTAAAAGTGTTATATGCTAGTGAAATGTATAGGAAAAATGTAAATTAAACTATTGTATTAGTTAAGATATTTATATTTTCAAGTGACTAACATTGTTTCAACCTTATATGTCAGATATTTAAGAATTCTAACTTGGTGCATATGTTGTAAAATAGGCATATTTTGTTGAATAAATAAAAGGTTTTTGTGATATAAAAATGTAATGTATATCATAGTATAGATATTTTTTGTGCTATCTTTATGAATAAAATGTATAAATGTATGTCTTATACAAATAAAGATATTGGGCAAACCGTGAGAGAGTGATAGTACAAATTGATGTAATTAAGTGGTGTAATCGCACAGAGGGCGCGGTTCTCTTTCGCGTATAGCTCTGGGGTAGCTCAGTAAACGAGTTTTCTTGCAATTCGTTCGGGGGAAGTTGAAGAAAGTTCGGAAAACTTCGGGACAGTTCAGCACCAGCAGTATAATCAAGAAAGAAAAAGTGCATAGGGAATGTAATTACTCTCTCACGGAACGGTTTGAAGATAATTGCTGTTTTACTCCCAAGGAATCCTTAAAAAGTGAAATACAGTCCACTGAGTCGCTGTTGGGACCGGGATGACTTTGGAATACCCGTAATCCCCGCCTGAACCCATTCTGAAGAAAAGGAAGAGGTCGACGCCCTTGTGTGTTACTCCGTTACGGGGTTCACATACGTTGTTCCCGAACCCAACGTAGGTGTCATAGGAGGTTAGGAAATCCGCTGCTGAACCAGCTGGAACAAAGGACCTCCCTCTGTCCCGACTCTGGTTCCTTTTCAAGTGATCCTTCGAGGATTTAAGGAACCAGCTGTAAACGACCTTCTGTTCCTTTTCAACCTTCGTTTAGGGCGTCCCCTCCCGCTTCCCTGAGTCCTTATAAAGAGTCCCTATATAAAGACCTCAATGCCTTTATCAAACCAGCGCTCAATCCAAATAAGTTCGACTCGAAACTTCGTCATTTACATATTACATATATACAGCCATTCTCGTCTCGTACTCGTGTAGCATTAATTATAGGCTGTTTTGAGTATCCCCTGTCAGTTCTTGAGAGTTTTCAGAACATTTTAATATTTGCCTGGAAGTTACTTCTTTTACTCTTTATTTGGACGTCTAAAGTCTGTCGTTTTCCTTTCAATCTTATCATTCATACCGCCAGAATTACAGCTTTGGTTGCTAGTAAATCTAGCCATGCTCACTTCTTTGCTTCAACTTACATCCGTACCTCATCATCCCACCACATTTTTTTTTCTTTTATTCATTCTCGTACTTACACAACAAACTAAAACACAGTCTTCAAGTCTAAACTTCATTCAACCCCTAATATTCTCCCTCAATCTACATTTATACTAAAAAATGAAAGAGATTTCACACCTTCATCAAGCCTATGGTTTATGTAGCCTTTTTATTCTTGTACGCTGTAACGCAGTGGTAAACATGTATTTCTGAAGCCGCCAACGTCTGAATAGACCATTTATTCAACATAAGAATAAGTAATGATCCACCTCTACGTTGGACCCCCGGTAAACCCTTGGATCATGAAAGTATAAATGTGCGAAGAGAATTTTTGTGACGAACACTTTCTGTCGTCATAAGAAGATTCACATGGATACATGGGACAGAGGTGAAGACAGAACCATGATAGACTTCATAATGGTGGATAAGAGAATGAGGAGCGCAGTGGTCACTGTACAGGATGTGTTATATTACAAAAACAGAAAACTTAAATTACAATTCTAATTGCTGACACCACGTGCTTACCGGCGTAAAAATTGTCGCGAAGCAATCTGCACGTCTATCTCTCTTCTGCATTAGCCCGTACAAGTTCCTTGTCGTGGGCTTGACCGTGTGGTTGTGGTGTAAGAATATCTGCTACCCATACATACCCGTACATACATACCCATACATATCGCACCGAGTCTCGAGAATTTCGAGCTCGAGAAGTTAATGTTCATACCTAATTTTCTTTTTTTCAGATTCAAAAAAAAAGAAAGTCGGTTCTCAATTTGACTGTATATTCTCTTTTTGTACTATGTGAGGTGATAATAGTTTTTTGAATTGGCCGTGCTGCAGTACTGGCCATTTCAAGTAAAATAATTTTTGTTTGGTTAATTTTATTGTAAAATCGTGAAGTCATTAGTTTATCGGTTAGCGTTATGTTTTCATTGCATATGTATCTTTTTCGTCATCATTTTTCATCATCAAATCTTTACGTGGTAGAGCCATGCTGTAATTATATTAGAAGTATAGTTGTAGCACGAATGGGTCGGCTTGATCGGGGAAGGACCACACTCTCACAGAATACCAGCGTGAAACGGTAGCTTAATGCTGCTGTGTTTCGTATGGTGAGTGCAGAGAACCGAAGACCCTTTTTATTGTAAACGAGGCATCCCATCTTAGTCCTCACGGGTGACATCGCATCTGCATTTTGATTCGTAATCGAGGATAGATGTAGATGTCTATAGGTCACAGCAACCACTTGCCATCAAGTGGACTGTGTGCTCGTTTGTCACCCTATCCTATAAAAAAAATCATGGATACGTTAAAATTCGACTAATAATGAAATATGAGTTCCATCGTGGTAGAAACGTGGCACAAGCGGTACGCAACATCGACGACATCACCGGAGCAAATACTACAAACGAACGCACCACCCGTTATTGGTTTGCCCACTTCCGTTCTGGTAATTTCGACCCGAAAAATTAACCCCGTGGTTGTCCGAAAACTTTGGTCAACAATGACGAATTAAACGCGAATGTGGAAGCTGATGATACTCAATCTACGGCTGAATTAGCAGCAGCTTTCGAAGTTAACATCGAATCAATATCGGTCCATTTGCATCAAATTGGCGAGGTAGAGAAGTTTGATAAATGGGTGCCCCATGAACTCAATGATCACCTGAAATTTATTTTTCAAAATTGTATGGGACTAGGTACCTACCCTATAAATTCAGTGGTTTCAATGAATTTTGAAAGATAACAGTGTACCAATTTTGTGTAATAAGTGTCTGCGCATATGATATGCGCATATCAATAGCGATAAACAATGTGCTCGGATGGTAACCACAAGTTATTGAGTCATCATTGACTGTTGGCTGGCTCAAGCTGCCGTGAAAAGCTCCTGTACACTTTGCAAAGTGACAACACCTTGCAAAGTGTACGGGAGGATATATACAGAAGGATATAGAGGATAATTTCATATTACTTGATACTGGCAAATGATCTACCGTCCGAGTCCATTAAAAATCGACTGGAAAAAGAGACGATGAATTTTTTATGTAACTATTTAGACATCATTCTAATTATTACATTGAGCTTGTGACGTTTCTTGGCACACTGCAAAGGGTCGAAAATTGAACATTTAATAAATAGTAAAAGTTCACTTTAAAGAAAATAAAAAGAATCAAATAATTTCCGCACAACAACTTCACAAGTCGGGCCTTAAACACTATCTATGTTTTAGCACCAACTTGTAGCGCTAAGTTAGCAACACTATGTCATGATATTCGAGGGCGTTTTTTTTACTTTAAGATATGCTTAAAGAATCTTATCAATTTGAAATATCTTTTAATCTACCAAATTTAAACGTACCCTTGGATCAAACGTGTTAACGCAGTAATAAATAATTTAGTGACGTTGAAGGATTGTTCCCGGCGCGAGGAGAATGTTTTTTACGCAGCGCATCCCGCACCCGTTGCTGCCTCTCCTCGTACACGTCCCTACCTCCGAATGACAAACACTTCTCTAGCGTATTGTGGTTTACTTGATTAATGATACAGCAGACTCCAACGCATCAATAAGCTATTTGCATGTAGTAAGCATTTCAAGTCGTTTTTTTAAAACATGTTATTTTATAGTTGGTACAGCAGCACATTACCAACTGTAGCCACCATCATACAAAGAAATCCGTGAGAAGACATCCAATCCGTACACACTCATAGACAAAGTAGGAAGCGTGCTACCTAGTAAAGTACCCGGTATTATCTTAGAAATAGGTTCTATGTGTAGTAGAGCTAAGTTTTCTTGGTGATCAAAAACTGTTCAAGGTCTACAAACAAGGAAGTATCATATAGCTCAATTCATTTGTTACTGTTAATATATTTTAATGGCAGCTAATGCTATTAAAATTAACGGCTATATTATGCAGCTGACGCAGTGATTGCAGCTTGTACTATAAATAATTATTTGCCACCAACATGTTCGTTGCTTGCTGTAAGTATTCGTTATTTTAATTGACATTTAAAATTAGGGATACCTGTCCAAAATTGTTTTTTCCGGTTAGAAAAACCACCAGAAGAACAAACAATTTCAAACATAACTAAACCAAACAATTACCTTGGCCAAACCAGCTTTTAACTTAGTTGGACGAATAAAAGCCACACTTCAGCCTGTCATGGTTGAATCAGGAATAGGTCGGCTCGACCGGAGTAGTGCTACGTTTGCGAAGGTCCTCAGCGTAAAATACCAGCATAAAGCTGTTGCTTTGTATGATGTGTAACGGGAACCGGAGACCCTAGTTACTGGTTACTAAATGTTCTACCTCAATGCTCAGGAGAGACAACGCATTTCAGTCAATTATTTTAACCGAAACCCAAACCCATAGATTTGTTAAAACTCCTATTAACAAATACTTCTCTAGCGTCAGGATCTACATCTATGCAGAAAACAACCTTCTACCTTCTTAGAGAAGAGCAAGTGGGGTCTTTTATACTATTTTTGAAGTGACATGTTAAAATTTCATTTGACACTAATAATAAATAAATCAGTACAGATTCTGTTTACTGTATATACGTGTCATTTTTTAAAGCATATGTAATGTGTTTCCTTTTCAAAATGCCGTTCCTGATATTTTGCAGCACTTCCGCACACACCGTTATCTTTTTATATTTAACAAGTTTAATTTAATAACGAGTGGGGGTACAAGGGGGATGTAACGAAACCCGCACGCGGTGTGTCCTGCCAATCATTAAACGAGGTTCTGGCAAACGACAAATGGCAGTGTATCCTTTCTAAATGTCTAATTCATCCCCACTGTATATGGACAGCAATGTCACGAGCGCCAGTGCAAGCATAGGTACTAACTCATCCCCACTGTATATGGACAGCAATGCACGAGTGCCGATCGAATAAAAATATATAGATATATTTATTCGATCAGAACAAAAAATATTTGATTGTTTACCGTTGCATTCCCGCCGGCACCAATGAAATTGTTAATTGTAATTATAAGAAATAATTTTGTTAATTGTAATTTTAATTTAAATAAATTGTTAATTAATCACTAGCTCGGCGGTGAAGGGAAACATCGTGAAGAAACCTGCATGTATGCGAAATAGGAAAAATTTTTTTAGAAGACTTGTCAAGTTCGCCAACATGCATTGGGGCAGCGCGGCGGACACTTCTTTGCCCTAAAACCCTCTCAATAAATGAGAGGAGGCCTGTGCCCAGTAGTGGGATGTATATAGGCTGTAACTAAGTAACTAATCGTTGTATCAAAAAAGGTTGATATTCAATATCATAGCCTTAAACTGTAACTAATAAGAGCAACGTACAGAGATATAAGTCAGTCCACGCGTACCATAAACATGTCCATGTTGATTACGTGAGATAATCCATGAGGCTTAAGAAGGAGGTAAAGGCAGCCGCAGTGGCGGGGCGGTACGGTAATTACTGGCCAGCGTGGCTGGGCGTGCAATGGGGGGGGGGGGGGAGCGGGGCGTGCGGGACGTGACTGAATAGCGCTGGTTTTTGCGGCCGATGAAATGTACACGCGGCAAGCGGCCGTTCCACGAACGCAATTACCGCATCCGCCTCCGCCATCTTGTTGCGCGCCCGCAACTTGCGAGGGCTGCCTACCACGGTAGCTATCGAATTAAAACTGTCTCTACTAAAAATGTAGATACTAACTACAGGCTATTGCTATAATATAACAATAACAGCTACGTTAACTACGTTAAATATAACAATTTGTCTACACAAAAAAAATATTTTTATAGTATGCATCCCCTTTCGATTACAAACCTGGCTGCTTAACATACCTACTGAGTATAGCAGGTTAGTTACATGTTATATCTTGTAAATGTTAAAGGAACATATAGGTAACAAAAAGCAAGATAATAAAGTTTTTACTTCAGAATTGAGCAGGTAGAAGCTTTTAAGTAAAAAACAATAAAAAATGACACGTTCTAAATTTATTTTACAAATAAAGCTTAAGCTTCAACTCTTAGATATTTATAGAAAAAGTGAGGCGTTTATAAACGAGGTGGTTAGTCAGAATAATAAAATGTATTTCAAGAAAATGTCAGCCTGAATGCATTTCTTAACACTGTTGCCCGTACTCTGCACGCGGGCTGGTGAGCAGAGCTGGCCGAAATCATCAAGCTGGTAATCTTTAGCTTAAAGCTGGTGGAGACAAAGGATCACTGAGAACTAGCTGACGTGGAAATTTCTCTAGATTTTCTACCCCAATCAATCGGTCCTTAGAGACTAATTTTTATACTTTCTACGGGTGTAGGTAAAAGGGACTAAATGAACTTTGCGTACAAATTCCAAACCATTTGTGTGTTCATTCTTATTGGTTTAGTAGCCAATTTGATTCATTATCTAGAAACCAAGCCTTAGGTAATAGAAATACAATAGGTATGAATATTTCGCTTCAATAATGATTTCTTATATTTACGCGAACACTACACATCGAATAAAACTATTTTTACGGATTTTATCGCGTTCTACTTACATTTTACACTAGTTTCGCTTTAATGTTAGCGTGAGTGCTAACCCAGTGCGGGAGCGGCGGCGACAATTATCGCCAATTAACATAAAGTGGTGGCGGGTTTTACAACGCACCACTGCACCACCGCACCAACACTACACGCTTTTGCAAGTGCATCAATAATTTACCACAGTTCACCTGATGGTACTTGTACTATGGTGGATGCTGCGACTCATAGATATCTATAACTATCCTCAATTAAGAATCAAAATGCAGAAGCGATGTCATCCCTTAGAACTAAGATGAAATGCCTCGTTTGCAGTAAAAAGAGTATCCGGTTCTATACACGCACCATACGAAACACTTCCGAATACGATACGAAACACTACCAGAGTAAAACAGCAGCTTGACCCAGGTCGAGCCGTCCCAATCGTGCTAGTACCAGAGTATACCTACCACCTACCTACCTGCTGCTGCAGCGTTGCTCTACCGCGTAAGAATACTCTTACCTACGTTTTGATGTAGTTGTTGCTTCACGTCAGCTATGTTCCGGGAAGTCTGCAGTTTGCGATCATATCCTAGATGGCCCCAACCATTACCTCAGATATGATAGACCACAAATCCTCGCGAAAGTACATCGATTCCTACCAAGGATAATACGTGAGGCTATTGAAATTAAAAAACGTCCCAATTTCAATAGAGAAGGAGGCTGGGTACTACCACCTGCTTGGAACCCTATAATTAATAAAATTAAAACTAAACCCAAGCATACCACTGCAAGACTTCAAAACACAGTTAGTTCATTCTGCGTAGATCGGACTAAAGACAATAATTAAAAAGCTGAAGGTACTCCTGGTTAACTTTTATATCGGGACGTCAGTCACCTCAGTCCCCCGTGACCACGGGTGCTGGAAAGCACCCGAAACATCGGGTGTTAAAAATAAAATAAATAAAACGCGATAAAATCCGTAAAAGTAGTTTTAATCAATGTATAGTGTATTGTGTGTGTGTGTGTAACGTAAATATAAGAAATTATTATCAAAGTAGTAATTAGAATAGAATGTCATCTAAAAAATTACATTAAAAAATTTAATTTTACTTTCAAATTGAAATTGGATCACCCTTAAGGTGACCTATTTAATAAAAAACTTATCATTACAATCGATTTAAAAAATAGCCGAAAATATCGCATAAAATATATACATACATGACATGACTATACATTTTTGTAAGTACAATTAAATTACACATAAAATTGAAAACCTTTTTTGAAATCAGCAAAGGGACCTGGATAACCGAGCTTTGCTCGGTATTTTTTTTTTGTGAAATCGTGTTTTTGTAAATTATATTTAGATACAAATTATATACTGATGAAATATGAATAAAATTTTTCCATCTTCTCGGTTATCATTTTTCGTGTTTTAAAAAATACTCTAAAAAAAAGGGCTCCAAATAATATATTTTCATACAAAAGAAGGAACTTGAAAAAAAAGGAAAAAGGAGTCAGAACGGAGACATTTGGACTCGAATCGGCGTTTTATGATTTCAGGACCGCCCGATGTCCCGTTCGAGCTGTTATAACTGAAAATATATTTGAGGCGCCGGCAAAATTTACTTTCGTATTCTAATGATATTGTAGCAGTTTTTTATTGCCTAAAACATGGATAAAACAACATTTTCTAAAAATGAGTCCTAGCTAGAGCGATTTATTGCCCCTGATACCCCCTGGACACTAAATTTTATGAAAATCGTTGGAGCCGTTTATGAGAGTCCGATTATATATACAATATGTAACGTAATTAACGCACACCCTCAGACATCGCAATTAGTATATTATGTTATAATCATAATACATACACTGAATTTTTAGTTAAACATTTTTATGCACTGATTATTTATCAAATTAGTTATAGGATATTATGTATAGGATATGTTGGATATAGGTTAAAATTAAATACGACAAAATCTATTAAACAATTTGGTGCATACAATTTCGAGTAGAGAGTACGCCTAAAGTCGTACTGGTCGGGACTCCTGTAGTCAATTATTTTCTCAACAGTGAATCGACACATGACGATTTAAATTATATTATGTTAGCGTCATAAATTAAACCATTGGGTGCAACAATTGATTCAGAAACCTACTGATGTGAATATTCCTATTCCTCGTGTCCGTAGCCGCCACCGTTACAGCCTTTGAAAGTCCACAGCTGGACACGAACCTCCTCCACGGACTGCCTTGACAACCGCAGTTTTTATTTTCAGTCGTTGTTAGGAAGATGTAGCATTGGCTTCCTTCTGTCGCCTATTGCGACACCCAGGGGGTGATGCATGGGTTGTGGTTCTCAGTTCTTATAGCGCAACAAATATCCTGTATTGGTGGTATAAGAAATTAAGTAAACATTTTCTTGTATATTTAGAAATATTTTATGTACTATATCAATACCCACAAAAAATACAAGTTTTACTAAATAGTGATATATATAAAGTATACTCATTTGCAATGTACTCGTATTTACGAAAATTTAATGTATATCCACAAAAAGAAAAATAGCCATGTACGTTCTGTAACTAGGGACAAGCACAAGCCAGCTATACCAGTTACTCGACTCCAAAGAGTGAGTAATTCCTTTATGAGGCATTGTATACGCTTTTAAAACAAAGTCACATAAAATGTGCAGGATGTATCTATGAAAAAGTTTATAATTTTTATTAAGAAAAAATTGTTTAATAAGTGTTATTAAACTACTAAAGTATATGTAGGCAGTTACATGCATTATTGTTAATAGCCCTTGGGATGATGCAGTCGCTGCCATGCTGTTCCTAAATGTTTTCATACAGCTGTAGTTACCTACAACACATTATATTGTAAAGTAATGTTTGAAAACAGTCCTGCTCGGTTCCACGCCGCGTCGGTTCCTTGAGGGGCAGTTTCCTTTCCCGAACCAATGGTACAAGCATAAATGACTTTCAATAAGCATTCGTGTAATCAGTATTCAATAAAACATATTCTATTATTTTATATTCTGTACAACTTCGATTTAAACATATACTTACTCTTACAATAATAGTGTTCGACGTTAACCCTACAAATTCTTGACAGACCGACTGGAGGTCGAAAGAGTACCAGCAGTCTCCTATAACGCCTTTGACACTGCTTTCCGTCTCGGCATTTCATGTTTATGATATTTTTAAGATGGTTTATCGGTGACCATGAGATCTTTTTGATTTCGACATTTAAGAATGATTTAAATAAAATATACTACTAAAGTGTATAAAGCTGTAAGGTTTTTATGCTAGCCTTTTTTATCCTGTACACATTGACATATGGTTGAATGAGTTAAAAATAGCACATAATGCTTTGTTTCTTCATTTAAAGAGCGGGTAAAAAATGTCTAACACTTGGACGCCCGCAGTCAACGGAGATATTTTCGTGTCCAAGTCTTGGACATCCGCAGTTGAGAGGATCGCCTCCTATGCTGGTTCTACTCGTAAAAGAGGGAAATTTTATACTATCGCGGTCTCCTCGTCTTTGGCTCTAGAAAATTGAAAAATCATCCGATTTCAAGGTTTTTTTTTAAATCTTCATTATTACAGTCAGCAGTCGAGGGAAGCCCGGTCGACGGAGCCCCACGAAGCGGGGCTCCTACTTCTGAGTGGTTTGTAGAAATCTAACCACGAGATCGCATTTAAAGTCATAAAACTGTATGAAATCTTGAGGTGAGATATTTTCCATATTTTTTTCCATCGGAAATCGGATGGTTTTCGATTTTCTAGAGCCAAAAAACGAGGTGACAGCGATAGTATAAAATTACCTAAAAGAGATTATCTTCCTTAATAAGAGGGAGAATAAAAACTAATTGATAACGTCTTCGTTTTTGAAGTCAGTTCAAACTTACTGTTTTCATAACATGTATTTAATACTAACTACGAGTTCACGTTCGACGTCCAAGGTAATTTTGTAAGAATTGACACAATCTCTTACATGATAAGCTTATTTTCCATGTTCAGACATACAAGTGTTCAAACAGTATGACATTAGTTTAGTCAGGTACAAACAGCATCACGTGATTGATAGATACATTGCAGCAGTAGTTGGTGCGTTCCAAATCGCATATTATTTTTGTGCTACCTACTTCCATACTTGGATTTTCTCCTGTATCGTGGGGGCAGTTTACAAACTTAAATTTCACAAGATAAAACATCCAGAGCCGGAATAATTATTTGTAGGCCAAACAAATACTTGTTCCGTACGGGATCCGAACCCACGGCAATTTATTGCTAAGCCACTCCGCCTCGGAGGAGCGGGTTAAAAGATATTTTTATTCTTTAAGTTTATGTCATACTCAGGGGCACCCTCTGTGAACTCATGTCAAATCGTTTGTCTTTCAATTAGGTGGTCGCGCTACGAACATCGTAACCAGCTACTGTTTGACACCTCGGCTGATATGACATTACGTTCCTTTATATAAGGTTTACAATATGTTGATATGCACTCCACGTTGGACAGCTCAGAGGCTGCCTTAATAACGTCGATAAGATAAGCTAATGGTGCAAGGTGAGGCGGCGGCTCGAACGTCCTAATTGCCCTCTTCTCCTATCTAATAACGCATCGCACGCGCTGGCTACTGTGAATGAGGCATCAGCTGGAGTGCGTTGTGTGTGGTCGGTTACTATTAGAGTTAACTGACGGTACAGAACAGCAGTTTGTTACAAGAACACATGCGCTTGCTTACACAAGGTAGAGTCACGCTGCAGTTATATTATGGTTGTTGCACGAATGGGTTGGCCGGATGGGGGAAGTACTACGCTCTTACAAAATACCAACGTGAAACATCAGCTTAATGACACAGTGTTTCGCATGATGACTGTAGAGAACTAGGGACCTTCTTTACTGGAAAAGAGGCATTCCATCTTAGTTCTCGAGGTTCACAACACATCTGCATTTTGATTATTAATCAAGGATAGATGAACTTGTCTAAGGGTCGCAGGATTTACTTATCAACAGGTAGATTGTGTGCTCGTTTGTCATTTTTTTATTCTATAAAAATCATGTCACGGATCACTAAATGTAATAATATGATAGCCCTGTCAATATGTAGGTACATTTCTGAAGTTGCCTCACCAAGATATCACTCCATCTAATGTGGAGCCGCCATCACTAAAATCAAGATGCTTCGCGAGCTGGTGCAGTTGGTCTTATAAAAGAAAAAGCTGGTGTATTGACCTTTTCGCTGTAAATTCGTGGCTGGAGTTTAAGGATACCCTATTATTGATAGGCTGTAGGATTCCTTTTCTGTGTGGGACTCCGTGTGGTTACGAGCCAGCCCCATCACTGCTGCTGTGCTGTGTGCTGATCCGAGAGTTGCAGAGAGCCAGCACAACAACAGGCTGCGAACCATCCCGTCTGAGTCCTCAGAGGTGACGACGCACCTGTAGCCTTCTTCGTTTGGTGAAAGGCTGCAGGTGTGCATGGCCTGCAGCAGCCGCACAGAATCAGGGAATTGTGCTCGTTTGTTGCCAGTACTTATTTTTATAATGGGCAACACATTCCATGACTACCAATAACATAGGATCAAAATTACAGACTTAAATAATTTTATGAACTTTTTTTATCACAATCTTACACAACATCTTCGACGTTATCTTAAATTAACGAAAATTGAAATACGTGTAGATCCAACAACCTACTATATATGTCGGAATCTCTAAATAGTGCAAAAAAGACACTTACCGCGACTGTTTGCATATTTGCTTAAAACCAAATTTTGATTTCAGACCTTATTTGAGTGGACTACGACTTGTCTAACGAGTTTGGATTATTTCATGTATTTTCACTATAATTTAAAGAATCTCTAAGAAACAAAAACTTTTTATTCAGTATAAATTATAAATGATACTTATTGAAAGTCACTTTACAACTGAACAACAAACCTTTGTACTAGGAAGAATCAGCAAGAAACCAAGCGATACTAATTTTACAAGATTATATTGTATAAGTAATATATATACACATTTAATGTATAGTAAAGACAAAAACATGCGAACATTTTCGCGTGTTTTTGTCTTGAAATGATAACATAAAAGTGTGAAGTGAAAGTGAATCGCTAATAATCATCTGAAACACTGAATGTCAGGATGTCCTGACAAGTCATGACTTTTGAACTCTTGTCAGGATTGCAGTCAAATTTTAGAAATGTCATGCTTTTTCAATACTTCAATTAAATATTGTAAAAATTTTACGTGGGTGGTATAAAATCTGTGACACGGATTGATCGCGTGATTAGTGACCCACAATAGGATTACTTACTAGTACAGCAGCCAGACCAGTAAGGAGAAGTAGTCCATCACCTGAGCCAATACTGTTAGTATCACCACTATAACGTACCTATACCTACACTATAACCCATAAGCCCTTGCACGCGGGTGCTGCACACAAACTAGCCCTAGCTCAGTCAATATATCTATCGACGTTAGTCGTGACTATGCTAGTTATATCTCGTTACCAGTAGGTATACCCAACTCTACTGCTTCCGCTCACGACTGCCTTGTTGGTCTAGTGGTCGTAAACACAATTACCGATTATGAGATCCCAGGTTCGAATCCCCAAAAGTCGAATCCCGAGGTCGAACCAACATCAGTTATTGGGTTATTCTGTTAAGAAATTATCAGTAGCAACCGTGAGTCAGGATGTTAATGGTGTCTCCCCCCCGTGCCTCGGACAGCACACGTAAAGCCTAATTCTGTTAAGAAATCAAAGACTGGCCGCCGTGACCAAAATACGGTCTGAAGTACATTATTATTACATACCGATGATTTAGCTGTGATCCTAGCTATATATATATATATATATATATATATATATATATATATACATATATAGTGGGTGTAGAAGCTGGATTGCTTCTACACCACCACGCGCATCAGCGAACATACCCGGCACATCACAATAACGAGGTAGACCAAACAGCACCCTGAATGCATTACATAACACGCATTTAATCTATAGCTTGTACCGCCAAAGATACGAAACGGCAACGTCGCGGCTGCATTCAACCAATCCGATCGTTTATCTTATCGTTTGCTGTGCTTTGATTGGCTCATTTAAATCGGATCAACATTTTCCGTAACCATCGCAAGGTGGATTTGTATATCGGATCAACTTCGGCCAACGCTAGCAAATAGTCTCGTAAGTGCAGATGTTGATCCGGTCGGAGCCACATTAGTTACCAGAGATGCATATTGGATCTACAAAAGGCGCTGGATCAACATGCGTTTTCAGATCAACAAAGTGCTCGCGTGAATTCGCGTCTGATCAACATTTACCGTAAAGGGATCTCCATATATATATATATATATATATATATATATATATATATATATATATATATATATATATAGATAATTATTAGTTTTACTAAACCAGCGATAACTTCTGTAATGCCACTTAATATACAAAGAGGGAATGAAAAGCCGTAACGGTCTGTTGAGCTTAAATTGATCTACCGGTCGTTTTCCGAATTCCAACGTCTCTAATAGGCTGTAATTATGGTAAAAATTCCTATCGAGACAGCCTGACGTGGGTCCACGGCGGTCATTCGTGCAGATTATGGCTCCCGGGCCAGAAAAGGGGGCAAGTGGGACCGGGCGTAATAAATTAGACTAATTAATTGTGCAGCGCCCAACAAGTTAATATGGATCACGCACCGCAAGCCCGCATGAGCCTCCAGTACAGCTCTCACAAGGCTCACGCACAATAAAATCAGCATTAGGAACAAATTTCTACCATATCTTCCACTTGTATGAATTTATGGCGTGTGATGGTGGCGGAAGAGAATGCACCGCCCCATGTGAACTAGAAACTAAAGTAAGAGATGGGAAAATATATTTCATGGTAGCATCTTCCAGGTGACAGTGCAACATAATTGAAAAAAACCTGCCTGAAATGAGTAGCAGCTGTTGCTGTACAGAGGATATATGTACAATGAGGCAATCTTTGGGAAAGACTTTTCAAAGGCTGAAATAAATGAACGCGTAATGTAGAGGCTACCGGTGTGGGGTCCTTCCAAAAAGAATTGTATCCGCGACTGTTCATTGCTGTTGGCGATAAGAGGGATGGTACTATTCTCGTTCTAAAGCTAGTACAGCCACCAGGCGAGGAAACGCAGCCAGCGTTTTTATCATGATACCACGAAGAAGAGGGCTGTATGATAATTTACATTTTTAGTTTTAGTTGTAATGTTATGATAATGAATTGTAAAAAAATTATTTTATAAGTGCTACCGATATCCGTCTCTTAGTATCGATGCACTTTTACATTATACAAAGATGTTACAAATATAAACTGAACTATACGAACCAAATAATAACTCGGACAGTTTGTCTGTTTGACAGACTGTGTGATCGTTTACCTTGCTCAACCGATTTAAAAAAAAAACTGGCGTGCATTTCATGCGGCTGGTCACGGAATCACGTATACATTGTGTACATATTTAATTTTAAAGCTTGTTTCTTGATAATCGATATAAAAAGTAAAATGTAGCACATTCATTTACTCAACCCTTTTAAAATATTGAAAACATTGTAACATTGAAACGTTGAACATTTTAATGTAATAATTCAAACTTATAACTTATTTAGTAGCTTCGTTACATACTTCCTACATGAGTCAATTATCCAGTTTGAAGACCGAAATATTGTTCATTTCAACATTAAGTATCAAATAAAAAGTACGCTCGTAAAATGTTACCCACACAATTATACGAATAGACGACACAATAATAAGAATAGACGAAAGCTATTTATTTAGATTCCGGGGCTACGACGTGGACCGCGGTATGCCAATTGGTGTTAATTGGCGTATCCGACTCCTAAATCAAACCTCTACACGCATTTTTTTCGAAATTCCTCTAAAAACTCATTATTTTGCTACAATATATAAGGTTAACAAGAGCTACCAAAATACGAGGCAGAATATTTGTACCGAGCACCGCTATGTAAATTTGTATTAATTGCTCCGCTCCGCTCGTAAATCATTTTCTGATTTGCATTTTCTCTGTATAATAATGAAATAAAATGCTCGGCAACCCACGGTATGTGAAATATTTAATCTAATCAAAGGAAATAAAAGCTTTTGTACAAAGAGCTTACGATATAAAAGTTTATTTAAAGCGTGTCGCGCAAGCAAAGCGTCCGAATTCCTGACATTCCTTCGACCTTGGCTCATAACTGGTAGCCTGCGGAAGGTCTCACGCCTTCAACAGAATAAATTGGGTCTTGAAAGCTACTAGTCGGCGTCAACAACCAATGTGTATATTCCTTTACAGTTAATTGAAGATCTAAATCATTTCAGATATTAATGTTTGTAAGACATTTTAAATTGGAACGTAAACACGCTACAATCACAAGCAAACACAGCCTACCCTTCGGGGTGGTAGGCGTAAGAGTTTTTGTATGTATGTTTTTAATTTTTTTAAGTTTTTTAAATAAAAGAATTAAGAGTTAATTTTATATGTTGTGGTAGACGTAGAGCTACGCTGCAGCTACGAATATATGCGTGCGTGAGTGCACAGCCTTTGAGACCTTTCTTACTGCAAACGAGCCATTCCATCTAGGTGACGACGCATCTGCGTTTGGATTTTTAATCAAGGTTATCTCTATCATTATCATAATATCATTTGTTATGTCTATCAGCCACGGTACCAGGTGGACTGTGCGTTCGTTTGTCACACATAATTTATAAAAATCGTTATATTTTCAATGAAAGAGCTAGGTAGGTTTCAGATATACAAATATTACAAACATGTATTTTCACGTACCTATATAAAAATGCAAAAAGGGAATGCATATCTTTGAATTTCGATTATTATTATTTATTATGACGTGAGTATTTAAACTTTAAAAAAACATTAAAAGTACCTACTATTGAAGCCACACCATATGCGTGTCCCGACACGCACTTGGTCAATTGTTATATCGAGTGTTTATCAAACTTTAATTATTATATATAAGGCTAGCAAAGCAAGGACTGCCTGGATTTTTTAAGGAGTTAAATAAGTGAATTTTGTACTTTGAGTCGGCGTGGAGTGGTCTGCTATTGTCATAAATCCTACAAAACTGAGGTCGGCCAGGGAGCGGGGCACAAGAGACCACTGCTCCGTATCCGGCTGTCAATCGGCTGCTGTAAATCAATTGGGCTCGTCGTTGTTTCGGCGCTCGGAGCCGCGTCTTCTAACCGCTGCCTAATATCTATTAATATATTGGCCGACCAATGTGAGTTAATACTTGACCATTCTATTTCGTATTTGGAAATCTACATATAAATAAAATTGAAGTGCCTGTGTGTAATATTGGATGCCTGGCTTGTATCGAGCTCACGGGGATGTTCCCACAATACTCGTTTTTAAAACTTTTGTCTCTCTGTCCGTCCGCGCTGGATGAACTGCGATGGAGCCGTACGAGCTGGTAGACAGCAACGTCAGGCCTCTAGGCTGTAATATTTCACTGAAGCAAGCGGAAGCCAGCGCTGTATTTAACTTTTTGGTGTCCTAGGATTTTATAGCTAACCGTGCTATAGTTTTCCATTTTATATCGATTTTTATAATTTATTGGAGTTTGCTTCTTAAGAATATTTTCTTATATAGCGTACGGTATGAAAAATACATATATGGGTAGTAAAATCGAGCGTCAACAAAAAGCAAAGTTGTTACGCTTTTCCTGCGAAATTAATAATGTAATATGTCATATAATGTTATGTAATATATTTTATGAAATCAATATAAATAATTTTGTGAGTTCATTTACTTACTTTGTCCATTGTTGATATTTTAAGACAATAGTTTTTCACGAGTAAACTCCAATCACGCCTTAGAGCTGACACACACAATTTTTATTTGAATTACAACAGCTACAATTTTCGAGGTATATACTTTACAAACTGAAATAATGTTTACTTGACTATTTAATAGCAAAATATCGTTAAAATTGATTTCACTTTTAATGCAAAGTACTGGTATTGCATCCAATCTTTTAAAATATTCGACAACTATACATGATTCTCGTCTGGTTGCGCTGCGTACAGATCATAAGAGCCGGAAGACGCTACTAAACTTTGCACTGCAGTTCTCCTCAACTATACATGCTTCTCGTCTGGTTGCGCTGTGTACAGATCATAAGAGCCGGAAGACGCTACTAAACTTTGCACTGGAGTTCTCCTCAACTATACACGCTTCTCCTCTGGTTGCGCTGTGTACAAATCATAAGAGCCGGAAGACGCTACTAAACTTTGCACTGGAGTTCTCCTCAACTATACATGCTTCTCGTCTGGTTGCGCTGTGTACAGATCATAAGAGCCGGAAGACGCTACTAAACTTTGCACTGCAGTTCTCCTCAACTATACATGCTTCTCGTCTGGTTGCGCTGTGTACAGATCATAAGAGCCGGAAGACGCTACAAAACTTTGCACTGGAGTTCTCCTCAACTATACACGCTTCTCTTCTGGTTGCGCTGTGTACAGATCATAAGAGCCGGAAGACGCTACTAAACTTTGCACTGGAGTTCTCCTCAACTATACACGCTTCTCGTCTGGTTGCGCTGTGTACAGATCATAAGAGCCGGAAGACGCTACTAAACTTTGCACTGGAGTTCTCCTCAACTATACATGCTTCTCGTCTGGTTGCGCTGTGTACAGATCATAAGAGCCGGAAGACGCTACTAAACTTTGCACTGAAGTTCTCCTCAACTATACACGCTTCTCGTCTGGTTGCGCTGTGTGCAGATCATAAGAGCCGGAAGACGCTACTAAACTTTGCACTGGAGTTCTCCTCAACTATACACGCTTCTCATCTGGTTGCGCTGTGTACAGATCATAAGAGCTGGAAGACACTACAAAACTTTGCACTGGAGTTCTCCTCAACTATACACGCTTCTCGTCTGGTTGCGCTGTGTACAGATCATAAGAGCCGGAAGACGCTACTAAACTTTGCACTGGAGTTCTCCTCAACTATACATGATTCTCGTCTGGTTGCGCTGTGTACAGATCATAAGAGCTGGAAGACGCTACTAAACTTTGCACTGGAGTTCTCCTCAACTATACATGCTTCTCGTCTGGTTGCGCTGTGTACAGATCGTAAGAGCCGGAAGACGCTACTAAACTTTGCACTGGAGTTCTCCTCAACTATACACGCTTCTCGTTTGGTTGCGCTGTGTACAGATCATAAGAGCCGGAAGACGCTACTAAACTTTGCACTGGAGTGCTCCTCAACTATACATGCTTCTCGTCTGGTTGCGCTGTGTACAGATCATAAGAGCCGGAAGACGCTACTAAACTTTGCACTGGAGTTCTCCTCAACTATACATGCTTCTCGTCTGGTTGCGCTGTGTACAGATCATAAGAGCCGGAAGACGCTACTAAACTTTGCACTGGAGTTCTCCTCAACTATACATGCTTCTCGTCTGGTTGCGCTGTGTACAGATCATAAGAGCCGGAAGACGCTACTAAACTTTGCACTGGAGTTCTCCTCAACTATACACGCTTCTCGTTTGGTTGCGCTGTGTACAGATCATAAGAGCCGGAAGACGCTACTAAACTTTGCACTGGAGTTCTCCTCAACTATACATGCTTCTCGTCTGGTTGCGCTGTGTACAGATCATAAGAGCCGGAAGACGCTACTAAACTTTGCACTGGAGTTCTCCTCAACTGCATTCAGTTCCTATTACTAGATCAACTTGAAGTTGCCTAATATCTTTAAATCATGTAAACTACGTCTATGTGCCTAATATATAAATCTGCAAAATTATTATTAGCCCCTTCGTAATCATTTTTACTAAATGTGCACTGGGTACGAATACTAGACTCGCTTGCCGCATAGCGTCTAATCAAATCCTAATTGAATGCTTGATTTATTTGATATACCTAAGCTCGTGTATTAAGCCAAGCCGGTCAGTTTCGTTTGGTAGACACTCGTGTCAGACGGAATCGCTTAGCACGATGTCCTGGACATTATCATTCTTGAAAGTCTAAAATCATCCTGCTCATCTTTCTTTTGAAACACAACTTTATTGTTATTTTTAATTTTATTTTTTCTCAAACGATCTTTCAATTTGTCATTTATTTGCTCTAACTACGTTGTCTCATTACCACATTAGAGGAGTGCATTAAGAAGGTCTATTAACTATAATACTTAACACGTTAGAGTATACATAAGCAAACTATACTTATGTATGTGTGTTCCATTTCGTCCTGTTTATATGTGAAGTTATTTAGATGGGTATTTCGTAAATGTATTTTTTTCACACCTGGGCCGTCACAAACTCCTAAACCTACTGGTTAGGTTTTATAAATAATTAAATAACAGTAATTGTGATTTACCTTATACATGTTTTTTCTTTGTTTAGCAACCAAAAATATTATTTTCGTGTGTGTGGGCAAAGTTTTGAAGTCGGTTTTTATTTATTAATTATTTGACTATCTCACTATACTAAGTTTATTTTTTTGTATTCTGAAATATTAATCGAAACTAATTTTACTATTCTTTAAAAGGTATGATGTGAGCAAAACAAGTTTAGCGGGATCAAGAATATTGCGGCGGCGTACGCGCAGCATCACTGTGCGTCGCGCCCTGATCGATATCAGCAAGTCAATAGTACGGCGCAATGAAACCCAACCCGAGACCGCTACGTCACCGCTGCTGTACCAACACGTCGTCGCGTTTTACCACTGTACCATTTTGTCACTGCACCTTTTTCTCAAGATCGCAACACCTATTAGCATAAAATAGTTTTCAAGTTAAAATAAACGCCATTAGGTGAGCCGTATGCTCGTTTGCCTCCTCTCCTATATACAAATGTTACAGCCTAAGTTCATTATACAACCCACCTGTATCAAGCCTCTATCGATTTCTGAGAGGGTTCTAGAGCAAGGAAGTGTCCGCCGCGCTGCCCCAATGCGTGCTGGTGGACATTTCATGCCTTCGTAATATTTTTTACGTTTCTTTGTTCCCTTTAACCGACGACTACGTGGTAAATCATTACTTGAAATTGCAATTAACAACTGTATTGGTGACGACGAGGATCGAACCCGAGTTGCTCGCGTACTGTGAACTTTATGGCGAGCGCTTGACCGGCTACGTAGTCCAAGAGCTGCCGCTGATCTTTAAAAGTTACAATTGACCTTCACTTCCATCTAATAACCATGTAGATTTTTACTATGCAAGAGAGAACAACCTTTTGTTATCGAAGTCGGTACCTACATGTATCTTCTTCAGTTAGATCAGCACTCACCATCAGGTTGGACAGCAGTAGAGAACTGATACACGAAGACTTAACAAATGTTTGTAGTTTTACATTAATCTTTAAATCAATCTGTGTGACAGTTGACAGAAAGTATATTGCCTCATCCGAGGGTTGAACAAGAGGACTAGTTCGAGAAATGGCAGAAACAAGCAGTTTTTTACGTGTAATTTTAATATTTCCCATTCCCCTTTAAACTTTAAAAATTATTGAAACTTCGTAATTTTAGACAATGAATACAAAATCATTTCAAAGTACCTTGACTCGTTTGTCACTTTGTCAATGGCTGCTCGTGCTGCGAACGCTTACGACAAAAGAACGTTTTCCTGGGAAAATATATGCCAGCGTGTGCACCGATAGGTTTAGTGTTTGCTGCTCAGACAGAACTTGAGGCACCCAGGCCCACTGCAGCAGCGACTCATTTGAATTAATCAGGCGGGCAAGGGCTCCGTCCGATAGCATCACCGGCCGATTAATCACCGGGCGGGATCATTACTTAGCCGCGGCCCGGGGCGCCGCCTCCCGCGCAGACATAAATCCCGGGCGACGATGACGACTATGATAAAGACGTAATTTAGTTCCGTGCCTGCCGTGCGGTAACTATGACCCGCAGGTGGCGCCTGGGGACAAACACCAGCCAAAAAACTTGTCTCGATATTTTATTAAATTTTAATTTTCATTGACAGGACAGGACGTCGAGTATCGACGTGCAGTGGCAAAGTGTTTATTTATTGAGGCTCCTTTCTCCATAATAACTTATTTTGTAGCTTTGCTATGCCTCTAATAAAATTTTAATTCGTTTTAAATATTTCGAAATGGTAGACGGCGTTGTACAGTACTATTATACGTTTTATTACGTGATTATAAAAAGTAAATGTTTGATTATCGTCGTCAGCTTCTCCATAAGTTAAAATGTCACATATATATCACTGCCTATCTCGCTCTGAAAGTTGTTCAGAATAGCAGTTTTCAATAGATTTAGTTCTCAATCATAATAAATTCGTTTTCATCCTCCAGAGATTCCGAGTACAGTTCACTCTATAGCTGTTGATTATCGGACAATCGCAGTTACAATAGTCGTGATCTAAGATTACTATATACTAGCTGTGCCCGCGACTTCGTTCGCGTGGAATCACTACTTTTGCTATTCTAAGTGATGATGATTTATTTGTAAATTAAACTGTCGCGAAGACTTAGAAAGACATTAATCTGAATAAAACATTCAGTCAGTCGTTCAATCAGACAAACAAACGAACGAACAAATAAACGGACCCACAAACGAAGCAAGAAACGAATAGGGCAAACTGTACGCTTGAGTTTTATTTTGTAAATAGACAACAAAATAACTGCAATAACGTAATCCCTAATTTGCTCCCGAATTTCTCTAGCCAATACTTGGTTTCCATACAACAAATAAGATTTTGCCCTAAATAAGCAAGCACCTTCACTAATTATTTATATTGTATAAAAATTGAAATGAAAACTACAATCCAATGCCTATAACTAAGTACCTACACTAACAAAATAAATGAAATTGCTTAAGCGTCTATACTTTGTCTCATCCTGAAAACAATTGAAAAATAAACCTAAACTCAACCTAGGAAAGTTTTGTCACCTTTAAGTAATAGGTGTCATCGGGCTTTAAATCAGTTGGGTTTTCTATGAAGAAACTCTCAGTAGCAGCCCGGAGTCAAGGTTTAACAGAGTCTCACCCCTGTGCCTCAGAGAGCACGTAAAGTCGTTTTATCTGTATCTGATCTCACTACATTTTTGTCAGACTACTAACTCGGACACAACGATAAATAGACAATTTTTAAGATTCTGTATACAATGATCAATAAGGGAAGATTTTTGTAAAATATATCACAATTTCGTTTTACGGATTTCCCCACCACCATGCAAATAAAAACCATTTTTTCCTCGCAAACCATGTATCCTGATTTTAACACTATAGGTGAGATATTAGTAAAATAAAAAAATAAAAACTAATTGCATTATTTTAATCCACATAATCCTAAATTATTCGTACTAATTTTATAGTTACAATAATCATTTAATAATTTTTGCCTATACCAATACGAAATCACCCCGTAAAAAAACATTCACGCATCCAGCGGTTTGAACTATAGATTTAATACAATATTTTTCATAAACTTTTGGAAAGTAGAGAACGTTTGTATACGTATTAGAGCCATGCTGCAGTTATATTAGTAGTATAGTTGTAGCACGAATGGGTTGGCTCGACCGGGGAAGGACCACGCTCCCACAGAATACCAGCGTGAAATAGTAGCATAATGCTGCTGTGTTTCGTATGGAATCGTATGGAAGAGAACCGGAGACCCTTTTTACTGGAAACGAGGCATTCCATCTTAGTCCTCACGGGTGACAACGCATCTGCATTTTGATTTGTAATCGAGGATAGATGTAGATGTCTATGGGCCGCAGCAACCACTTACCATCAGGTGGACTGTGTGCTCGTTTGTCACCCTATTCTATAAAAAAAGTAGGAGAGTAGGAAGTATGTTTACTGCTGAGCTTCTATAATCCTTGCCGAACCCAAAGAAATTGTTAATAGCTCTTTCAAAATTTGATTTACAGTGTTGTAACTGTATTTAATTACTATAATGTTTCAATATTTGCTATTTATGCATTGAGGACCCTTGTTAAGGTGTAAACCTTCTCCAGAGCTTTCCAGGATTTTCTATCCATCACTTTCTTCATCCAGTTCTCATATGCAGTTTCTATTAATTAACTAGCCAGCATTCCAATAATTTTAATGAAGCGGGTATTCCTTCAGTACATTTCCATTCCATAACAATTTTATTCTATCTTTCCTCTATATGAATCTATAACCTATATGCAGATGACCTGCCCATTTTTGTTTTAGTGCGTGAGTTAGGCTATCTATAACTTTCGTTTCCTTTCTCATTTCGGAACTTTTTTTCCAGTTTTATGTTCAATACATTTCTTTCAGACTTTTGACTAATTTATCTTTGGTTTATGTTTTAAATTGTAAATCAAGGTAAGGTGCAAGTGTTTAAACTGTTTGTTTTTAAATTTGTTTGTATGTTAAATATAAGTGTTACAACTATAAAAAATGCTTATATAGGTAATGTTAACAATTTATCAGACAGTACATAGGCCCGTCTCTATGTAGCTCTATGTAAAGGGTATAAGGACGACAGACGAGCATACAGTCCACCTGATGGTAAGTGGATTCTGTGGCCTAGTGACTCTACATCTATCCCTGATTAAGAATCAAAGAAAAGATATCAGTCGGAGAACCGGTTCTGTAAACTCTCCATACGAAACAGCAGTATTAAGCTACTAATGCAGGTACTGTATGATAAACACGGAAGAATTTATAACGAAGTTTCTAAAGTTTTTCTAATGCGCTAAAGTAGAAATAAAGGCGATTATTTAAACGTTAGTAAGAACACCGGGACATCGTACGACCAGCTAACATAATTTTAAAACCGAGCAACTATAAAACTAGCAACCGCCGATATTAGAATCACAGAGTAAACTGTCAATATAAATTTATATTAAACACGCTCATTCCTTTTACGAGCGAGCAAGCCCAGCCCCACATCGTATCCCACGTAAATAATTAGATATTTTACTAACGAACATGCTCTAACAAAATTAATGGCACGATTAAAGACAAGAATTTAGGTAATATTTATTTAGGTAAGTTATTCATAACCGTTGTCTCGGGGACAAAAAACAAACGAATATATCAATAGATATCGCTATTGGAATCGAAACGGAATTTGTAATGGGTTGACGACACGAGGACACGAGCAAGAAGCGGTCGCCGCGGCCGACTGTGTTCCTGGAACGTCAAAAAATGTTTATGGGCTCGCCCAATAAAATTAGACAGCTATCTATTCAGATATCCCAGATATGGGGAAGTGTTATCAGGCGGCGCGGTGACATCTGCCACCCCCTCCCTCGGCCGTGTGCTGATAAACATGTCATCGAACCGCACGCCGTTATCGATATTATGTCTGCGCGATAAGCGCGGTTTTGGGACGCAGGCTGAAGAATTTCGACGTGCATCGCGAATGCACCGAATGCCCCAACACAACGGCGGTCGTATATTATGGCGCGAGACATTATAATGTGTCCCTTTGTTTCTCACAGCGCAAGCACGTGGTGGAGGTTGCGCGGGCGAGGCGGCTCGCTGTCGTAGATGCCTTATTAAGAGCAGCCCACGGTCCAGGCCTGGCGACTGTACCGCCGCCAGCTTGTCTATTGTTCTGCATACGGCATTAACGCGACACTGATGTCTTGCTCGAACCTGTGTGCGGCGAGCAGACAAATTGTTGTTGGATGAATTCATTTTCTTCTGTACTCTCACAAATACCTGCCCAATACCACGACTTTTCGAATTACATTATAGATAGTGCTAAAAGTAAGAACACAAAATAGTTATTATTAAGTCGGAGGATCATGACATTGACAAGGATGGCTCTGAGCGGATGAACCACTGTGCCTCGCACTCATACACTGTTGGCGGCTGCATTCAATTAATGCAATTAAATGCAATTTTGTTCAACAATTACTGCCATAAAGTTTTATGGCACGTGATGAGCTGCCCAATTAGCGGCGACACTCACGCCCGTGCGCCTGGCGGCGGTCGGATGGTGATTGGTAAAAACTTGCTGCTCTCTCGGATTTTTAATGAGAAATGTACGCTTAATGCACAAAATGATACAGTGGATAAGAGCCCGCAAGTCGATAGTTACATTTTGCGATGAACAGCAGTGCGAGCTGTTGGTGACAAGAGAAGCCTCAAGGACAGTTTACACAACGCTACTGTCTCTAAGATCCGATGACATTCTAGCTTTGAATTAATTACAATGGTTACTTATCATTAGTTGTTTGGTTTAAAATGATTGCTTCAACACCACAAATCAGTTTTGCAATGCTGCTCTTGATTTTGTTTCATTTTATAGAATAAGGGTGGCAAGACAACACCAGTCCACCCGGTGGTAAGTGATTTAGAATTAAACTGTAGATGCGTTCACACCATCTGCGGCCAAGCGGTTTACCAGAAGTTTTCTTCTTCGCACAAATTCCTGGTGGAATCAGCCATCACGAATAATTTTTTCGGACCGATACCACACATAGGTGAGGCGCACGCTCAGGGGAAAAGATTCTTATACGAAAAAATAATTATTTTTTAAGATTCTTTCAAAAACTCTTCAGAAATCAATGTAAAAGCAGACACAAGTCAAAGTGTTGTATGATTGAAGTGCGTGATAATTTAAATTAAGCTGGAGTTTTATCAATTATACTTGCGACAACAATCGCAAGTATAATTGGTGAAACTCCAGCTTCATTTTTGTGATTTGGATGCACACTTGTAATTATTTCACGAGTTTTATTTTATTTATATATATGTACTAATTATAAAAACCGATCCGATTTTATACACACAAAGATGAAACACGGGATCTTCACAAGATATTACTACTACTGATTAATTTTTACGCTACGGTTTTTTTTTAAATCCAGGTAATAAAAATTCCGTAAGTTCTATCCATTTAATGCTGAAATGAGAGAGGACTGCGGAAGCTGTTGCGGGATTTTTGACAACTAAGAATGTAAAGATTTATTCCCATGAGAAGTTTTTCAAGGAATGCGTTGCAAAAAATGTAATCAGTGAAGAGAACTCGCGCACGCTAATGAGTTACGCGTTCCCGTGTACACACAGTGATAATTCAATTAAAATTATTGAAAACCCCCGAAACAGATTGAGGATGAACAGATTTTCTCTAAACATAACTATGAACACCCTCGGTTAATACAGCTTTCAGGCGAAGAAAGTCAATCACAATCGGTTCATCCATTCGGGAGCTATGAAGTCACATCATGCAGACACACACATACACACTACAAACTTCATAACTTATTGAATTAAAAAGTTTCTATTTCGTATCGTTTCAGAAGATTGAGTTACTTACGACTATCGGGCAGGGTAAGAATAACATAGATTAGGATAGGTTAGGTTGTGATCAAATAGTGTAATAAATAATAAAGTTTGTTCATAATGCCCGGGTGTTATAAATAGTGCCCTGATTTATTGCTTGGTTCATAACACATACATTATAAGCATACACATACACACTCTGAAATAAAACTAATTTTATAGATTATATCCTGCTTAATTTTTATTTTTTATTTCCTGAAGTTTGGAGTGCTTTTCAGCACCCGTGGTCACGGGGGAATTGAGATGTTTGTCGTCCTGGTGTCATAGTGTATTCATTTTTGGTCCGATCTACGCAGAACAAGTTTCCGGTATCTTAAGACTTCAGTAGACTACTTACAGTACTGAGATTACTTGCAGTGGTGTGCTTGGGTTTATAAAATCTCGAGCATGTTGAGTGAAATAAGGATGTTTTTTTAATCTTTCAATAGCCTCACGAATCATACATGTTAGGAATCTGTGTTCCTTGATAGGATTCGTTGTCTATTAAATCCTATGTAATGGTTGGGACGATCCTGAAGATGTTAATATGCTACAGAATTTCCGAAACTTTTAAGTTATCATTAAATACACACTATCACTGTGGTCAATTTAACTGTGTCGTGGCAAATACGTAGTAGTGTTGTAAGAATATCCGCTACCCGATATCATTCCGGTGGTGTCGTGAGAGGCGACGCAGCGAAATGGAACAGGCGATTGTTGGCAGCATTTTCTTGATAAAAACTCAAAATAATAAATAACTGCAGTTGCCAACCCGCCTGCCAAGCGTGCCAATTATTGTGGAATCCCTCTCCCCAATAAGACAATCTATATGGATGCCTATGTTAGATGATGCTTATGTTCCGCAGTGTACTTTTATAGATCGTATTGGAACGTACGGTAGACGTTCAAAAATTCGAAGACAGTTGAAGACACTTACAGATGTTCCTTTGTATTTAAATAAAACTAGTTTTTTTATGGATTTTATCGCGTATATTAACTTATTTTATATTCCCGATGTTTCGGGCACTTTACAGCACCCATGGTCACGAGGGAGACTGAGGTGTTCGACTTGCTCATGTCACAGTTGTCATAGAAACTTCGGGAATATAAAATAATTTATTATAAGTACGCGATGAAATCCATAAAAATTAGTTTTATTTAAACGTGTAGTGCTCGCGTAGTTATAAAAGATCATTATGTTCCTTCATACTTTAGTGTTGTCGTAATTGGTCTCATTTCTTGTGGATGCAATGCGCGAAGTAAATTCACATTTTAGGGTAAGTTATAGAACTTTTCAATTGTTTGTTTAACAAATAAGGTGAAATTTATAAATTGCATTCAATAAACGTTACTCATAATGGTAATTCTTGTTACGTATAAAAATCGATTAATTCTAATCTAAGTATAATGTTTATATTCCAAGACGCGATGCATTTACGATAATATCGTCTTATAATAAGTTAGAATACAGTCATAGTTTTTCGTGTAGTGGCAGTACACACGGTACAAAAATACCCATTACCGCATACCATCCCGTGGGTGTCGTGAGAGGCGACGGTGGAACAAGTCCAGAGATGGGCAGCAGCTTTCTAATAGCGACTACAAATAAAAAACTGCGGTTGCTAACCCTCTTGCCAAGCGTGGCAACTATGGCCAACATCTGTTCTATGAGGCAATATATAGTGGAGGCATATGTTCAGCGGTGGACTGGATAGGCTGTAATAGTAGATAGTAGTAAATAATTATTTTTCGATTTCAATAACGTTTTTTTTTATATTTCACGATAAAGCTGCCATTGTGTGGACCTCACAAACATTAAATTCACAGTGTGCGTGTTCTATCATACTTGCACTCAGAACATTACATGAAATATTCCTCATCACAGTAACATAATAAGTAGGTAACATACAGATTTAACTCTTGTAAACTCTGATTCTGTCTCAGGTGTCATGTTGTAAATTAGTGAAATACGCTGGGTACATTAATTGAAAGATAAAAAATTATTAGAGTAAATTTTTATTTAAATATTATAATAGATAAGTTACAACATGGGGTTAACTAAATAGGAAGTAACTAAGCTATAATAACTATGGCGGACGTGCCGCTGAGTTAGCGGCGGTGCACTTTTCAGTACCGAGAAAAACTAGGACGTGTTGGCAAAAAGTAGGAATTAGGCAAGTAATTGCATATAGAAGGAATCTGAGGGTCAGCAAGTTTTGCGCAGAGGCAAAGCGGGTGAGAAGAAGGGGCATGAGGGAGGGTGGGCGGTTTTTTGCTGGGTCGGTTGCTGCCTTTGTGGTCGCCGGCCGCACTTAATTAATCCAGCGGACATGCGACATGTCTACGAGTGTCCGCGCCCGCCCGCCGCCGCTCCATCCGCTCCCACTCACAAGCCTGCTCGCCTTACACGCGTTTGAATTTGAATGGGCTTCTGATTCACAAGATTTATTTTCAAACGTAAATAACAATTAATGGATTATAAAAAAAAAACTATAACTCCTGTACGCAGAAATTTAAATTAGGCAATGCTGTCTGTCCGTAAGCCGAGGCTTTTTTTATCGAGCCTGAATTTTATTGTGTGCCAGTGATAATTTGACAATAACCATAGAGTCATTGTTTACTATTGCATTTGTTACATCGAGCCATAGAGCCATATTACCTCAGAAGTCGAGCGCCTGTTTTTTTAATACGCGATAACCCAAGTTCAAATCCCCTTAGCCAATTGGTTTTTGGTGGCAATTTTAAGTGGTAGATCAGCACTTAAAAGCGTGGTGAAGGAAAACATCGCAAGAACATGCACGTCTGAGAAATTTAAAAATTGGTTTAACTTTTACTTTAACTCTCCGCCTACATGCTTCCCCACCCCTTTATTGTCGATAAAAAGGCATTTGAACCAGACAGTTGCTTGTTCGTTTGTAGTACGTAGAGTACCTTCAAGAAAAGAGTTTACTCCTTTCTAAAAGGCAGGCAACGCACCTGCAGTTCCTCGGTGAACCGTATGCTGGTTTGCCCCCTCTTCTATAAAAAAAGAGTAATGCAGTAGATAATTTGCCCGCATCATGGCTTTTGTAATATTAAGTTAGTGCACTTTACGATCTTCGGCTAATTACTCAAGCGGGACACTAGACAAACATTGGCTTAAAATACATAATTAAAAAAAATACTTTGATCTTCTAATCGATGTCATCAGAGTGTAGAACTGTGTCTATGGCTGGTCTTATCCAAACATAAAACGACGCTTACCTATAAGTAGCTCGGCGATCACAGTATCTTCTCCCACTCCATAACACACAATATAAAATATCGTTCACTTTAAATAATGTTATTTTGTGTAATGCACAAAAAACAATTTCTTATGTTTACGCGAACACTATGTACCATTTAAATAAAACTACATTTCACGGAATTTATTGCGTATATTAACTTATTTTAAAATTCCTGAAGTTTCGAGCACATTATAGCACCTGTGCTCACGGGGAGACTAAGGTGGAGGAATAAAATAAATTAATATAATGACTTCTTATACTTACGCGAACACTACACATCAAATAAAACTAATGTCACTAATTTTAGCGATCGCGTTTAATTTTGACTTTTTAAATTCCCGAAGTTTCGGGTGCTTTACAGCATCCACGGTCACGGGGGGACTGAGGTGTTTGACGTCCCAATGTCATAGTCAGCTCGGCTAACTTCAGTTTTAGAATATTAATTTTTGGTCCGATCTACGCAGAATGAGTCTACAGTACCTTGAAGTCTTAAGCGCGTATGTTAGAGCTTCCCGGAGCGGTATCGTGTTCAAGATCGTCCCCGCCATTAAATTAGCCAGTAATGCTGCTCTGTTTTCTATGGCGTGTGTAGAAAAACAGAGACCCTTTTTTTTTTTGAAAATAAGGCATTCCATCTTAGTCTTCAGGGGTGTATTTTCATTTGAAAATAAATGTAGATGTCTATGGACCACAGCATCCACTTAACATCAGGTGGACTGTGTGCTCCCTTATTACCCTAATTCTATAAAAAATCATCCCCAACGCAGCCAGTACGGTGTTTTCTAAGGCCCCTCTACTCTTATATACATTCACTTTCATCTATATTGCAGTAATCAGTGTGAAAACACAATATATTATGTAAGCATATAACTAAAAATCTTCCGCATTGGCAATTGGTTTATTATAGTAAAGCGCCCTACGTGCGAAATCGCAGCCCGTTACACTATTCGCAACTCATAAATCCGACAGTGTACGCGACTCACACGTACACTGTCGGATTTATGAAATGCGAAATCACCACTACAGCATATAAGAAGCCCACTGCTGAACGCAGCCCCCCCCCCCCCCCAAAGATCGCCTAATGGGTTGGGATATTTGCCAGGGGGATATTTGCCATAGTTGCGGCGCAAGTAGGTTAGTAATGTTCAACGTGGCTATGCAGCTATATTTTACGTTATGGCTGTGGCACGAGGGGACTCGTCTGGAAAAACCACGAGCTCACAGAATACCTTACAAAAGCAGCAATGTCTATGGGTCACAGAACCCACCTGCCATCAGGTGAACTGCACCTTCGTTTGTCATCCTTATTCTTTAAAATAAATCACAGTTTGTAATTTTTAGCCAGTTGCTAGCAGGAAGGTGGTGCTGACAATTTCCTGGTGCATTTCCCCCCGTCGCTTCCTGCGACACCCGCGGGACGATGTGGGGTGGTGGCCACCACATGGTAAATTACTACAGTAATAATTACATTACCAACGTACTTAAGTTTGAACTAATCCGGCTATTCATTTTTTTAAGTTGAAAAAAGCTTTGCACAATGCTCTATAGATACACAATTAAGCCGTAATAGCTCAGAGGCTAAGCGCTTGGTGTAACTTTCACGGTATGCAAGCAACCTGGGTTCGATTCCTGCCCGATTATAATGAAACTATAAATGACAATTTGAAATGCCGACTTACCTGCATGTCTGAGAAATAAAAGATTTCTAAGACATGTGTAGTCTGCTAAAATGAACTAAAGCAGTGCAACGATAGATTTCTTGCTTCTTAATCTTCTCTGAATTGAGAGGATGCTTGTGCCCAGCTGTGAGACATATAAATGCTGAAACTTTGCTTTGCTTGCACATTAAATATGAGTAAATTAATAAGCCGAAATGGGGATGAGAAATTATATTAGGTATTTTAAATAGTTTAAGCAGCACTTTTTCTAGATGTTAACTTTTTTAAATTTTTATACTTTTAATAGATATAATGAATTTCTGCAAAATTAAGGCTAATCCTATCAATTTTTTTATAGGGTATGGCTGACAAACGAGCACACAGTCCACCTGATAGTATGTGGTTGCTGTGACCTATAGACATCTACATCTATCCTCAATTACGAATCAAAATACAGATGCGTTGTCAGACGTGAGGACTAAGATGGAATGCCTCGTTTCCAGTTTTATACACTTACCATACGAAGCACAGCAGTATTAAGCTGCTATTTTACGCTGTTATTATGTGAGAGCGTGGACCTTCCCCAGTCGAGCCGACCCGTTCGTGCTGCAACCATAATATAGCTGCAGCGTGACTTTATTAAAATTTTTAAAATTTTTATGCAATAATTCTAGAATATTTATTTATAACTATTCTGTATAGGCCACAGTTTGCTACTAGTACAGCTCCGTTGAGAGTTAAATTTAAAGTTAGTTTGAGACGATAATACTTCGGTATCAGTAGAGTAGAGTAGAGCATATAAAAAAGCACACGTGTTGTTTCTTTTAAACGTTTAGTTCATACACTGAACTTAATATGAAAATACGTAGATTATAAAAAATTCGCGGAGCGATGGTTCGAACCGCGTCACCATAAAGCAAAATGTATGTTTTTTGGACCGTACATATCCTATACTTTCAATTCTTTTCTTATTTTTTTTTTGCAACGACTCAACGATTTGTTTGCAAAAATAAAATTAAGAAAAGCATAGTTAATTCAGTATTATTCGTCAATAAAGTATCCGTAATCTTCTTTAAGCACTAATTAACTAACAGTTTTATTTCTTTCTTGAAGAGCCTAATATGCGTGTAAGCTTGTGGACACAAATTCGTCGTCAGCGACGCGGCATTGGGGTTTAATTAAATTTATCGTCCTTATCTGCGGACATCTCGCGGCGGCGCGGCGCGGCGGTGGGAACCGCGCGGATTGCGCGCATTCTGGGACTCTGTGAGAACTCTCGGCCCTGTCTTCGCGCCGCTTAGTTTCCACACTAACAGCATTTTTGTGTCGCACACGCACGACAAGTGCCAGCGGTGGATACGGCTGCCGACAATCGTCTCGTGAGTTCCGTGCCGCAGCTCAGCGCGCGCAGCGGCTGCTGAGCGATGTTTTATATAATAAGTGTGACTAACGAGCACACATAACCGGTAAGCACACATACCCGGTAAGCGGATACTGCAGCCCATAGATATCTACATCTATTCTCGATGAAGTATCAAAGACAGATACATTGTCACCCCTGTGGACTAAGACGGTCCTTCCCCGGTCTAGTCGTTCCACTTGTGCTACAATTGTAGGTAACACAGCTGCAACATGACTCTACCACGTGTACTTAATTATCAATTATAAAACTCTACAATGAAAACAGTTTAACAACGTTAGAAGTATACACAATCAATTAGCCGGTAAACATAATCACAATGATATAAATGCTGAACGTAATTGAGTACAGAACCGTAAACTGAAGTATTCACAAAACGTAGATACCGTAAAATTGATAACAACGCAAAATCGCGGAGAGTTCGACAACAATTGCGGATACAGTTATAACTTGACGCACTCGTTCGGAAAATGAATTCAGCGGCGGCGAAGTAAAGTGTCGCGAGGAAGCTATGGAGTGGAAGATCGGGGAGGGTGCGGGAGCGACGCGCAAATTGTCACAAAAACGCCTTATCAAAACATGGCTTCCTGTCGCATGTCCGTTTGTCTTAACAATTATCTACCTAATTTACTAATGTCCCTGTGCAATATATACCTTATTATATCCAATATATACTAAATAAGTTCACTGCTGATCACAGGCCAACTAAGAAGTATTTTTCCATAGTTGCTATGCTTTGCAAGCTGTTTGGCATACGCAGATCTTACAGATATTGAGTTGATATCAAGAAGATATTGCTGTCAATATTCTGCTTCATATTCCCTCTGCCGCCACTTCCGACACGCGCGGCATCACAACCCTGTATAAGAAAAAATGCAGATGCGCTGTCCCCCCTGACGACTAAGATGGAATGCCTCTTATCCAGTAGAAAGGCTCTCCGGTTCTCTGAACTCACCGTACGAAACACATAAACGTTATACATACCGATAGTATATATATTATCGGTGACTTCTTAATGACAAGTTTTGTTTCAAGTCGACGAACCATCGACAACATCACATCCGGCCTCTGCGCCACCTCATCGTATTTCATCCGATATCTATCATTTCATAACAAACGTCACTAGCACCATAAGCACATGATAACGTACTTCGCACTCTTCGTTGGTGGATAGTGTTAGGCTTTTTATTTTATTTAGAAGCACGTTTAAAAATATGCCTTGTAGTCTAAGGGCATCCATTATCGCGTTAGTCGCGTTACGTCCCGTATATAGGTATCTTAAGAAATATTTTATAAGGCAAAAAGACTCGCGGTCAAAGAAAATATCGCGGTCGATATTAAGCGACAGTAGGTACCTACACTATCTCGTTATTATGATATTGCGTTAAATTATCATCATCATCGTTCATCAGAGCGGTTTTACCTTACTGTAATTTAGCAGAGTAAAATTTATCAAGATATTAGAAACTGCGTTCGCAAACCACCAACGTAGCGATTATGTCACATTTATTCTTGAGAGAGAGTCTGGGGATGTGGGGGTAATTGGAGAGGCAGCTATTAAGAACGATTAAAAAAGATTTAAAGATACATGTAGGAAATATTTTTAAAATTTATTACAATTGCAGTAATGCGAAATAAAGTTTGGATCTGCCGACCCCATTACAGACAGAGGGCACGAGCAACAAATGTATAATACCTATACGCAGCTATAATTAACACGTGACATGGCTCAACTAATTAGCTAAATAGTTTTCCGAAGCATCACTGGCGATTACAAAGAAATAGCTGCGCAAAGAATCCGAAGTAGATTAGCGGAGTGTGATTAAGACTAGACAATGGCTGCTTGCTTCATGAATCGTCTGCTGGGATAAATTCCGGCGCATCGCTCTCCGAGGTGTTTATAAATCTCTCGCGAGCGATACGCGCTCGGCGCATCTATTTCGGAACGGATTAACTCTCCATTTGTTTGCATCGCCTAAATTTAACTCTACAACGTTTACCGGAAACCTTTGTACTTCTTAAAAAAATTACATTGTGGTTTTTTTTATAGAATGGGTGACAAACGAACACACAGAACACTTGATGGTAAGTGCTGTGGTACATAGACATCTATATCTATCCGCAAAGAAGAATCAAAGCATTGTCAATACTGAGGGCTAAGATGGAATGTCTCACTTCTAGAAAGGGTCTCCGGTTCTCTAGACTCTTCATACGAAAGATTCTGATATAATGTAATATGGATATAATATTATTAAATGCAGAATGGCGACGTATAAAAAAATTGTAATATAATACGGATAAAGTGCCGTATCCATGTTATATTTTATTTTTTTTATATTTTTTTATATAGAAGAGGGGGCAAACGAGCATGCGGTTCACCTGATGGTAAGTGACTACCGTCGCTCATGATCAACCACAACATCAGGGGAATAGCAGGTGCGCTGCCTGCCCTTTAGAAAGGATTAAGATAAGAAGTATTTTATCAATTGTTTTAATATTTACAATAAAGTATCACACAATTTATTAGTCAAAATAATAAATGATTATTGAGAGATTGAGAGTGTCATATACTCACGTGTGACCGACCGACGGTGTGGTACCGGACCGAGCTCGGTTATTGTGCCGTACTGCTTAAAACAGATGATCTATATTTGAACAATGACTTGCAAAATTCTTAATCGAGTATACTTCTTCCAGTCGAACAAGTAACGAAATGAAGCGCGGGGCAGAGGCTGCGAGCAGCCTGAGCTGGTGTGCGGCTAGGATTGCCAGTTTTACGTTTCAGAGGATTTGATGAGATTTATTAAAGGATGACAATAAAGGATATCATATTATTTTCAATAAAATCCCGTTATGATACTGGTAGCAACATTTATTAATAAAAAAGACAACGTACACCATTTCACTATCCTGTGAGAGTTATACGAGTATATTACGAACATTTTTAATGCGCAATGTAACGTAGTTTAACTCTCTAACACCACGCATCACCTCAGTGATTTTTAAGCTCTTTGACCTAACTAGCAATCCGAATGTCAAATATGAGATACAAGATATCGCCTTGTCCCCTTTTAAAGATTTCAAATTAGGGGACAAGATCACTTTTAGGGTCTTAAATAGAGGACGTGTTCTAAAATAAAGGAGGTCTGGCAACCCTGCTTGTGACGGTCCGGTAACACAGATGCCGCGGATAGCGCGCGCGGTGAATTGGCAAAACGCGATGTCATGGCCTCACAGCTACGTCATTTTTTAAACACGCATTTGACTAATGATGAGATGCATCGGATGGCTGGAAGAGGCAGGGGCGCGGGGGAGGGGGGGGGGTAGACACAAAGATTGATGTCGCCGTCCGCGATAGGCATCTAGGCGGTTTTTGTGGCGTGTTCCCAGGCGGCGCGGCGGGGGGGCCAGCTCGAGACATCCGTCTTCCACTGTCACCAAGTGCAGCCAGCATCAGACTTGGCCCCGTATCGCCGAACACTACCACAGGCCTTTATATGCTATTCATTAATTATTGAAGATAAAACGTTTTTTTTTTTTTAAATTTTTTATCCATAATTTTGTTACATTATCCAGTACAATGCTAGCATATAAACCTCTATGGGTTTATCTACGCTAGAGAGTCGTCTTATATAAACAAAGATGTATTAATATTAAATCACGTTATTCTAACGAAAGTACCTACTACAATAAGTATGGTTGATTTAACAAATATGATTTCAGTTTACTTTTAAACAGTTTGGATTTACCGTAAGTTTCTTGTAATTCTATTGGCAATTTATTAATAAAAGTAGGTACAAGATGGGCGGACTTTCTTGCTCCATAGAAATTTTTAGTTTTCGGAAGTATGTATATACATGTTGGATTTATAAGCTATATTTCGTAGATTCACAGGTCGTTTTTTAAGAAGTAGATATTCTGAATTATTAACTTCCGTCAGTATATTAGACTTTATCGAAAACATTTATGACTTTGCAATATTTAAAAAGGCCCTGGTCATTATCTATGTACTTATTTTTAATGTGATTAGACACTAGCCATCGAAGCATTTTACGTTGTAATGTGTAAATTTCCTGTATGTACGATACATAAGTTCTACCATAACTGCTAAGTCCATAAGTAATGACGGAATCTGCTAGAGCCATATAAAGTAATCTAAGTATTTTATATGGTAGCTTAAATTTTAAAACATAAAATTTACTCAACACAGAGCGAAGTTTTGCACACACGTGATCTTTATGCGCTCTCCAGCAGAATCGTTCATCAATAATCAGACCAACATACATGTAATTTTTGACATTTTCAATGGGTTGACAATTACAGTGTTGAAGTATTCCATAGAGACATTCATGGCTGTGGGAAATGATAATCGGTGCGGTGGCAACTTTGTTGTGAGATGAGTGTATGTGAACAAGTTTTGTTTTTGAGCGTTAACCACTAGGCCGACATCATGTGCCCACTTACATAGCATGTCGTAACTTTCCTGCATTTCAGTTTGTGCTACATCCATACTACGATCGGCAATGACGATACAAGTGTCGTCGGCAAATTGATATGTGGAGCCCCTAGTTATTGTATTTACCATATCGTTAACAAATAGCAAGTACTCAGTCGGACCCAGTATCGAACCTTGTGCTGTGCCGCGTTCAGTCGCAAACATATCACCTGTCTGGTTATATATTTTGACAGTGGTATAACGATTTTGATGATAACTCTTAAGAAGTTCTAAGAACGGTCCTTCATTTAAGTAAGTACCTAATACAACATGATACTTTCTGAAGTTAAATTTGTTTTTTTTTTTTACTTATAAGGGTTACTATAAAGCAAAGGTTATTATAATATTCTAAGAAATGTTCAAGAAAAAATTATTTTGCATGTGCATTTACATCCTGACTTTTTATTTTAAGAACGTAGAAATTGTTACAGGTAGGTAGTGTTTCTTCGGTATTCTTAGAATATACATATAAGCATTGTGAAAATTTTAAGACATAATCCTTGTGATAGGCGGCAGTAGTACCTACCTAGGTACGCTTTTATATATGTGATTAGAATAGAATAGAATTCAAAAATACATATTGAAAGTAAATTAAGCTTTACCACTGCATTGGTTCGAAAAAACTCTAAAATGAAAGGAACCAGCGAGATACCAAGCGGGACGTCTTTTAAATATTAATTTATAATACTTATAACATTTTATACAATTAAGCATGAAAGCGTCTAGTAGTAGCGGTCGCCTTATTGATATGAACGGTCTATTTCAAAACGTGCCTCACAGTTACAAGATGTTGTGGTTTTAATAACTCAAAAGACACCAAAGATAATAGAGATGAACTGGTGTAGTCAGAGCTAAATTATATGAGGTTTGGCGCAAGTGAGATGACGTCACATCATCATTGCGGAAGGCCGCCTTGTTCTCGCATCCATCGATGGCGGGAGGCCCCTCCTCCTGGTGACCGGCCCTCCGCCTTCGCTCGCCTCGCCCGATTCAATTAAACCCTTGACTGGGCTCGGCATTCCGGCCGGGACCTTCCACTGCGATCCCGCTTACAAGTGATAATTTGAGAACGAGGGCGTACAGATATTTGCAATGGTTTATGCAATGCTTTAGTATTCTGTTAATCGTATTATATTTAACAATTTAAAACCGTCGCTAAAATTGGATTATATTTTCAGTGAAGCTGCTGTGTTTCGTAAACCTATCTGAAAACTAGGCATTATATCTTAGTTCTCAGGGGTGAAAACGCATCTGCATTTTGATTCTTAATCAAGGATAAATTTAGATGTGTTTACAGGTCATCATCACCATCCGGTGGACAGCGTGCTCGTTCGTTACACTTACTCTTTAAAAAAAAATCAAAGTTGCATTTTTCTTCGTTTCCGATTCATATCACCGCATGACATCTTTTTTGAAACGGACTACCTATAAATTAATCCCGGGACTAATTATGAATTTCCATAATAAGACGATTAAGATTTTCTCTTGCGATGAGTCTCGTCACTTGGATCTCTATCTACGTGGTGGAGCCAAGCAGTAGCTTCATTATCTATGGTTGTAGCACGAATAGATCTTCTACAAAATACCAGCGTAAAATAGTAGTAGCTTTATGTTGCTATAGTAAAAATATGCCTCGTTTGTGTAGTGGTCGTAATCGCCACTGCACAAACCCCAGTTTGAATCGTGGGTCAGAATTGAAGATATATAATACAGTTATTGATTTTTTTTACAAGAAATTCTCAATATCTGCCCGGTGTCAGGAAAATGACAGTGTTCCTTTACCCCTGTGCTTTGGTACGAACGTAAAGCTGTTGGTCCTGCGCCTGATGTGTCTCCAGCCGTGTCGGTTTACCGTCCCATCGGACTATGAGGGTGACAGAACAGAGAGTGCACCCGTGCTTGCACGTACACTTGAGTACTACAACCCTGTCCTGCGCAGATGAATATTAGTCTCCGTTGAGACCAGCTGCCGAGATGCTCAAATTCGGTCTGGAAGACATATTATTAATAAAAAAATTCAATATTCGTAAATATGGCTATAATTGATTTTTGTAACGTAATGTCACTTTTTTAATTTGCAATTACCTAACTGATCTGTCGTATCCATTCTAACTCTGTTGACTGTGTCCATAAGCTTACCATAATATAAACAATGTTATTCAACGAGCGACCCCGCTCAATGCCGCACGCGATGCACCCCTCCGTCGCTGCTCTCGTAGACTACAGAACACCACCATCGGGGTTTCAAGCACAACTATGTCTATAGTGTCGTATCCAGGGCGACGTCGTGGCGCCTTTTTTAAGATCCAGAAACCATCCGTGTGAAGACATGGCTTACCAGCTATTTATAAAATTTACGAAACTGTATCTAGAGAAACTCCTATAAGCTCATTACTTACCAACTCATATCTATAATAGTGTCTAAAACAACTCGAATATAAGCAAGTTATTGACACTAACGTGCTTGAGGCGCCGCGTTGTGAAAACGCTTTTCATTAGAGCAATTTTGTGAGACGCCGCGAGATCTGCGCTGCCTCCGCTACCTGTAGCGTACTCACGCACTCCCTAGCATCAGGTGTAATAGAAATTCTGTACAAAAGATGTCGAAGTCAAGTTTTGTTGTAAAAACATTGTTGCACAACATGAAGTAAGTTTAATTTTTAATTCCCGACGTTCGGGTGCTTTACATCATGCATGGTTACGGAGATATGGGTATGAGTTGGGACGATAAACACCCTATGTGTTTGACGTCCCAATACCAGAATTAGCCCGGCTACCTTCAGCTTTTGAATATTAATTTTTGGTCTAATCTACGCAGAATAAGCTTACAATATTTCAAGATACTCCATCTTAGATAAGCTCTTGCCTTCTCAGTCTTGAAGTGGTATGCTTGGGTTTGGATTTAATTTCATTAATTTTAGGATCACGTGATTATGGATGCTGTAAAACACACGAAACTTCGCAAAATTAAATTTAACCACCACGAATTCTGTAAAATTCGTTTCATTGAATCTGTAGGCATAATAGAATCTATTCGGGTTAGCATAAGAAATCTTAATTAAGCCAGACATCATTTCAACACAAGGAAACAATAAACGGTGAATATCCTCTAATAAATTCCATAAAGCTCCTACAAAACTGAATATGAACAAAGCTCTCGAGGTGCGTCTAATAAAAAACGAAGCAAGTGAACTCTGCACGAAGCCATGCGGAAATATTATCAAAAGACGCGTACTCGCCGACTGAGTGAATTTTGTTTAATGAATTGTTCACTGGCGGGTCGGGTCCGGGGTTCGAGGCCGCGGCCACGTGCCCGAGCGTCCCGAATTAATTCCCGGGTCCCTCGCGCACTAGCGGCCGTCTAAAGAGATTAATACTTGCTCCGTGCCGCCGACAAATCGTCCGGGACAGCATTAATTCGGTTTTATGACATGCGAAATTGCTCTCGATGAATCGCGCGTCACAGATAGTGATCACGTGCGCCGATATTAAACTTTTCATTAGCCGTGACCCTTGCCGGCGCGGGGCACCTGCCGCCGACCCTTGCACTACTCGATGTGATCCTCTTCTACTTGTACTTGTACTAATTACGCAGTGAGTGTGCGATGAAAATGTGCAGTCGATTTAACCCTGTTTTCAAAATACAGATCAGAAAAAATATTCATATTACACTTAACAACATACTACACTTAACAAACGTTATTCACATACAAAAAGATTACTTTCTTTGAATTTCAGTATGATTTTATTCAAATCTGCAAGTTAACACGAGGTAGCTGTGAAGTCAATGACTATGAATAGAATGCAATAGAATAGAAAATTTTATTCAATGTACCTACATTACCTGTATAGGTTATTACTTATTTTTAATCGTTAATTACTTAAGTAAAAGTCACTCTTATGATTTAGGTATTTACCACGGGTTCGGGATTCGAAACCGCGGTCCACAGCGCGGCAACTCTAGCTAAGCTACGGCGCCACGGAGCCGTCTAGTATTGTAAGTTAATATAATTACTCGTAATGTCATCTAAGTCTAAGTACCATAGATACAATAATGAAGTTTTTAATATTTCTATGCTAAGTACCAATACCGAAGCTAACAGCACAACCATATTTTAATTTTATCGCTCAGTGCCCACCGACATCTCCGCCACGTCAGCTCATAAATCAACAACGACTCATCTCTACATTTGATTTGAATAACGTCCCGCTCGCGTATTACTACATAAATTCATTCATAGAATGTTGGCCCATTCGATTACGGGCAATATAATTATATTACTGAAGTGGTTCATTGCAATAAAACGCGGGCACGTGTGCGACGAGCCGCTTCTCTAATTCGCCCCACACAACATTATTTGATTTTTAATTCGGCTCGGTGCAGCCGGAATGCGCTTATTGACTCGACGGGGGAGGGGGGAGGAGGGATGGGGAGGTTAGGGGCCGCGCCTCGGCTTAAGACATTTAGGAATGAGAGGCGCTTCTGCTAAGCATCCCAACTATGCAGAGACGATAGATTGCTGCCGGGGTGAGGGGAGCGCGGGGAGAGTGGAGCGGTGATATTTTCGCGCGTGTAATATTGGATTTTATTAGTTTTTTCCCGGCGACAGAAGCCCTCGACGAGCCACATATTTGCTTTGACGGCCGCCTGCCAAGCGAGGGGCACCCGCAATATGGAGACAATCGCGACCCTTTATTACGTAATGTGTAACATTGGATCCAATTTGGGCCGCGGCGCCGCCATTTCAACATTTGCAGGCAAGTGGAAGCGCGCAAGTGATTATACCATCCACTGTTTCGAATCTAAAAGAATTCTTAAAAAACATGCTCGAAATTTTACGACTTTTTTTTAATATGTTTAGGGTGCTAGGTACCACACCAATCGATCGGTCGTCGATCGATGGTGGAATTGATTAGTCAACGTCGATCGATAGTTTCTACCACACCAATGAATCAATAATAGAATGGATTAATCGACGTTGATAAAACTGCATAATTATTCGAAAACCCGTCCCGCACTACCGATCGTTATTTCAAATGTCGCTTATTTAAGCTATCTCTGACCTTAAAAAAACGGTCGCAGCCAGCATCTTCTGCGTAATAATAATACGAGCAAGAGCGTGCTGGGTACCGGCCAACAATAATGCGTCCTCTTCTGGATACATTTTGAAAGATACTCGCGATGTACAAACATCCGCATCGATTAATTGCTGATCGACGTCGATGCTTCGATTATATCTATAGGTTAATAAGAGAATTCGTCATTAATTCATAGTACTGAATGTCAATAGCATATGTCAATAGTTGTGTCTAAATACAAAAGGTTTCTATATTTTCTAAGTTATAGTTGAAACCAAATTGATGTAATTCGATCAAAATTCTTATTTGCAAGAACTTCAATACCAGTACGTAGGTACTGCCAAGACGAAAATGACGCTTTTATGAACAAATAACACAAAACAGTACTTAGGTCTAATCTTTGTCATTCATTTAGAAACGAAACTCCCTCACCACCATTTTCGGTTTTTATAAAAGATCAGTATTTACGTTACCCACACACTAGATCTATCTACCGTACCGTGTAGGCAGTTTATATACATAAATTTCACAATTACAAACATCTAGACCGGAAAACTTATTCATAGGCTATACAAAAATATTTTTTTGATTCGAACCCACTGCCCTTAGCGCTGTAACTCATTGCTAAGCCAATGCGCCACGTGGTCGTCAATATCGACAGATACATTGCCTATTGAACCTATTATCAAACAAACCATGAAATGATCGGATTCGATTCATTTCAATATATTATACGAGACGGCGGATACTTGAGGCGGTGGTCGTGACGTCACGTGATATACGGACGGCGGGTGTTGGCAGCGCGCCATTCGCAAACAAGCGTCGGGATCGGGAACAATGACGCCTGGTTATCAACGCGCCATCTCCACCGTGGGAACAACCCAGTCGAAGTCAACGCAACTCTTCGTGGAACGGCTGCAACAATCGTCTTTCAGCATCACCTATCCCTCGGCCCGCGCTGCTCGCTACATTAGGTCGCGGCAAATTCTATGGAAAAGCGTCCCAGCGCAACAACAAATAATCGTAAATAGATACAAGTCCAATTAACATACAAATCTACAGAGTGTTCTACAACGTTGAAATCTTAATCTTAATCAAATTCGCTCAAACTGAGTTGAATACACCTACGTAATTATAGTTCATAATTTATGGTTTTACACATGCTGCCGTATAATGTTCCTGCCAAATGACTGGATAAAACCAAGTTTTATTCAACGTTTTTAAAGCATATTTGTATCTAATAATCCTTATTTGTATTTTTATGCCTTTATTGTATTTCTTTATGAAATCGAAGTGACAAACGAACGTACAGTCCACACGATGGTAAGTTCTACTGCAGTCCATACACACCTACAGGCAACTTCAAACAAAAAAGGCTACAGGTGCGTTGTTAACCCTGAGGAGCAAGATGGCCGCACATCCTGTAATTTTACTGGCTTTCTATATACCCTCAGAATAGAACACAACAAGTCATGGACATACCTAAACCTAAGCTCCCACGCTGTAACCCAGAGGGACAGGCAGAGACTACGGACTTACGAGTAGTACTTACTACGACCCTGACATACCTCTCTCGCTTCTTTCATTTTTTTGTTCATTTTAATTTGACCCTATTTTCAATATTTTACCGATTTGTTCGACAAACTTCCATCTAGTGCGTCCCTTGCTGACTTTGCCCCTCGCCATGAATTAGCATCGTCAGTCTTCATCAGTTCAAGCCCTGCTATTGAATAGCAGCACTAGGTGCGCGGGCGGCACCTGGCGCGACGAACTGCTGAGCTGAAGAAGAGTTCTACCTCCTGCGGTATCCTATTATGTAGACGTTTACGATTTCACTGCAAATGTTTTGTCTCTTAGTAAACTTCGATACGACGTAACAATAGGTATGTGGACTTTAGTTTCAGTTATCTTATGCGCGATTTACTTATTTTTTCCAAGATAGTCATTACTTGTTTTTGTCATTGATTCGTTTATCTATTACAAACTTCTTTAACTTGCATTTGTATTGTTGAATTTCACTTGATATTATTTTCAACCTAAATAAATGTATCCAAACGTTGTCCAACGTAACGTCAATTGTAACGAGAACTGTGCTGTATTCCCAAATAAAATAGTATTAGCAGATGAAAGTTATTTTAGCAAAACATTTCTTAAAAATAGTCTTAAGGCCAAGATGTCCTTAAGACTCTTGGTGTTATACATACGAGCACTTTGAATTAAAGTGATAGAGACGGCACGAGACTTAACCGTATCTTAAAATTGAGCAGAGTTTGAGTATTTAGGCATTAGATGATTATTTTATATCCAAGCAACGCCACATTAATCTATCGTAGATAAGCAGAGCCGGGACGGATAGTCTTTAATACTCTTTAATATCACACAAAATGCAACTGTCAGTTGCGACATCCTGTATAAGTCTACGGCGGGCATCGCGGCGAATTCCGTGAACGAAACGAGACATGGCCCGCGATTCGTTCGACACAACTAGTGGCCTATAAATCTCTCGCCAAACAAATTCACAGTTCGTTGCCCTACAACTACAAGAGTTGTCTTTACCTAACGGTTTATACATACATAGGTTTACGTGTATGCACATACTCGTATATGTGTAAACAACTATGTGTAACAATCAAACCGAGGGTACAGGGTAGGTCGTACCGGGTCTTATGTAATGGAATTTACGAAGGAATTGCACACGTGGTAGAGTCATGCTGCAGCTGTTTTATATTTGTACGAGGCACGAATGGGTCGGCACGATCAGAGAAGGATCACGCTCTCACCGAATAACATTCAGCGTAAAATAACAGTTTAATACTGCTGTTTCGTATGGCGAGTATAGAGAACCGGAGATCCTTTTACTGGAAACGAAGCATTACATCTTAGTTCCCAGGGGTAACAACGCATCTTATGCATTTTTATTCTTAATCGAAGATAGATGTAGATGACCATTAGACGGATAATCCACTTACGATCGGGTGGACTTCGTGCTTCGTGCTCGTTTGTTGACCTTATTTTATAAAGAAATAATTGAAAAAAAACAAGGGCCAACTCTCGGTGAAAACATGACGAGTTTACTGTAACGCTTAGTCCCGCGGATGTTTACTGTAACGCTTAGTCCCGCGGATGTTTCAGCTGTGGTGCGATCAAAACAATGTCCACGTCGTCTGGAATGCGGGTTCACTTGCAGTTATTTCTAGCACTACCCGTGTGGCTAACACAGACAATGTGGCTCGGAGTGGAACATATGTTCATCAATAACGCATTTATATTTCAGTATATCCACGTTTTAAAAAAATCATATCACTGTTTCTCAATGTTTGTGGCAGTGGGCTGGCAAAGGTTTGTCTGTCCGTGTGCCCGGGTTAATGTTCGTGATGGCTGGACTGATGGTGAGGAGACCTGACGTACACACAGCGAGCGATGCCGGTACTGATGTGGACTATGTTTTGTGCTACAAGTAAGTTCTCCAAACAAGTGTATACTCCAAGATTTTTTTTTGAGAAATCAAAAACATGATTAAATAAATGGTGTTTGATGATTATCTTAAATGAACGCCATATTACTAGGTTCGGGCGAAGCCGGGGCATGCCGCTAGTTAATAAATAAATGTGTGATAGTATAATGTACTTATATATACAAAATAAAATCTTGTCTCTGCCCAACTTAATCTTGAACTTGACATATTAAGCAAAAGTTTTTCGGGATAAGAAGTGAACTGTGGTCTGTACCTTGAAAAATTTGAGGAACAATTCAATCTCAGTATCACTGCCCTTCGTCGACTCTCCATTTGATTAATGTTGCGGAGGTAATTGAATTTTATGCGATGCGTTCCCGGTAGCGCATGCAAGCAGCTCGCCCGCTCGCCCGTCAGGCGGAGGTTGCGCGTTCAATGGGATCAAAAAGGAAGAAGGGTATTGCGATCAAAGCAGAGCGATCCTCTAACTTAAAATGTTTTAATCTTTTTATGTTTTACTGTAATTAAATCAAAGCTTTTCCTCATAACACAGGTACGTCCTTGATGAACATGAGATAAACTTCAAGCTCGCCTGCCAAGCGAGCAACTGTACATACCCCTCTACTGTATGAGGATATATATCTGAGAGCCGTAATGAATAAATTAATATATTTACATATGTAAATGCATGTTATGTGTGTTAAATATTATTATCTCTTAATATAATATAATTTTTTATATTATATTAAGAGATAATAATATTTTTATTATAATTCAATTGCTCCCTTAATATAATTAAACTCATAAATAATAGGGCCTTACATACGGAATTGGCGTTTTGTACGAGAGGAATATAAAGTCAATTTTTTTTTGTAAAATATATTTAATTAATCCAAGTATGGACCGTTGTTATCTATGCACTTTTGCCATCTCAGGTAGTTCATTGATCTCTTTACTAAAAAACCCATGGGGGGCGAGAATCAATAAACCCTTTGAAGGCGGTTTGGACTGCCGCATCGGAGTTGAATTTTATTCTAAAAAAAAATGGTATTCTGTTGGAACGAGGTCCGGCGAGTACGGTGGATGTCGCAGACATTCCAATTGTAGCTCATCTACCTTAGTTGTTCGACGGCTCCGTGTCGCAGTGGCTTAGCAATGAGTTACAGCGCTAAGGGCCACGGGTTCGAATCCCGCACGGAACAAGTATTTATTTGGCCAACAAGTAATTGTTCCGGGTTTGGATGTTTGTCCTTGTGATATGCGAAATGGGAAAACGTCTCCGAGTAGCGGAACAAACTTGTGTCTGAAATCGAATCTTTGCTGAACAGAGACTCGGATGGGAGCGACAAAACCTAGTCCAGTTTAACCCCCAGAAGACACAAGTTTGCGCGTTAACCGCTAAAAAGAACCCCTTTGTCGTATCTCCCTAGTTTAAAGGCACTCCCCTTGTTGCCTCAGCCAGTATCGGTATCCTCGGCGTCGACATATCGAGTGACGTGCAGTTTCGTGGACACTTGGAAGAGAAGGCAAAATTGGCCTCCAAAAAGCTTGGCGTACTCAGCAGAGCGGGAAAGTATTTCATGCCGGCACACCGCCTGCAACTTCACAAGGCGCAGGTTCGGCCGCACATAGAATAATGTTCCCATCTCTGGGCTGGGGCTACCCAGTACCAGTTCCTTCCACTTGACCGCATCCAGCGCAGAGTGGCTCGAATCGTCGACGACCGAGTGCTTTCCGATCGGCTCTATTCACTGGCGCTGCGAAGAGATGTTGAATGTTGAAGTGGGAGTGCTCTGAGGAATCGTTCGGATTAATCCCAGCCGCCAAATTTCGTGAACGCACTACACGGCAAACGTCCTGATACCATCCACACCATCTGGATGCTTGGCGGTCCACCACTGTACGCTTCACAAGAAGTTTTCTTTCGCATACGACCTCTTTTTGGAATAGTTTACCACCGGCGATTTTTCCGAACCGATACGACCTGGGGACCTTCAAGAAAAGAGTTTACTCCTTCCTAAAAGGCCGGCAACGCACCTGCAATTCTCCTGGTGTTGTGGTTGATCATGGGCGGTGGTAGTTACTTAACATCAGGTGAGCCGCATGCTCGTTTGCCTCCTCTTCTGTAAAAAAAGTATATTTGTAAACTGCCCCACGATACAGGAGAAAATCCAAGAGTAGAGGTACGTTTTTAAACAAAAAAAAGGAGAAAAAAAAGTGGTTGTTTGTTGTGCTGTATGTGGTCTTACGTTGTCGTCAAGAAGCAGTGGCCTGGAGCGATTGACCAATCTCGGTTGTTTAGCAGCAGCCGATTATCGTATAGTATCCACTTTTCATCACAAGTAATTATTCGATTTAAAATCCAGCAAAGTAACACAGCAGTCGACGCGTGTTTGCAAGTTCGGTTCACTCAATTCATGAGGTACCCATCGTTCTAGTTTTACTTTCCCGACTTGCTTCAAGTGTATTAATATAGTTTTATCACTTACCCCGAAGCCTGCAGCTATCTTTGAAGTGGTTTGTGATGGAGCCGCTTCCACAATAGCCTTTAATCCTTCATTTTCCACATCGGTCTCCGGCCGTCCACAGAGTTGGTTCTTAAGGTCGAAATTTCCAGAACGAAAACGTTGAAACCAAAAACGTATCGTGCTTTCTTTCGCGACAGCAGCGCCGTACACATCATTAACCCTTCGAGCTGTTTCTGCAGCACTGGTGCCACGGTAGAACTCATAGGTACTCGTAAATATACCGATATTTCATGTTTTCCATTGTGCGGTAATAAGAGACGCCAAAAAAATGATAATGAGGAAAAAACAAATGAATGACTGTTTTCAAAACTCAAATGTACCAGTTAAATGAATTTATAAATTTAAATTTGAAGTTCTTAACCAAAGAGGAGATATTGTCGATCAAAGTGGTCAGTACGACAAAACGCTAATTTCATATGTAAGGACCCAATATAATTACGAAAACAAATAACTGCATTTGTTTCAACAATATTGATATTCTTCACTCTTTGGCTTCTCTGAGTAGTTAGATATTAATTTTTAATGATTGTAAGTTATTCATCTACTTTATCGTCAATATTTGGAAGCGAATAATAGTGAAAACGTAACAGCCTACGTCCATGCTCAATATGGTTCTCTCCACAGACAAAAATATGCAGTGACGTTAAATAGTCTGTGACTGGCCAATGTAATGATGTATTACTTGGTCTCTTATACAGTGACGAGGTGGTTATAATATGCTAATTGCAGCAAAGTACAACGTGGCGAATGAACCAAATTCCATACATCCTGAACCCGAAAGAGTGAATTTCAATAAATATTAATTATAATCGATATCGATTAAAAAAAGTTTTTGTTTACTTCAACAGATGAGATAAAAAAATCAGATGACAGTAATAAAAGATGAAATTCTTCGATTTTTAATAATGAAACGCCCGCAGCAGAAGTTATTTAGCGGGCGCGCGCTATATGCGTTTGTACGGTGCTCGCGGCGTCATACGTCAATATGTCAAACTCTGATGCAGCGACCGGAGGGCTGGCAAAACCCCAGAATAAATAATACGAGGTGGCACTGAAACTTTCGAGATTCAAGGAAGTGACACAACATTACTATTTAAAAATGTATTTATTGCTTTCGAAGTATTCTCCGTACGATGTGATACATTTTTCCATACGATGGAACCAATCATGGAAGCAACCATTCCATTCGAAAGTTGGGGTCTCCAAAATGGCCGTTTTGTAGGTGTCCACAGCTTCTTCAGGTGATGAAAATCTCTGTCCACGCAATTTATTCTTTATTTTAGGGAAAGTATACAAATCATTAGGGCTTAGGTCGGGGCTGTACGGCGGATGGTCTAATAATTCTATGTTTTCTTGCTCTAAAAACTCTTTTGTTCTGTGTGCGGTGTGAGAACTCGCATTGTCGTGATGATGCGGCGGTTGCAGTTCTCTTGACGGAGTTCAGAAAAGATCTGTGCATTAACCGTTCTTCGTCCCTCAAGAGGAATAGTCGTAACATGGCCTTTTTTGGAGACAAACATGGCCATCATTTTTTTGCACCACTCCGTGAACGAACAATTTTTGTTGGCTTTAACTCATTTTCGAACACCCAAACTCGTGACTGGTTTTTTGTCTCGGGTTCGTACGCATATATCCAGGATTCGTCACCTGATACGATGTTGTATACAGCATTTGAGGATCCTGCGTGGAATCTTTCAAGAGTTCTGACGCACCAAGTAACGCGAACCGCTTTTTGCTCTTCACGGAGCGAATGCAGTATCCATCGGGAAAACAACTTTTTTACACCTAATTGTTCATGCAAGATAATTTGTATTTGACTCATGCCAATGTCTAAAGTTGCCTGAAATTCGCGATACGTCACATGTCGATCTTCCTCAATCAGCTTAGTTAGTTTTTGGACGACCTTGACGGGGATCATTTCTGAGCTTGACACGTCCACGTTGAAATTCAGCAAACCAGCGATAAATTGTGGTTTTGGATAGGGCTTCGTCACCAAATGCAGAAATCATCCGGTCAACACACTGTTTTTGTGTTAAACCACTTCGAAAGTCATAATAAATCATCGCTCCTGGATTTTCTCGAGTCAATTCCATTTTCTCAACGACTAAACAAGTTTGACAAAACCTTGTGAAAAGACCGAGAATCTTTTTTAAAATAAATAAATGGTAATCGATTTTTGAAACCAAGGAGTTTTGAATTTTAATATGACAGGAACAGTGGAAATATTCCATTCCCAATACTTTTAGTGCAGCCTAGGTACTTCAAGCAAAACCTAAAACATAGCATTGAATAAAGATTCTTAGTAAAATATGCAAAATAATACAATAAACCGGAGGCTCCCGTTAAGTGCGTTATCCGAATCAGTATTCAAACGTACACTTACAAATAACTTTACAGAAAATAATACATAAACACTCACGCCTGTCACCCAGAGGGGTAGGCAGAGACTACGGACTTCCATTTGGCACGATCCTGACACACCTCTTTCGCCTCCTTCACATCCATATATCTACGCATACATGCTCGTCGGTTAAGGGTACTTCTAACGTGGCCCATTTTCAAAATATCGCCAATTTGGTCGATAAACTTTTTCCTAGGGCGTCCCTTCCCGACTCGGCCGTTCACATCTGCCATATAAATTTGCTTTGTCACTCTTTCCTCATTCATTCTTTCCACATGACCAAACCACCGAAGCATTCCTTTCTTAATCCTGGTCACAACATCATCTTGCATACCACATTTATCCCTTATCACGTAATTTCTCACCCTGTCATTCAGATTAAAACCTAGCATATTCCTTAAAGACCGCATTTCTACAGCATTTATTCTACTTTCGTGCTTCTTCTGCCACACCCAGCTTTCACTACCATACATTAAAGTAGGGACTAACACAGAATTATGAATCACCAAACGTGCCTGTTTTGACACATTCTGGTTCTCCATAATAGAGTGTAGTGCCCCATTCACTCTATTCCCTGCATTTACTCGTCGTTTTATATCCCTATCATATCTACCATCCCTGCTAAATACACATCCCAAATACACAAACTCATCCACTTGCTCAATTAACTCTCCTTCTATTCTTATTTCACATACCGTTTTGCTTTCTTCTCTTTCAAAAACCATCACTTTCGTCTTACATGTGTTCACTTTCATTCCCCTTTCTTTTAATTCCCAGTTCATTAATGTAACCATCATTTGCAATTCAGACGCCGATGACGCAAATATGACTTGATCATCGGCATACAAAAGGCATTTGACGGTTAACTCACCCATTCTTAAACCACATTCTTCATCTTTCAAAGTTTGCAAACACCGGTCCATAAATAGGTTGAACAGCTAAGGGGAAGCTACACAGCCCTGTCTGACACCTTTTTGGATGCCAAAACAGTCCGAGTAGACCCCATTGATCCTGACACAAGCACTAGAGTCCCTATAAAGAGACCTTAATGCCTGTATCAAACCAGCGCTCAACCCATATGAGTTCAGTGTTTGCCATAACACATTCCTGTCCACTCTGTCATAAGCCTTTTCCAAGTCCATGAATGCACAAAAAACTTTCTGGTTTTTGGCCAAAAACTTCTCCGCAATCATGCGCATGGAAAAGACCTGATCTGTACACCCCATTCCCTTTCTAAAACCCGCTTGCACATCCCAAATTTTTCCATCAGTTTCTTTCATAACTCTTTCAATTAACACCTTAGCATACAGTTTACCCACAATACTAAGCAAGCTGATACCGCGGTAGTTTATGCAGTCCTGCTGTGACCCTTTTCCTTTATATATTGGTACTATTACAGCTTTGCACCAGTCATCCGGTACCCGTTTTAATTCCCAACATAAATTAAACAAGGTGTACAGCAGGCCTGCCACTACTCCCTCTCCAGCCCTTAGCATCTCGAGTGATACTCTATCATATCCAGCTGCCTTACCTGCTTTCATGCTTTTCATTGCTTTCATTATTTCATCTACACTTATCTCCATACCCCTTTCCACTTCTTTCGGAATTTCTAGTTCATTTAAATCAGACGACTCTTCACTCATAAATACGCCTTCAAAGTATTCCTTCCATCTGTTTAAATTCGAAACTTCATCATTCAGAATACATCCATTCTCGTCTCTTATAGCATTTATTATAGGCTGTTTTGTATTTCCCCTGGCAGTTCTTACGAGTTTCCAGAACATTTTTATGTTAGCCTGGAAATTATCAGATATCCTTCTATCATTCTTATCCTTTCTTTCTTTCTTTTTCCTTTCAACAACTTCTTTTACTCTCTTATTTAGACGTCTAAATTCTGCCTTTTTTCTTTCAATCTCATCATTCATACCAGAAGAATTACCAGCTTTGGTTGCTAGTAAATCTAACCATGCTTTCTTCTTTGATTCAACTTCCACACGTACCTCATCATCCCACCATAACGTATTACTTTTCCTTTCATTTGTTCTCTTACTTACACCACATACTTCGGTGGCGGTATCCACCAAACCTTTCGTTATATTATCCCACACAGTATTCAAGTCTAAATCATTCATACACTACTCATTCAAACATCTAATATTTTCTCTCAGTCTACATTTATACTTCTCTTTCACATCTTCATCTTGTAACTTCTCTATTCTTATACGCTGTAACGCAGTGGTAGACACAGATGTCCGATGCCGCCAACGCTTGAAAAGACCATTAATTCGACATAAGACCAGGTAATGATCCGTCCCTACGTTGGACCCCCGGTAAACCCTTGTATCTACGACTGCGCTCCTCATTCTTTCATCCACAATTACGAAATCTATCATGCTTCTATCATCACCTCTTTCCCATGTATACATGTGAATCTTCTTATGACGAAAAAAAGTATTCGTCACAAAAAGATTCTTTTCCGCACATACGGTGAGGAGGTCTTCACCATTCTCATTTATACTTTCATCACCAAACGTTCCCAATATCCTTTCATAACCAGACCTCTTCACCCCAACCCTTCCATTAAAGTCTCCTAACATAATAATATTTTCATTTTCCTTACATTTTGTCAACACCATCCTTACCATGTCCCAAAACTGCTCTCGGATGTAAGTGGGCTTAGACATGTCTGGGGCGTACACCCCTAGCAGGAACAGCTTCTTTAAGCCCACTTTCATTCGTATCCATAGCAGTCTCGGGCTTACACATTCATACTCTTTCACACATTTACCCATTCTTTCTGAAAGGATGAAACCGACTCCCTGGCATGCCCGTTCGGTCTCGCCTACACCAGACCAATACGCGGTATACGAGCCATGTGCAGTGGCATCCTTTCCCTTTCGTTTCGTCTCATTCACACATAACACATCTATTCCTCTGTCATTCATCATTTCGCATACTTCATCCATCTTATCGTTCATTCCTCCACATACATTCGGCAATCCACTTTTCGCCCCTCCGGGAGACATAACGTGACGGGTGGCGAACCTCGTCGCCGGTTTTTCTCCCGGAGATTCTTCGCACCCCTGCCCCATTTAAGGGGCGCCGGGAACTCGGGGCCATTTCTTTTATTTCCTGAGTCATGGTGCGAACAAGGGGTGGTGGTAGATTTTACGCCGCTACCATACGGCGAGGAGCCGAGTCTATTTTTTTTTTTCGGCTTTGTCGCTCGTTTAGCACCACCCGGGGGACACGTGTAGGGTGGGCCTAAGGTTAGGTGGTCGAAGCCTACGGACGCGAGCGACTCATCCCCCCTTTACAGAAAACTCGATCTAAATTTAAATATATTTTAATATGTCAACTTGTATGTGGGTTTATTACCTCTGACTGACACGCGCATCGGTAAAGCGGGGTTTTTGACAATATTCTTACTCCCCGGCCAAAGCAGAGGTAACAAAACAACGTACAATTTGCTAATAAACATTCGTTTTATTTTATTTTATTTTTTATATTTGATTTTCCTAAAGTAAAATATAATAAGTTTGAATATGTACTGATTCTGATATCGCACTTATCTGTGATTCTAATGTCCACAGGGTTTTCATTACATGTTTTATATTCCAAACAAATTCATAGGTGTGATAAATCGCATGAATTGCTCATAACTACCAATCATCATTTATACGTGGTAGAGCTACGCTGAATTATTATATGTTATGGTAATAATATATATTATTATTTATTATGGTAGTAGTACGGATGGGTCGGCTCGATCGCGAAAGGACCATGCTCACACACAATACCAGCGTAAAATAGCAACTTAATGTTGCTGTGTTTCGTATAGTAAGTTTAGAGAACCGGACACTCTTTTTTTTGGAAACGAGCCATTCCACTTAAATCCTTAGGAATGAGAACGCATATGCATTTTGGTTCTTAGTCGAGGATAGATGTAGGATATTTGTGTATGTTGGATATTTGTGGGTCACAGTAAACTACTATTGTATGTAGGATATTTTTTTTCAATATTCTTTTATACTACTGCTGTTAATGCAGTACTTTTCTTTCTTTTAACGTTTATTTTAATTTTTTTATAATAGTTTCTTTATTATATACAATTATGTTCCTTATAAGTTTTGCTTACTGCTATTATAGCTTTATACTTTTCTACCTCTCTTTTTAATCTACTTATCTTTGTATAGCTTTTTGATAATACATTACTAATAATTATTTTTTTTTAAATTGATATTTCATTATTCATTACTATATCTACTTCCTAATACATTACTTACGACTTTATCTAGATAGTATACTATAAAGGTCTTGTTCTGTCAAATTCTTGTATCATATATAAGAAGGTTTATCTCTTATACTATACATATATATACACATACACATGCACACACACATGTACATATATATACATTTATATATATACATATATATATATATATATATATATATATATATATATATATACATATATATATATACGTACATACATATTCCTAACCTACCCTGTATACATTGATATTATACTTTACTTCCATTTTCTTTATTTATTACTAGAATTGCAGAAAGTGCAAATTGCTTCCATTTGGCACGATCCTGACATACCTCTTTCGCCTCCTTTACATCCATATATCTACGCATACATGCTCATCGGTTAAGGGTACTTCTAACGTGGCCCATTTTCAAAATATCGCCAATTTGGTCGATAAACTTTTTTCTAGGGCGTCCCTTCCCGACTCGGCCGTTCACATCTGCCATATAAATTTGCTTTGTCACTCTTTCCCCTATGTCCTCATTCATTCTTTCTACGTGACCAAACCACCGAAGCATTCCTTTCTTAATCCTGGTCACAATATCATCTTGCATACCACATTTATCTCTTATCACGCAATTTCTCACCCTGTCATTCAGATTCAACCCTAGCATACTCCTTAAAGACCGCATTTCTACAGCATTTATTCTACTTTCGTGCTTCTTCTGCCACACCCAGCTTTCACTACCATACATTAAAGTAGGTACTAACACAGCATTATGAATTACCATACGTGCCTGTTTTGACACATTCTGGTTCTTCATAATAGAGTGTAGTGCCCCATTCACTGTATTCCCTGCATTTACTCGTCGTTCTATATCCCTATCATATCTACCATCCCTGCTAAATACACATGCCAAATACACAAAATCATCCACTTGCTCAATTAACTCTCCTTCTATTCTTATTTCACATACCGTTTTGCTTTCTTCTCTTTCAAAAACCATCACTTTCGTCTTACTTGCGTTCACTTTCATTCCCCTTTCTTTTAATTCCCAGTTTATTAATGCAACCATCATTTGCAACTCAGCCGCCGATGACGCAAATATGACTTGATCATCGGCATACAAAAAGCATTTGACGGTTAACTCGCCCATTCTTAAACCACATTCTTCATCTTTCAAAGTTTGCAAACACCGGTCCATAAATAGGTTGAACAGCCAAGGCAAAGCTACACAGCCCTGTCTGACACCATTTTGGATGCCAAACCAGTCCGAGTAGAGCCCATTGATCCTGACACAAGCACTAGAGTCCCTATAAAGAGACCTTAATGCCCGTGTCAAACCAGCGCTCAACCCAAATGAGTTCAGTGTTTGCCATAACACATTCCTGTCCACTCTGTCATAAGCCCTTTCCAAGCCCATGAACGCACAAAAAACTTTTTGGTTTTTGGCCAAAAACTTCTCCGCAATCATGGGCATGGAAAAGACTTGATCTGTGCACCCCATTCCCTTTCTAAAACCCGCTTGCACATCCCAAATTTTTCCGTCAGTTTCTTTCATAACTCTTTCAATTAACACCTTAGCATACAGTTTACCCACAATACTAAGCAAGCTGATACCGCGGTAGTTTTTGCAGTCCTGCTGCGACCCTTTTCCCGCACCTGCACCGCATTCGTATCTAATTTTGTTAAATTTTGGGCATTGTGTAATAATGTGCTCTATTGTTTGATCACTTTCATCATCGCAAGTGCAATGTGGATTTGTCGATAGCTTAAACCTATACAGATAGGATTTATTTCCGCCATGTCCAGTAAACAATTGTGTTTCAATGTTAGTTATTTTGATATATTTTAGTGTTTAATAAGCTATCTGTACATTTGGGAAGAATATTTTTTTGGTCTCGCTGCCTGTAGATTCGATGTACTTCTGTTGCCAGATCGTAAGAGTAGTATTTCATTAAAATGAATTTAAATTTGGAACTGGGAGCGAGTCAATCTGAAGTGTTTTTTAGTTTTATATTCTGATATAAATTGAACACATGTAAAACACATTCCAAATAATGGGGATACTTTTTGCATTTCTCAAGCCGATGAAAATTGTGAGATGCTTGGCATAAGATAGGGGGAACTTGTCGTATATTGGACGCTGTTTATTTTTAATGGCAGCATTTTTAGCTAGTTCGTCAGCTCGTTCGTTGCCAGGGATGCTGTAGTGCGCCTTTATCCAGAATAGTTCAATGAGTCCACTATTATTTTCTAGTTCAGTGATGTTGTTTTGTATCTCCGCTACAATAGGGTGCAGTGATGATGGATTGCAGACACTTTCAATAGCTGATCTTGAGTCACTTAAAATATTAGCTTTAGGATAGTTAGCAGATTCAGAAATAAACTGTACAGCTTTTAATATTGCAATCGCAATCAATTCTGCCTGATACACACTGCAGTTGCTCAATAGTATGTAGGATATTTGTGGGTCATCGTAAACTACTATTGTATGTAGGATATTTATGGGTCACAGTAAACTACTATAGTATGTAGGATATTTGTGGGTCACAGTATACTACTATAGTATGTAGGATATTTGTGGGTCACAGTAAACTACTATAGTATGTAGGATATTTGTGGGTCACAGTAAATTACTATGGTATGTACGATATTTGTGGGTCACAGTAAACTACTATAGTATGTAGGATATTTGTGGGTCACAGTAAACAAGTATTGTATGTAGGATATTTGTGGGTCACAGTAAACTACTATTAGGTTGTTTGTTAACTTCTTTCTATAAAATAATCGAAATTGTGCTAATAATATTTTGAATATAACTTATTGTTATACCAATATATCTAATCTTCAAACTTCATTATCATCATCAAAGCCCTTCCATCGACTTCCTGCAAGTATTAATGTTAGTAAGGATCTTACTATACTTCGGTTACCGCTACTACTCTAGAGTTTTTTTTCTCTATGTCGGTCAATCTGATTCTGCAGATATTTTTCTTAATAATCCATAGCTCTTTAAACAACAAACGGCCTGCAGTGAAGAACCACGTCTCAGATCCATGATTTCATCAAAGGCATCACGCACTGGTTGTACTGTACACTCGTATTTTTAGGTTTAGAGGAGTACGTAAAAAATCTTCTGGAATCTTTCGAACGCCCAGCCGACGTAAATCCGTCAACTAACGATTTAGTCGAACTTTGTAGACAACTAATAGCAACAGGCTTCATCGTCATCATCATCATTACAGTCCTGCACAAGGCCCCCCAAGGAATGACTTCGACATCGACTTCCTACATGTCTTACCAGGTCGTCTCTCCATTTAGTGGGGGATCGCCCTGCATACACTACGCCTACCGATACGAGGCTGCCACTAGAGAACGTTTTTCCCCATTGATGGTCGGTTTTTCGAGATATATGGCCGGCCCATTGCCGCTTCAGTTTACTAATGCGTTTGGATATGTCGGTCACTCCGGTTCTACTCTGATATCCATATTTCTAGGTTTATCACGCAAAGAAACCCCGAGCATAGCCTCGCTCGCTGAGTGACCTTAAGAGTCCTCATACGACCAGCAGTGAAGGACCACGTCTCAGATCCAAAAGTCATCACTGGCAACACGCACTGGTTGTAGAATTTTGTTTTCATTTTGAGGTATACCTGACGAGAAGATGTGTAAGCATAACGCTTATCTTTGCGGAAATCTATTAAATCTTTATTTAAAATCTATCTATACATTGTATCAAGTGTCTTTGATTACCTCGTAGAGTCGATACGCCCTCTTTAACAGAGGCTATGGGGTCTTTTTGACCACTCCCAAAGTCGCCTCTTATGACACCGACGGGCATAGGCGAAATAAATGTCGACAACGCCCTAGGCTAGCACCTTATCGGCACCCCTCTAGCGGTCATGTTTTATAAGTTATAACCGCTTATTTTGCAAGAATAATATATAGCTCAATCGCAAAATAATTAGGGCACGTGTACCCTCAAAAGGTGGGCGTGGTTGAATAATGCAATGAGATCGTTGTAGGAGTATTCAAGTAGACGGGGCTTCGGAAGCTCTACATGCATAAGGACCCGATGAGTTTTTTATTTTATATAAGTAAATAGTTACTTACTCTTTTCTTTTGCTTAAAACGTTCCCTAATCCACTTCCGTCTACGGAAAGAAATAAGCATAAACACTCACGGCTGTCACCCAAAGAGGTAGGCAGAGACTACAGACTTCCATTTAACACGATCCTGACATACCTCACTCGCCTCTTCCACATCCATATACCTTCGCGTACATGTTTGTCGGTTAAGAGTACTCTTAAGAGGAAGAAATAAGGTGAAATAATAATGAAACATAGACTTTTACGCGGTCAATCCATGATTTTAGAAACTAGTAAAGCCCTGCTGGCAACTTTTCTGAGTACAATTATAAAAACATGTCTGAACTGAACCCTTCCACGACAGTGACATTATGGCAACCTTAGTCCGTGAGTGGCGGCGGCGCTGTCCGACAACGCGCGCACTGTATTTCAGTTTGCAACTAAATATAAGTGGCCCGCTCTTCGATTTATGGCCCGACATGTGTTTAGAAGTGTGCGTTAATAATGTTATACCCGCTTCTGCACTCCTGGTGCTCGTCGTACACTTGCAATCACTCTATTATCAAACACTCGTTTAATAATGCCACCCTGTCCTTTGCTGTTCATTAAACTTTATTCCCATTTCCGCCAATGACTTAACATTGCCGTGGAAAGGGGCAGGGGAAAGCAACCCTGCGCTTGACCAGACAATCTTTCCGATCGATAGTCTGCTCTTTAAACAATAGAACCGTCCTTTTGCAACTTTATCCTAATAATAACAATGTCCTCCAGACCAAATTTCAGTCACGGCGGCTAGTCTGAACTATGTCTAGCCATCCAAGCAGGACAGGGTTATGGTACCTGAGAAGGTGTATACGTGAAAACAGTTGCACTCTCAAATCCCTCACTCAATGGGCTGGTAATTACACACGACCGCAGAGAGATCAGGCGCTCTCTTCTTGATCTCAGGCTGAAACTGAGAATTTCTTGACAGAAAATCCCAATAGCTGATTTAGGCCCGACCTGAGATTCGAACCCTGGACCGATGAGGTAATCAACTACTTAACTGCTTCCTATTGAGCCGTACCATGCGTAAAATGCCTTAGAATGTGAGATATATAAAGAAACCATACGGAGTCGTACATAATATTGTTTAAAATTTACTCGGGGCTTTTTTCTGCCCGGGTCCGTTCAGGAGACCCCCCTCCCCCCAGGGGACTCCCCCCGTCACTTATCTCTTCCGCCAAGTAGAACTGCGTGCATTACTGGGTTACGATCAGAATAGAGAATCAGTATAATTAAGCTCATCTGTGTTGTTTGCAAGTCACACAGGTGACTACTGTTATCCATTGACTACCATACCCACTGACCATCACGTGGACTGTATGTTCCTTTGTGAGTTCTGTTTTATAAAAGAAACATTCCTACATAGAGTCTTAGGTTTTACAGCTTAGGCTAGTTCTTGGTTTAGGCTCATTAAATTTAGGACAATGTAGAATAAAACCAGCAAAGTTGATTTATAACAATCGTTAGGATTGATTTAAGAAGCCGCGCCGGTGGTGTGGGCAGATCTCGCGGCGCAGCTCAGCGCGGCGCCGATTGATTTACGAGGCGAGGCGCGAGGCCGTGGTTAATTAAAGAATCGGGAGCCGGAAGCGCGCTAAGTCAACGCACACCCATTGTTCTTCGCTCAAAGTTCAGCGCTTATTTTTAAACGTCTGTTCCAGCTCGATTTGCGAACACATACAACTTGTATGTAAGCAAGCAACTGTAAGCATACCATACACTTACCATCCACCACTATCACACGAGTGTGATGATCACACATGTTGTGTACATTAGTAATACGTATTTATTTTAAACTAGCAGCCCGCCCTTACTCCGCCGGTTATGGCTGAATGTAGTTTTGTTAAGATTTAAGATGAGATAATCAAAAGCTATTAATTTAAATTATTTCTTGTATTTACGTGAATATTACGCACTAAATGAAAGTAAATTTACGGATTCGTGTTTCATTTTAATTTTTTCATTCCCGACGTTACCTTCTGTGATCACGAGTGCTATAAAACACCCGAAATTTTCATTTATTTTATCAATTTTTTGCTTAGACAAAATCTTCACGTTTTCAGATAAAATAAGCCTAGTTCCCACCTAACACTACTCCCCTATTTGTAACGTTTCAGCCATCGATCACTAATAAAAAACTTTATTAGTGATCGATGGTTTCATCCCAATCAGTCCAGTCGTTGCAAAGATCACCCCACAGACCCCGCCCCGCGTCATGTAGCACAGAGTCATTGACTGATGTAGGTATTACTGGCGTAGAATGTCGCTTATTGTGCTAATTGTAGGTTTTAGAGATTGACTTACTATTCTAATTTACTATTGATTAAGTATCACCACAACCTGCCTAAATTAGGGCTTACAATATTATTAAAGTGAAGAAATTAAAACATGTCATGATTCATTAAAACAAATCAACAACCACGGACAATAAATAATAATGTCAAACAATGGAATATTCAGAGAACCAGAGAAACCTTTCTCTGTCTACGGGAATATTAATATGTATGTCAAAACACTTGTTGTTAGATAGAAAGACACACAGATATATTTTTTTAAATCGTTAAGTATTTATATCTCAGTAGCGTGCAAACAACCCCCTGAGCCTAGTACGAGCCTCGTAGGAGCCAGTAGTTTCAATATTACGCACAGACACATGAATTTGTTTTGTATGTATAGAGATTATCTCATTTGTATTTTCAAAAAGCAGAAGATAAAGTATATGAATTTTTTTAAATCTCTTTTCGTCTTATTTCGATGGAGTTAATTGTGACCATATATCAATCTGAACTAGCCGACCGGGAAGTAAGGGAGAGGTATATATCATGCTTTATTTCTTTATATTTAACAAAAATTATAAAATCAACTAGCAGATTATAGATGTAATTCACTCATATATTGTCACTAGACCGTGAATAGTTCTCAGAATATAACATAAACATATCGCGTCTCGTCGTATACACGTATTTCATAACAATTATATATATATATATATATATATATATATATATATATATATATATATATATATATATATATATAAACACTTACGCCTGTCACCCAGAGGGGTAGGCAGAGACTACGGACTTCCATTTGGCACGATCCTGACATAACTCTTTCGCCTCCTTTACATCCATATATCTACGCATACATGCTCGTCGGTTAAGGGTACTTCTAACGTGGCCCATTTTCAAAATATCGCCAATTTGGTCGATAAACTTTTTTCTAGGGCGTCCCTTCCCGACTCTGCCGTTCACATCTGCCATATAAATTTGCTTTGTCACTCTTTCCCCTATGTCCTCATTCATTCTTTCTACGTGACAAACCACCGAAGCATTCCTGTCTTAATCCTGGTCATAACATCATCTTGCATACCACATTTATGTCTTATCACGCAATTTCTCACCCTGTCATTCAGATTCAACCCTAGCATATTCCTTAAAGACCGCATTTCTACAGCATTTATTCTACTTTCGTGCTTCTTCTGCCACACCCAGCTTTCCCTACCATACATTAAAGTAGGGACTAACACAGCATTATGAATTACCATACATTACCTTTTTGACACATTTTGGTTCTTCATAACAGAGTAGGTATAGTGCCCCATTCACTCTATTCTTTGCATTTACTCGTCGTTCTATATCCTTATCATATCATATCTACCATCCCTCCTAATTTGGGAAAAAAGGAAAAATTTGGGATGTGATGTGAAATACACATCCCAAATACACAAACTCATCCACTTGCTCAATTAACTCTCCTTCTATTCTTATTTCACATACCGTTTTGCTTTCTTCTCTTTCAAAAACTATCACTTTCGTCTTACTTACGTTCACTTTCATTCCACTTTCTTTTAATTCCCAGTTCATTAATGTAACCATCATTTGCAACTCAGCCGCCGATGACGCAAATATGACTTGATCATCGGCATACAAAAGGCATTTGACGGTTAACTCGCCCATTCTTAACCCACATTCTTCATCTTTCAAAGTTTGCAAAGAATCTATTAGAATAATATTATTAATAATACGAGTACAGGAATTCGATGGATGCAGGTGGCTCAGGACCGTGCTTTGTGGCAATCTAACACTCAAATTTTTAGCAACTAAATGTTGTCGATGGATGACGCTCTATTTCAGTAATAAATGATTTTTATTTTATTTATTTCATTTTTAAACTCGACCGGGGAAGGATCATTCCCCCACCATGTTGAAGCAATTCATACTATGCTTTCCTAATACTAAAATAAAATATAAGAAAATCAATACTGTTTTAGTTTGTGTCAGTATTAAGTGAGATCTATTTTTCGAGCTCTTTTTTAGTATTTTTTAAAAACTCAAAAATATTGTAAATGGAAAATAAATTTGTGTTTATATATGTTACCTAGTTATTGTATTTTAATGACATATTATTATTGCGTGATAAACTTAGAAATGAGGATATCCGCACTTTACTATAACATTTTGGTGGACTTGTTATTGTAGTATTAAGCTATTACGAAGTAAGCAAGCACGTTTTTTTTTATTTGGACTTTACACCGGCACGAGCGCACAGTTCACATAGACAGCTACATCTATCCTTGATTAAGAATCAAAATGCGTTTTCACATCTGAGAAGGATGTAAGACGGATCGCCGCGTTTCCAGTAAAAAGGGTCTCCGGTTTCCCATAAGGCAGGTACCTTATGGACCCCCCGTAACGTAACCACACTCACCATTCGGAACACAGCAGCATTATGCTGCTATTTCACGCTGGTGTTCTGTGAGAGCCTGGTACCTCCGCGGTGGAGCCGACACATTCGCGCACTGTGTGCTTGTCTGCCACGCTTATTCTATACAAAACAGTTCATCCGAACGTGCTACCGTGTTGTCTCGAGATATAATCACTGTTCGTTGACACGGACAACACTTGTACCACTGTGTATGATTATGTGCAATCTGGGTATGAAACGAGCGGTTTAAGCTTTTATTGACACAGTGTTTCCTATAAGAACATCCGCAGTTTCACACGTGCACAGCAATGAATTGCACGATTTACACACATATAGAAGACTTAATCCTACGAAAGTCTTTCCACATCTCATTATATGATATTAGATATCCACGTATCAAGGAAAAGAGATAAAACAAATCTGGAGTTTTATACGAGTTTTTATACGTGATACAGCCGATACACTGAACGTTTTGCGTAACACAGAAATAAAACAATTTATATGTAAACTAATAGGCTGTATATACTGGTGGACAATCAAATTGGGCCACTCCTATTTTTATTATTTATTCATTAATTACTGTCTGTTTAAAAATTAAAATAAATAATACGTTTTTGAACGTTCATTTGCAACTTTAATAGAGGGTATATTGATAAAATTATCAAGTTTGTGTCAATAATGTCATTAATCAATTTCTTAGATACCCACACTTTTATTGTTTCATGTTTAATGTCGCTAGGATGCTATTTAAAACTATCATGAAATTCGTATTACTGATTTAAGTTCTGTGCCTCCCACTTTCTGTTCTGATTGTGGCACAATGGGGGCAAGCACTCTTTTCTGATAAGTCACGTATGTGTATATATGGTGTTGATGGTCGCAAAAGAGTGTATCGTAGGCGGGAGAACGATGTGCACAGTGTGCCACATCTTAAAGGGTAGCTTTGGAAGAGCTTCAGTTTTGTTCTGGGAAGGTATAAGCTTAGAAGCTCGTACAGAGCTGTGACTGCTGATTCGCACGTCACAGAAATCCTTGAAGAGCATGTAGTGCCATACTTACACTACTACAGGCTTTATCGGTCATGAATTTAAATTAATGCACGATAATGCGCACATCCACACTACGAAGTGCATTAGAGATTACTTAAGAGAAGTAGTGATATAAGTTCTGGACTGGCCGGCACGAAGTCCAGACCTTAATCCCATAGAACATTTATGGGACGAGTTAAAACGGCGAGTAAGATAGCGAGATCCAGCTCCGGAGAAGATGCAACAGCTAAAAGCGGCTTTATTGGAGGAATGGGAAAACATATTCCCAATCTATTATTAAAAAGTTGACAATTCATAAACCAAATAATGGTATATGTTATCAAAGTCAGAGGAGGCAATATCTACCTCGTAATAAAGAAAGATTGACATCAGCTAAACCATTTTTTCACAGTGTTTTTATATAAAAAAAGTGTGAAATCGTTGTAAATTTTTCTTCATTTTTGATTTTTCTTGTGTATTGCAAAAATAAAAGTTAATTTAAAAATTAATTATCTAATTTAAGAATTAACACACAATCAATAAAAGAAAATATTAAAAAAGTTTTTATTTTGAAACACAGTAGCGACAACCAGTTTGGTGGGTTGCCTAATTTTACAGTACACTACTTTATTTACCACTTTGCAAAGTTGTCTGCATAACATTTTAACCACTTTTACATTCGTTCAAAACATTTCTGAAGACATAAAGAGGTTTGTTTTTCATATGGTAAATCTCAAAGCTTTCATCAAATCTTAGATTTTTGGGAAAACAAAGAAACCGCATGGTGCGAGTTCTGTGCGATGTGCAGAATAGGTCATGAGCTCCATCGACCTTTTCAAAAGATAAAAATGACTCTGCCCTGTTATTATTCGTCATAATAATTTAGAACTTAAACTTAAGTTAATAATATCAATTTCTACATTTGAAGTTAATTAAGTTAAAGTTATAAGTGTAGAAATAATTAATTAATCTAAAATTTTCAAACGTTAGTTTATCCATTTTCTAACTAATTGAATGTTTTCCTACAACATCATGTGTAGCATCTGATAACTGTTCTAGTCTAGCCTATCCTAGTCTTGCTATTATTCAACATAATTTAATGATTTCTTATATTTACGCGAACACTACACATTTGATTATAACTATTACTACGGATTTTATCGCGTTTTATTTATTTTATTTTTAATACCCGACGTTTCGGGTGCTTTCCAGCACCCATGGTCACGGGCGACTGAGGTTACTAACGTCCTGATGTCAAAGTTAACCCGGAGTACCTTCAGCTTTTTAATTATTATCTTTGATCCGATCTACGCAGAATGAACTTACACTGTTTTAAATTCTTGCAGTGGTATGCTTGGTTTTAGTTTTAATATTATTAATTATAGGGTCCCAAGCATGTGGTAGTACTCAGCCTCCTTCTCTATAGAAATTAGGACGTATCATTCCTGGTAGGAAACGATGTTCTTTCGCGAGGATTTGTGGTCTATCAAATCTGATGTAATGGTTGGGGCCATCTGGGATATGATCGCAAACTGCAGACTTCCCGGAACGTTGATGCTTCATGTCAGCTATGTGTTCTTAATTTACGCGGGTTCTAATTGATCTCTTTGATTGCCCTATATATGAGAAACCACAATCAAAATCAAGCTTGTACACTCCTGCATCTTGTAGAGGAATATGACACTTGACGGATGGTAAGAACTGACTAATCTTCTTCGGCGGCTTGTAGAATGTTCTAATAGAAACTCGCTTCAAGATGTAGCCAACCTTGTCTGTGACTCCTCTGACATATGGTAGTACAGCAGGTACACGCTCGACTGTGACCGGCTTCACTCGGTCACTGTAACGTAGGCGCGGGACCCGAAGCTTGTTGTCGTGCAGAAGCTCGGCGGCCACGTGTATGCTGTCACAGATCACTCGTGCTCTCTGTAACAACTGTTGCTTGGGACCCTATAATTAATAAAATTAAAACTAAACCCAAGCATACCACTGCAAGACTTCAAAACGCAGTTAGTTCATTCTGCGTGCGTATATGGGATCAAAGAAAATAATTAAAAAGCTGAAGGTACTCCGGGCTAACTTTGACATCGGGGTCAGTTACCTCAGTCCCCCGTGACCATTAAAAATAAAATAAATAAAACGCGATAAAATCCCCAAAAGTAGTTTTAATCAAACTTAATTTAAGTTTATAATGGTGAAGTAGAAGATGAAGTCCAAAATTATAAAACATTCGTTTATCAATTTCCGTACTAATTGAATGATTTTCCACAACATCGTGTGTGGCATCTAGTGACTTTACTAGTCGTAATGCATTTACTTCGTTCTAGTTTTTGCTTGATCCAGTTTCGGTTTATGGCAAACAGTGTCCGCAGCCGATGCATAGCCAACAGGAATGTACATAATTAGTGAGACGCTCGCGCCACTCTGTCCGTGCACGGCCTCGCCTTCGTTGTGAACTACTTACTAGAAACTGTCATAAAACGGGCGTTAAGAGGATATAGTAAAGTCAGCTCAAATACTAATTTCGCCCCCACTTCCCCGCGCGTCGTATGCTATGTACCAACATGTTTGTAATCACTAATACTGTAAGTAGATTGGTCGTTAGATACTTATTTCATTAGGTTTATCATATTTATGCCTGTTTCTTAACGCCAACCCAGTCGCTTCTTATTTTTATTACGGTTATTTCCCATTTTAATTTTACGTCGTCTTGTTGCGTAATGTGTATTGTGATCGTAAGCGACACAACTTCTCCCTTCAAAAGCCTAAGCGATACTAACGGGGCGACAGGAATCAAGCTTCAGGGTGCCGATAGTTTAGGTAATTTCTTTTTACAGTGAAAATAATGGTATTTAAAAAAAATAACATAAGCACTGCTTTATAGTTAGTTCAGTTAGTACGCAAAGTTTCATGATCTTATTAAAAGTATTTTATGAATAACAGCGGTTTATTGTTCAGTTTGGAGGTAACTTTGGATTTTTTTTCTATCGAGAAAATTTTACGGAATTGTGTTTTCGTCTAACATAATCCTTAACATTAATCCTCAACTTTACCATATATTTATTTCAAAATTAATGCTGCAATACTTTTGGCATAACGGAGGATCTTGCTAAGCCGTTTCAGGTTATATTTCCCCTTAATTAGCAAGGACGTGGCGGCGTGCCCCACTGACCAGACTAGGGTTGCAAGCTTTTTATACGGGATTTGAACAGAACTAAACTAAGCAGTATTTTAGAAAAATTGACAATATCCTTTTACTTGTAGTTTTAAAAACATATTTTAGGATCTGCTTCTACTCGTACGGTCTAACAATTTATTATCATTTTTAAAATATTTGCATGCCCCTCCAGAAATTAAGTCAAAATTAAAATAAATAAGGAACTCATTTTTTGATTAAATTAATAGAAACTCTATTTCAGGTTTTATAGTTTCGGATATCAGCAATGATAAAAACAGTATTTTGTATACTTCTTTAAATAGAACAGTAAACAGTATTGACTCACTCCCTGTTCCATGAATCGTATATGAACATTTCGATTGTTTAACTATTGTCTGTTTCGCGAACAGGGAAACTGTTAAAGAGTTAGTACTAATGTATAAAACTGTTATTAACAGTATGGTTGGAAACCCTACGACCATACATACACATACGTCACGTCCACAGTTAGATAGACAATTGAGATTTGTAGCAAAAATTGTTTAGTAAGCGTTATATTATACATCTAAAGAGTTCATGATTGACAATTACCCCTGAAAATGAGGTGGTCACTACCATGCTGTTTCTAAATGTTTTCATATTTAATTGTGTTTTACATTGTTAATAATGTTTAAAATAAGTTCCGTTGATGTGTTGCTGGTTCTTCCCAGGGCAGAGGTTATTTTCTGAACCTTTTGAGTTTTTGAATAAAAATGATTTTGTTGTATTTAATACCATTAAAACCTATCAAAAGTCCACTGGCGAGCACAGGCCTTCCGCGTCGTCACGGGGCGGGGGGGGGGGGGATATTTGCCGCAGCTGCCTCGCTTAGCATTCGGGCTGGCACCGTAGATTTTATTGTTTTGAGTTGTATTCAGGAAGGTGCTGCTGCCCATCCCTTATGTCGTTCTTCTCCGTCGCCTCTTGCAGCTCGCGGGACGAAATGGGGCAGCGAATATCCTTGCACCACCGCTTCACGGGATTATTATTACAAGACAGGAATAATCTTACAATTCAATTCGTCACCATCCACATAACGTGCGTACGATAGAGTGTTAACTAAGCTAACAGTCAAGTCGTCATCCAAATTTTCGACACGAGAGAAAATCCTATTGTAGAAATAACGTAGGAAAGCTTTCTGCAGCCATAATATGATTATAGCACGAATGGATTGGTTCGGGGAAGGACCTTGTTCTCACAGAATACCAGAGTAAAATATTGCTGTGTTTCGTATGCTGAGTGTAAAGAATCGGAAACACTTTTGACTAGAAAGCAGTATATATACATGTTGTATGTGTTGAGTGATGGGACCGGAGACCTTTGTTTTATAAGCTGAGACATTCCATCATAGCCCTCGGGGGTGACAACGCATTTGCATTTTGATTCTTCATCGTGGATAGATTTAGATGTCTATGGGCCATATCATTCAATTACCACCCTTATTCAATAAAAATAAATTTATTTAATAAAAAATAAAGATATTTACTTCATATTATAGAGGGCTATTAAGAAAAGATTTATCAACGAATGACACAATGTATCAACGAGAACATGCTGAAATATCGCTGTTTGCATGCATTTGAAATGAACAAACAAAGTTATCCGAATTCGACACATAACAAAACAATAGTAATGGATACGGCAGCGCTATCGGGTCGATTAGCGCGCGCGCCAGTGGATCGGCATTTATAGCTAATGAGTTTTCTTCTGTAAGCGGCGAGCGGCGAGGATAGTGCATAATAGAGTTGCGTTTCCATTATGTATGTGCCGGCCGCGGCCCCTTTGCGAGCCGCCGCGCCGGTTATGAAGTACATGTGCATGGATCAGTTGCACAGCCGCGGCTCACAGGCGCCGCCCTCGCGCACACCGATACACACGCACCGGAACGGATGTTTTATATTCAATATATACCAAGCAATTCTTATGTCTAATTTACCACTAGCTTGGAAAATACGTCACTCAGTCTTGGCTTTTATTTTAGAAAAAAGAACAGTGCTTACAATCATTAAAGTTACACAATAATCAACAACACGAAACAAACTACAAATACCTTGTATTGTATTGATTATAATTATCATCCATAAATTCCTTAATTTTATTATAACCCTTTTTATACAATCCTAATTTAAAAGTTTTTGAAGTTTGCTGAAGTCAGATTTTGTATATTTTGTGAAATTTTGTTGTAAAAGCGTATACATCGCGCCAAGAATGAATTACCTACTTAGTAGACATGGGTGGAGTACTCGGTTTTGATTCGGTACTCGGCGGATTCGGCATTTTTTTAGGGTTCGGCCGAACACCGAGTATTAACGGCCGAGTACCGAGTACTCGGCCTTAGTTATATTCCAAGGAAAAACAAAGCCCCCCCGAACGGGTTCCCGCCTTGTCGTGGCGGGGGGGCTTAGTAGCCGTGGCTTGGTCTCCCACGGTAAACAAAGAGGAACCCACGTGGCTGGCCCGAGGTGAAGGGCCGGCCTGAGGTGGCCACTCCAAGTGGGCTTGGGGAGCCCACTTCGGATGTGTGCTGGTGGACTGCAGCGAGTGGGGACTCGCGCACCCTCTACCGCTGCAGCCGAGGTGGAGTCGCGGAGGAAGAGGAGTGTTGGTATGGCGATGCGCCACTCGCCCTATCCTTCGCGACACAAACGGGGCCGCACCGTTGATGCGGTGGTGGTGGGGCTGCGGGGGGAGAGGATTGTCGGTATTGCGAGGCGCCGCTCTCCCTACCCTACGCAGCCGAATCTTGGTTGGCGGCGGAACCATAGACAAGATCCGCCGCTGGGGTCGGGAAGGCTAGTACTTCTAAGTGCTCGTTTTTCCTGGCCCCATGGCCTTTGTGCATCGGACGCGGGGGCGTCTGTTGCACAGACGTAATTGGAGACCGTGGAGGAAGGCGCGCCATGTGTTCTGGTGCGCCTTACCTGGGAAGGAGAACGGGGAGGAATTTTCCTCTCCCGAGGAGGTGCTGCTATGGGGCGGCAGTCGCTGGTAGGGCCGCGGAAGTGTGCGAAAGCGTTCCCGTAGCCCTGCCAATATGCGACAAAGGTGGAACACCATGGGGTTTTAGTCGGTGCGAGTCCGACATAACCCGTCCTTGCCCCCGCGAGGCGGGTATGCGTAGGCATTTCCCCATGTAAAGAAAAAAAAGGGAAAAACAAAGACTACAAGCCAGTTTTTATCATTATTATTATATTAGACACACTAAAACATCAGGAACATGAGAAGGAGCAGAAATATTGAGAACGTACATAAGAACCTATAATAGAAATTATTATTACTAATATTTAAAATTTAAGAGAGGAAGATTGTGATGCAAAAACACTAGTTTTTTGGCCCTATTTAGGTCTGGTTTGCTTCTTTTTGCTTCGTATACTAAGCCCGCCTCTGAAAAAAGCCGTTCACTGTAAACTTGAACTGGCGGGTGTAGATAAGTATAGAGCCGCAACTTCTCCCAGGATGGGGTAATAGCCTTTTTTAGAAACCCGCCATTTATATGGATTTGCATCTCTTGCGGCCCTTAGTACACTTAATTAATGATCTAGCTCTGCTACAGCGGAATTCTTAGGATCATTAGGTTAGTAACTGGTTGATGGGTCAGCGGCTTCTTTCTTCTTTAAAAGCATGTTTTGAATTAATTTTTTATGTGTTTCCTAAGATCAATTATTTTTCTAGATGTTTTACGTAAAAATTATTTTTATAAGCAGTCATTTTCGCACCAGATAACGAAAAGAATCTCTCGAACATGAGTTATTTGACAAGTACTCCTCAATTGTGTGTCACTGATCAAGTACCGGTACAAGTACTTTTCTTTCGATACTACTTGGTACTCAGTTTTAAAGTATCGATACCAAAGTACTTGGGTATCGAAAGACACGTATCGAGTAAGACCTTGTATTTACTCCTATCGTTTCATCCCTAACTCTGTGTAAGGGAAATAAGGGCGTGCCGCTCACAACCGCGTTTTTTTCAAAGCCTCGTATTCGGCCGAGTACTCGGCCCAATCTAGGCCGAGTGCTCGGTGAATCAGTAATCGTTCCATGTCTACTGCTGACCCTGTGGAGTCGAATAACTGGTACTAATACTAGCTTGTGTCTGTTCATAGTATTTATACAGAGAATATTATCACCTATTTTATAAAACTACTTATATTTTTGTATACTTGCATAACATTTTTGTAAAAGTATTGAGATGCCTGAGTTAATACATATATTCGTATCACTTTTGATTTTAAATCATACGTCGCAGTTATGGCCCTCTTCTGCAAACCAATATAATTTCAGTGTCAGTTGCATGTCCCCAAAGCAAAGTACCATACGACATTATGCTATGGAAGTAGCTGATATTAACAAGTAGAAACCTTAAAAAATCTACTTAAGATTTTTTTATAGCATAGGGTGACAAACGAGCACACAGTCCACCTGACGATAAGTGGTTGTTGTGGCCCATAGACATCTACATCTATCGTCGATTACGAAACAAAATGAAGATGTGTGGTCACCCGTGAGGACTAAGATGGAATGCCTCGTTTCCAGTAAAAAGGGTCTCCGGTTCTCTACACTCACCATACGAAACACAGCAATATTAAGCTGTTATTTTACGCTGATATTCTGTGAGAGCGTGGTCCTACCCCGGTTGAGCCGACCCATTCGTGCTACAACTATACTACTAATATAACTGCAGCATCGCTCTAACACGCATAAATGAGATATCTATTTTTTACCCCATACGCTGCAGAACTAAATCTGCTTGCTAGTTTTGCTATATGGATACATCAACTACTTTACATTTAACAGTTTTCTGATGAGTTTAAGCTTAAATGTGGGGGAGACAAAGTGGTTTGACCTCTCCCACACTATTTAATTGCTATATTGATCAGCTGATTCGTGGGCTCAGCAGCATGCGTGTCGGATGCTCTATAGACGGTCTTTGTGTCAATAGTATTAGTTATGCCGACGACATGGTGCTGCTGAGTCCATCAGTCGCTACTCTCAGAAGACTGATGAGCGTTTGTGAGCGTTTTGATGAGTCTCAAGGTCTTCTTTACAACGTAAAGAAGAGCGAGTTTATAGTATTTAAGGCAGAGAGTCGCAGAGCTCTTAATGTTCCGCCAGTGTACCTAAACGGAGTAGCTCTACATCGCGTAACGTCCTTCAAGTACCTCGGTCACATTGTGAACGAGAAGCTGAGGGATGACTGTGATATGGAGAGGGAAAGGAGAGCGTTGGCAGTCCGCTGCAATATGTTAGCCCGCAGATTTTCACGATGTACCACAGAAGTTAAAATAACATTGTTTAAAGCCTTCTGCCAAACAATGTACACGTGTAATCTGTGGGTTGATTATACGCGGGGGGCTTTCAGTGCACTCCGAGTACAGTATAATAATGCCTTCAGGGTGATGTTGGGTCTGCCGCGATTTTGCAGCGCATCGGGCATGTATGCCCAAGCGCGCACTGATAGCTTCGAAACGGTGTTGCGCAAACGTGTAGCCTCGCTCATGCGCAGAATACGTGGTAGCTCCAACACCATACTGAGGGCTATTAGTGGCAAACCAGATTGTCCTATTATGGGACACTGGGTGAATATGCATGTGCATAAGCCCAGTGCCTCGGGTAGGCCTGGTTGTTACTTAAACTAACTAACTAAAACTATTTATAACTAACTAATTTTTCGTCTGCCCTTAATTATTACTAACATAGCTATAAGTTCCTTTGTACCTAATAACAAATATGGATGTTTGTCCGAAATAAAGAGATTTTATTTATTTATTTATTTAACAACTGAGCTTGCAGTGTTCACCCACGGAACAATTTCGTTCTGCAAAATTCAACTCATGTACATTATACAGTTCGATGACAGGTATCGTTCACAGTTTTTCCATCCCTACCTTTGCGGCGGCGTGGAGGGTGAGTGAGGGTGGAAACAAGGGCGCGGGGGTGGGGCGCGGCTTCACTCAATTTGCGCAGTTAGCGCAGCTTCAATTTTTCACAGTTATCGAACATTTACCGCGGAATGACGCTAAATAAGAGATCGTTCAATTTTCCTCATTTTCCACGATACATTACGTTTCTTTACTACAAACCGGAAAGAAATGCACAAATGATTACAACTAAATTTTAATTTCTGTATGTCTTGGTTAAAGATACTGTATCAATATTAAATTGTACATCGTAGAGCCACACTGCTGCTGTATATGGTTGCAGCCTGAATGGTTCGGCTTGACTGGGGACGGACCACGCTCTCACAGAATTCGAGCTTAAAATAGCAGCTGAAGCTCGGTAGCGTTTCGTATGGTGAGTGTAAGAACCAAAGCCCCTTTTCCTTAGACACGAGGCTTTTTATTTTAGTCCCCAGGGATGACAACGTCTGCAAACTCTACATTTTAATTCTTAAACGAGGATCGATGTCTATGGGCTACAGCATCTATTCACCATCAAGGGGAGCTGTGTTCTCGCGTGCCACCCTCTTGCTATATAAAAACATTAATAAAGGTATAATTAAAGCTAGTTAGGTATCAAGGTGTCAGTCCATGTCAGGTCTCACTGGCTACTTGCATTACGAAACTTCGCTATTCCATGAAGAATTTTTAAACTACATATTAACATCGATTTGTGAATTGTTATTATTTCCTACCTCGTGTACATTTAAAGTACTTGAAATTATTATTGTATGCAAATTTTAACTATTGACAGAACTTTGTGCGCACTTGCCTTTACTGAGAAATGGCAGCTGCCCGCAACGGCATCCGCGACATATTTGAAAGACGTTTATAATTATTTTACATTTATTTACTTAAATGTTTGAATCGAGGTAAGCAACCGCCACAGTTGTAGCGTCCAGCTGAAGGCCTGGCAATTTCAATTATATTCCTATTATAGTAGCATATTATGTCGTAATACACTACGTGCAGATACTTAACTGATGCCAATTGCCTTGTTATGAATCCTTTTCGAAAATTACGTCAATGAGGGCTAATTACATTAGAAATGAATAAGCAAAAGGAAGGATATTCCTAAATAGAGAAAATATAAAAATAGATTTAAAAGATGTTGAGAATATTAAGGTGCAAACCACTGAGTCATCGTTTTGTATATTTATATAGAAACCGATGAACGTTAGTTTAAAACGCAAGTTCTCAATTAAATTACATTGAGTAACCTAAAACTACACCTCAGTCGCCAAGCCTCCCCCATGCATTGCTTCACAGAGGGGACTTTTGCTACAGTTGCTACAGTTGCCACGCTCGGCAAGCTGGTTTTATTTTTAGTCGTGATTAAGAAGACGCTGCTGCCCAGCTCCCGATTTGATTTGAGCCGGGATGGTACGATAAAGTGGGTACTCTTACACCGCCACTGCACGGCAGACTTCCATTGCTCATGACGTTTTGACTAAATGCTTTAAGCGCAGTAGAATTGTATGCAGTTGAATACGACAGGAGGCAAACGGTTCGTTGAAGCGGCTGCATTATTCATGTGCGGCCGCTAGGGTTGCCAACTCACGTTTTATGTTTTAGAGAATTTGATTAGATCTTTTTAGAATAAAGGTGACAAACGAGCAAACAGTCCACCCGATGGTAAGTGGACGCTGTGCACCATAGACATCTACATTTATACTTAATCAAGAAGAGCAGACGCAACGCATGTCGCCCCTAAGGACTACTCGTAAGATGGAAAACCTCGTTTTCAGTAAAAATGGTCTCCGGATCTCTACATTCATCAAACGAAATACAACAACATTCAGCTGCGACTTTAAGCTAGTATTCTGTGAGAGCGTGGTCTGTCCTCAGTGGAACCGACACATTCATGCTACAAGCATAATATAGCTGCACCGTGGTTCTGCCACGTACGTAAATAGACAAAGGACGTAGAATGAAAATAAAGGATATCATATTGTTTTCAATAAAATGCAGTTACGGTATCTGTAGTAACATAATTTATTTAAAAACAAAACGATACAAATACGCAATGTAACGTAGTTTGTTTCTCTAACATCGCGCATTACGTAAAAGTAATTTTTAATCTCTTTAGCCTAACTAGCAGAGAAAATGTCGAATACGTGCGATATTGCCTTGGCCTCAATTAGAAATTTTAAATTAAGGGACTAGATCAATTTTTGGGTCTGATATAGAGGACGTCCCCTAAAACATTTAATACTTATACGTGGTAGAGTCGTGGTAGCACAAATGGGTCGGCCAACTGAGAATCGGAGACCCTTTTTACTAAAAACTGGGCATTTCATCTTATTCTTCAGGGGGGTCAACGCATCTGCATTTTGATTCTTAATCGAGAATAAATGTAGATATCTATGGGCCAAAGCACCCACTTATCATCAGGTGGACTATGTGCTCCTTTGTTACTATCGTTCTATAAATAAAATATATATATGGCAACCCTAGCGGGCACGCGCCGCGCAAAAACCTTCTCACGGCGGCCGGAAGCACTTCGGCCATTGTTTCCGCGTCAGCGTCACTATTGACACCGCCACTATCTGAACAGCTTCCGTCAGGGGCGACAAGTTGCAGCCGGGTAGCAGCCGGGTGTCCGGACCTTCCGGGGTTTGCACCTACAGCATGAATTATGCCGGTTACCTCCAAACGATTGTGTCGAAACCACCAACGTCTGCAAGTTAATATGATGAAAAACTTAAATAATACTCGTTTTTATGGGTTTTATCATGTATATTAACTTTTTTATATACCTGACGTTTTGAGCACTTTACATCACCCATGGTCACGGAGGGGACTGAGTTGTTCAATGTCCAGATGTCATAATTAACCGCGGTTACTATAAATTAAAATTGTTAATTTTTTTCTGATCTACTCAGTATGAACTTATAGTATCTTGAAGTACATATTGCAGTTGTATGCTGGGGTTTGGGATTTAATTTTATTAATTATAGGATCCCAAGCAGATGGTAGCGCTCAGCCATCTTCTCTATTGAAATTAGAATGTTTTTTGATTTCAATAGCCGCGCGAATCATCCTTGGAAAGAATCGGTGTTCTTTAACGAGGATTTGTGGTATATTCTGTGAACACGTACAGGGTCGCCCCCGTCACTACATCAAATTTGACAGACAGGTGGCAGGTACGGACCATGGCTCCTATTATCTTCCGGATTACATTTGAAATTGTTTTAATGAACGTTGTAATTTATTGTTAAACAAATTAAGAATAATATTTTTAAAAACAATACTAAAAGTATGTATAAAACAAGTAATTTATGAAAAAATCCGTCATGTAATATTTTTTTTTTCATTTTCTTGTAATTAACTTTGAAAGATATTGTAGGATGTTAATTTTTTTTCATGACAATTGACAAACGGTAGGGCTCTCCATGAAGGAGGTCGGTAGCATACCGGTGTAAAAAAAGTACATACAAACATTGAGTTTAATATATGTAATAATTAATTACCGTGTAGTGGCGGCGTAAGAACATCCACTGCCCACCACCACAACCACCACCACCACCACCGCATCACCACCACCACATCACCACCTCATGTGTCGCACGAGGCGACAGATCGACAACAGCAAAGACTTCTTGATAAAAACTCAAAATAATGCTGCGGAGCCGAACTCCACCTGTATTAGGGTATTTAAGAACAAAAATAATAGAAAGTCATTTAAGTAACGAATTGCTTAACTTTTAACAACCGTTACTAAAAATAATAAGGCAAAATACGAGACATTCACAATAATAAATTGGTTTTGCAATATATCGATTAATATAAATTCATAATATTCGATATTGTATTTCTAAATTCAATTTAGTTTACTGAATTGACACTTAGTTAACAACAAACTAACATAATCTGGAACATTGAAAACCTTAACATATGATACTAAGGTGATAACATAAACATGAAAAATGTTGACGCACGCAGCAGCCCCCGCTGTGATGCTAGTTGCGCATGCGCAGGATTTAGATTGCTTGCTTGGTGAAGAGAACAAGATCGTGTAAAAAGGCGAATACTACGGTATTACTTAGAAACCGCGTCTCAGTGAACAGTAGTGCCGCGCAAACAAACCGAAAGCATCTCTTGCGGATAGTTTTTGTCGCGAGGCATGTTGTTTATGAGTGTTAATACGTTCGACTTGGAACGCAAAACAAAGGCGGCGCGCGTCCCCAATCGTCCGCCGTAAGTAGGGTTACCAAATGAAAAATTTTATAGTCCTGACAAGTAACCTAATTTCCATCGAAAATACGTAACATTTTATTGCAAACGTGAACGCGTACTATTGTGGAAAAATTAATATATTAGTTGTTTTGCTCACGCGATCATTCCATGTCCAAGATTCCATCCTCCTCCTACCTCCCACGTATTTCTACAGTATTTTGTTCAAGTATTGATTTCTAAAATCCGACCGCAAACCTACAAAAGTTCTTACTTAACAAGTTCATAATCTAATTTATATTCTTTATTGCATGTCATATTATAAATTTAAGATGGTGTATTATTGGTAGGTAGGGAACGATCACTGAGCAAAATATCGAATAGCAGTCTCCGAGGGAGACCTATGTACAGCAATGGCTTGCTATGGGCTGTAACGGAACTATGGGCTGGGTGGAACAATATATGTTACAAAGGAATGTTTTTAATTGTCTATTAAATTGCGTGTGCTAGGATTTCTATATTTAATTCGATAAATGGTTAAAAAAATTATTAAGATAACGTGAAGGCTAGCTGAAACTAATTTTAATTTGGAGAATGGTATCGTAAGCTTAAATAAATTTCCATTATTTCTTTTAGATCTTGTAATATGTGATACAGTTTTGAGTGTTTCCTGACGAATTCACCAAACAAGAGGGAGTAGATAGACGTAAGTGTCATGTCCTAATCCATATGTCAGGACCAATCCTGACGTATGGTATCTCTAGCCGCATGACCAAACGTTTAATTGTGTGTTTTGGGCTGTATTTTAGCATGACAAGCGCGGCGGCCGCATCTGATAGCGGGCAGCTGCGCCATTGTGTGCTAATGTTCACCGCCGGGCCGGGCCACTTGTTAGATTGACCGCATTTGTAGGCGCGCATACTTCCCTGTCCTTCGCTGGAAGCACTCGCGAAAACTTCCCGCTCGTTTGTAAATATTTGGGACAGCGCTAAAGCGCAAACGGCTGAAAGCAAAAACTATACTTTGTGGCAAAAACCATGAAGCATCTATTCATCTATTCAGAACATATTTGAATTTGTTACACTCGTAATAATTAGATATATAGAAGATAGCTGATACCAAGGGAAACAAATCAGGAAATTGGCAGTCTTTCTAATAAATACTAAAAATAAAAAACAACGGTTGCCAAAATGCTTGGAAAGCGTGGCAACTATAGATATCCCCCCTATAAGGTAATATATGGGGAGGCCTGTGTTCAGCAGTGGACTTTAATAGGCTGTAACGGTAGCGGTAGAAAAAATGTTAAAATCCTATCACGTACGTCCGGCTGCGGAGTACACGCCTCCTGTCGTTTCTGAGAGGTTATGGAGTCTAACATTAAGTTAAAAGGTCTTTTTACAAGCTTTTTAACAGTGGTAGAGCCATGCGGCAGCTTTGCTGTTGCACGTATGGGCCGGCTCAAACCGGGGTGGTACCACGACCTCACAGAATACCGGCGTGAAGTGAAAGCTCTGCTTCCGCGTTTCGTCTGGTGAGTGCAGGTGGCCGGAGGCCCAAATCCCCCCCCCCCCATCAACATGGTAGCGGAATTAAATAAGGATAGACTACCCCAGGAGGGTACCAGCACCCCTGGAGAATCCCTCGCTGAGCATCCACGACCATGTTTCTCCACTTCTGAGCGTGGGTGCTCAGGCTGCTCCGCGTATTCTGGGGGGGGGCGAAATTCCGCTCAAGACTACAACTGCTCGGGGCAAACGGAGCAACAAGACCAAGGCGACCCCTGCCACGCTGTCCGTGAATTTCTGCAATATCAGGGGACTTCACTCTAACCTAAACGCCGTCCACTACCATCTCGAGACGGCGAGGCCGGCTCTGCTCTTTCTGACCGAGACGCAGGTGTCCTCTCCGGCTGATGTCTCGTATCTCTCCTACCCGGGGTACAATCTGGAACACTCCTTTGTGCCTCGGGCTGGAGTTTGCGTTTACGTCAGAGAGGACATCTGTTCTCGACGCCTCGGCAGACTTGAAGGTTCGGACCTGTCCATCCTTTGGCTACGCGTAGACAGCGACGACCATCCGCGCGTCTACGGGTGCCTCTATAGGTCCCATAGCGGTAATGCCGAAACAGACCGACTCTTCGACCACGTCCAAATGGCTGCAGACTCGTTGCTACAGCAGATCCCCTCCGCAGAGATCGTGATCCTCGGCGACTTTAACGCCCATCACGCCGAATGGCTTGGTTCACGTTTAACCGATCATGCGGGGAGATCTGTTCATGATTTTGCCTTGGCATATGGTCTGACACAACTGGTTACTTCGCCTACGCGGATTCCAGATGTGGAGGATCATGCACCTTCCCTGTTGGACCTTCTGCTGACCTCTCACCCGGACGGATATCAGATTTCCGTCGACGCCCCTTTAGGCTCCTCGGACCATTGTCTGGTCCGGAGTGTTGTGCCACTCACGCTGAAATCGCGGTTGCATTCTGCAGGCTGCCGCCGTGTTTGGCACTATAGGTCAGCCGATTGGGATGGGATGCGGTCTTTCTTTGCATCCTACCCTTGGGGGCGGGTTTGCTTCTCACCGGATGATCCCAACGTTGTTGCGGATTCTGTTACTGATGTGGTACTTCAGGGTATGGAACTTTTTATTCCTTCCTCTGTGGTGCCCATTGGAGGCAAATCTCAGCCATGGTTTGGTCGCTCCTGTAAAATAGCATCATGCTATAAGCAGGAGTGCTATCAAGCCTGGGTTGATGCATCAGCGTCCCGGGATGTAAACACCAGCGCTCTAAAAAAGAAGTATAATTCCGCCTCTAGGTCCTTCAAAAGAGTCATTGCCAAGGCAAAGTCAGAGCACATAGGCAGAATTGGCGAGAAACTAGTTCGCCTTCCTTCTGGAACCCGTGCATTCTGGTCTCTCGCCAAGGCTGTCCAGGGGAATTTCTGTCAGCCATCTCTTCCATCTCTGCACAGGGAGGACGACTCACTGGCCCATACTGCAAAGGAGAAAGCCGATCTTCTAGGCTCTTTCTTTGCGTCTAACTCGACTCTCGATGACGGGGGGAGTACGACCATCCCGCGGTGTGAGTGCTCCATGCCGGAAGTGCAGTTCACACAGCGCTCGGTTCGCAAAGCACTCCTCTCCCTGGACATCCACAAGTCGAGTGGGCCTGACGGAATCCCCCCAATTGTGCTGAGGACGTGTGCTCCAGAGTTGGCACCGGTTTTAACGCGTCTTTTCCGGTACTCCTACTCCCTAGGCGTAGTCCCAAAATCATGGAAGACGGCTTTCGTCCACCCGATCCCTAAAAAAGGCGACCGCTCAGACCCGTCCAACTACCGGCCAATCGCCATCACCTCCTTGTTCTCCAAAACAATGGAGTCCATTGTAAACTGCCAGCTCATGAGATACCTTGAGGATCACCAGCTGATTAGTGACCGCCAATACGGTTTTCGCCGTGGTCGGTCAGCTGGTGATCTTCTGGTCTACCTCACTCACAGATGGGCGGAGGCAGTAGAGTTCAAGGGGGAGGCATTGGCCGTTAGTTTGGACATTGCGAAGGCCTTCGATCGGGTTTGGCACAAAGCGCTTCTTTCGAAGCTCCCTTCCTATGGGCTTCCCGAGAAATTGTGCGATTGGATCACCAGCTTTCTTGCAGATCGGAGCATCAAGGTCGTTGTAGACGGTGCAAGCTCCGATTGCAAGCCTATTAATGCTGGTGTTCCACAGGGCTGCGTGCTATCGCCAACGCTGTTTCTTCTGCATATCAATGATATGTTGCATACCCGTAACATTCATTGCTATGCAGATGACAGCACTGGTGATGCTCTTTACACCGGCCGAGCCAATATTTCTCGGGAAAACGTCTCCGAGTGCCGGGACAAACTTGTGTCTGAAGTCGAGTCTTTGCTGAACAGAGTCTCGGATTGGGGACGACTAAATCTAGTCCAGTTTAACCCCCAGAAGACACAAGTTTGCGCGTTAACCGCCAAAAAGAACCCCTTTGTCGTATCCCCTCAATTTCAAGGCACTCCCCTTGTTGCCTCAGCCAGTATCGGAATCCTCGGCGTCGACATATCGAGTGACGTGCAGTTTCGTGGTCACTTGGAAGGGAAGGCCAAATTGGCCTCTAAAAAGCTTGGCGTGCTCAGCAGATCGGGACAGTATTTCATGCCGGCGCACCGCCTGCAACTTTACAAGGCGCAGGTTCGGCCGCACATGGAATACTGTTCCCATCTCTGGGCTGGGGCTCCCCAGTACCAGCTCCTTCCACTTGACCGCATCCAGCGCAGAGCGGCTCGAATCGTCGACGACCGAGTGCTTTCCGATCGGCTCGATTCACTGGCGTTGCGAAGAGATGTTGCATCTCTTTGCGTATTTTATCGCATCTATCACGGGGAGTGCTCTGAGGAATTGTTCGGATTAATCCCAGCCGCCAAATTTCGTGAACGCGCGACACGGCAAACGTCCCGATACCATCCACACCATCTGGATGCTTGGCGGTCCACTACTGTACGTTTCACAAGGAGTTTTCTTCCACGTACAACCTCTCTGTGGAATAGTTTATCACCGGCGTTTTTTCCGGACCGATACGACCTGGGGACCTTCAAGAAAAGAGCTTACTCCTTTCTAAAGGGCCGGCAACGCACCCGCAATTCTCCTGGTGTTGCGGTTGATCATGGGCGGCGGTAGTCACTTAACATCAGGTGAGCCGCATGCTCGTTTGCCCCCTCTTCTATAAAAAAAAAAAAGCTTCCTCGGGATGTTTTCCTTCACGCACGGGCACGTAGTTATTTAACATTTGAGTGTTGCATTTTACAAATTCACTGTTTCCGGCGGAGATCGAACTAGAGTGGTACCGTGGCACTGACAGACGGTATTAAAACCTTCTTGTGCAATATTAAAAACTTCTTCCCATGAATCCCCATAAAAAGTTAGTGTAGTATCATCGGCATACGATATTATTTTACAATTTTTTATATTTAAGTTACAAAGTTCATTAATGTAGCATAAAAACAGCGTTGGACCAAGTATACCACCTTGTGGGATGCCGTAACTAATATACGTTTGTTTTAACAACTGCTATGAAATCTAAATTAAACCGATAAAAAAATCCAAATCTAGCTTACGATTTTAACCAAAAAAGTCGAAAGGATTGTAATCACTCTAAAATAATGACAAATTTTGTCCACTGCTTTGGTTGCATAATGCATATAACTATAGTCAACCAAATCTAAAAAATACATTTTGACAGCTGTCAGACATATTGCACCAAGCATGCCAACCAAAAAATGGGAACGTACAATATTCGATTCCTAAAAAAATCGATATCGATTATTTAGAGTTAGTAATCATTTATAGTTTGGTTTGAGTAATACCAGGATAAATTAAAAACGGATAATTTAAACCCCAAGATTTATCAGTTTCTTTGTATTTGTTGTAACTGCTTATTTTTAGAGGCACAATTATAAAATTTTTAGATTGAAACAAGATTAAAAAATAAATTTATTCAATCACTTTCAGTACAACTACTTGAGTTGTTGTTGTTTAGATTAATTACTATTTGACTTTCAGTAATGCAGTCAAAATGAATGTCTCTCAAAGTCATTCGTAATCTTTTTTTTGTTTTTTCTACCATTTTTGCCCAATCTTCGTATTTGACATGGGCATATGCTTTAACGAATATAGAAGAAACAGTCCAAAAAGTTAAAACAGAGTCACAAAATGAGAAGACAAACACAAAATTACGCACAGTAAGCTCCCGAAAGATTGAAATTACGTAGTGGTGTTTTTCAGCGCGGCCTTGTATAATACATATGAGTTTTTAGCCTACACAAAGGACAATGGCGAAATAACAGGTGATGGAATTATTAAGCATCTACTTAAGTCACCATTACAGATACCAATAAAATAATTTACTACGTATTTTCAAATCAAGCTTATGGGCTATAGGAAAAATAATCATGCACAATTCAAAACTTAATTGACCAGTTGTTGTAGTTGTTACGATTCGTAAGTTAAGACAGACAAAGGTATTATAGCATACAGCCGAGTTTGATGTGTATTTTTTCAGAAAACTTTTCTATACATACTAATGCGTTCTATAAGGATTCCCTCTATGCTAGTAACTAGTCTTTATAAATATACAGGGTCATTTTTAATTTACTGAAGACCTTTGGGGAATATATTATTTACACCATAACAACAACACCTGTAAGAAAAAAATATATTTCTTCAATTTTTATTTTCATACAAAAATAAAAATATTTTAATTGGAGCTTCTAAACGGTAATAGTCGTAGTTAGTCAGTTAGCAATAAAAAGCGCGTGGCGAGGGAGGGGTGGAGGGGTGTAGGAGGCGACGATACTCATAAACTTGACCTAATTAGTAACATGTGTCGTCAGTCGCCTTTGATGCGCCCGCGACGCTTGTCTTTTCGTTGTGAGATTACCTATTGTGTACGTTACCTTGTTACTACGGCATACCGATACTCAAATGTTGAGTATACCGAAATGGTGCGAATTTTAGCAATTTGCAATGATAACGTTAGTGAAGCCTGCCGTGAATATTCAAGGCGATTTCCCAACTCACGTGCACCGTGCTACGCTACGATGCTAGGCGCTACACAGCGATTGCGAGATTACGGGCAATTCCAGCCTGTATCAATCGATCGTGGTCGTCCACCGCGGCGCACAGTACGTGAGCAGGAAGACATACTGCAGTTTTTTGAAGAAAATCCAGCAGCGAGCACTTATGAAGCAGCCCGACAGTTCAATGTGTCACCATATTACGCATGGAGTGACATACACAATGAAGGGAAGTACCCCTTTCACCTGCACCGTGTTCATGAACTCAGCAAAGCTGACAAACCTGCGCGAGTTACATTTTGTAATTGGTTACTAGCTGCTGAACGAACTAACATTTTATGGACTGATGAAGCAACATTTGGCAGAATAGGGCTATTTAATACACACAATGAACACTTGTGGTGCTATGAAAATCCACATGAACCAAGAGCTTTCAACACCGGTTTAGTGTCAATGTGTGGGCAGGCCTTATTAATACAACGTTACTGGGCCCTGTTTTCATAGAAAGATTAAATGGTGAAGGCTATCACCATTTTCTCACCGACACGCTGCCGGAATTGTTAGAGGAATTACCACTTGCATCTCTACGCAATATTTATTATCAACTTGACGGGGCACCGGCGCATTATGCTCGTTAAGTTAAGGATTATTTAAACAGAGAATACCCTGGACGCTGGATCGGACGTGGTGGGCCTTGTGCGTGGCCTCCCAGATCGCCAGATATCACACTAATGGATTTTCATTTGTGGGGCATGTAAAGACATTTGTGTATACTGGTCGTACACTCGAAACCCGCGACATGTTGAAAGAAAAAATAATTTGGGCATTCGATCAAATCAAAACGAATACCTACTCAACTTTTATCTCGTGTCGGTGAACAGTTAACTTTTAGGTGTCACCTATGCATATAATGTGGAGGCGTTTATTTTGAACGCTATGTGCGCGATACTCACCGCCATCCGCGGACTAGTACCTCTAATTCTAATGTATAAATTTGTATTTTAATATTTTTATTAAACCCTTTTTACCTAAATATTTTTATTCAATTACTGTTGTAAAATATCTGTATTTAATCATTATAACTATTTTATTGTAATATTTGTAATTATTTTAACCCGCATCCATTTTTTAAATACAACTTGCGTTTAATAAATAAAAAATAGCTATTTAATACTCGACATTTCATTTGCACGTGCTGCGAACCGACAAGGGCAGGCGGCGCCTTTGATGACGCCTGTATCGACGTCAATGTATACCTTTGGCTTGGCCTTGGGCAGTGATCGTAACAAACCACCTAATTGTTTATTAAAAATGTCTATAAATTCGTAAACAAATTAATAAAATAATCAAATAGTCAATCAAATTGCTTTATGCAAAAAGGAGTATATGAAAAGTTAATGTAAATTTGTCATTTGGAGTGGCGCCCTGGTACCATAGGCACAGTGTTGAATAGTTTAGTAGGCAGTATAAAAAAGTACTCTGTGAGCAGTAGGCACTTGCGACACAATCAGCTGAGCGAGAGCGTCGACCGGCGCGGCGGCGCGTCGAAGAGGTTACTTTATAATTACCTATTGCTCATTTTAATATTTGTGATTTTTTTAATGTTATTTGCCTATCTAATTATGTATATTGATTTTTCAACATGATGTGTGATACTGATATCAAGTGTAAAATAAAAAAGGCATTTTATGTGACTATGTATTCTGCAATTGTTTAGGTACTACAAAATACAGACTTAAAAGGATTCAGACATGACAATAAAAACTTAAAAGTAAGTAAAGTGGAGTGCGAGTGGTGATTATATGAAACAGACGTGTATTTTGTTGTCCTTAAAATACAATTACAGTTTTCCGCTAAAATAAGCATTAAACAGTAGTAAATAAGTTCTAAATTTCTGCAAAGGTTAATGCATACATTAATTCAATAGTGACGACAAAGTTGTGTGGTATAAGTCATGAACTTAATGCGCTCACCACCCCGACTAAGTGGATCATTAACAGATTTAGGAACATCGAATAATGAGTTTAGTATGGAGCATCAAAATACCCAGAGAAAACGTAAGCAACCAGAGTATAGTTGCAACTGCAACTGTGCACAAGAACTTCAAGATTTCCGCAAAGATGTTACGTCAATGTTACAAAAATTCACAAACACCCAGGAAGCTACAATGAACTTCATTCGTGACAATATTACAGAAATGAAAACACAGGTGAACAACATTAAAGTGGCTACCGACACTCTGAATAAAGACCAGATATCAATGAAGGCCCAAATATCAGACATAACTACAAAGGCAACAGCGGCGGATAATAAAATTCAATCTCTTGAGGCAGAAATCGTTACTTTAAAAAATAATATGGCATTCAGTACGACGATGTCAACTTCTGATGAAAATGTTATCCAAGAATTACAAGAAAGGGTTACTAGGGAAAAAAATATAATAGTGGTAGGCATACGTGAATGCAAAACAACAAAAATTGATGAAGGCCGCGCCTATGACTTTAGTGAAGTCTCGAAAACTATAAACAGCTTGATACAAGAGTGCCCGAAACCTTCTCGAGTATTTCGTCTTGGTAAATATCAACCTACAAAGGATCGCAACATTAAAGTATGCTTTGAATCTGCACAAACTGCAAAAATGCTGCTTCGTAATAGAGATAAACTTCAAGGTGGCATTATGATCTATTCAGATCAAACACCGGCCCAACATACTTATATGAAAAATCTTAAAAAAGAGTTAGCACAGAGAAAAGCAAATGGAGAAAAAGACATTACAATAAAATATATAAAAGGATTGCCAAAAATAGTTTTAAACAAAGACCCAAAAAACTAAATTTTCAATCGCTTCTTAACACCAAACGTCCTTTCATAGATGATCAAGAGAATATAACTTACCAAGTACTTAATAATTATCAGAATATTTCTTCAAATAAATCTAGTCTTAATTTTTTCTATGCTAACATCAGAAGCATCTGCAGATCAGGTAAATTTGACGAACTTAAGTGTATCCTGCACTCCATCAAAAAATGTATACACGTTGTACTACTGACTGAAACGTGGATAAAATCTGAAGAACAAGCTCAACAATTTCGCATACAAAATTATTCACACTACTATAACATCAGGCCTGGTAAAGTCGGTGGGGGTGTATTGATATATGTCCATGATGATTTGAAACATAAGCTGTCAACAGCATCCTATACTGGAGGTAACAACTATCTAAGTATATATATTTATAAGTATGCACTTAATGTTGGGGTTGTGTACAAGCCCGGACATTCAAACTTTAATGATTTTTTATGTAACTTCGAAAAACAGCTTCTACTAAAAAAGAGGACTTTAATCTTTGGAGACACGAATATAGATCTATTATGTACTGACAGTATGACAAAACGTTATAAAACTATGCTTACGGAATCTGGATACAAAATTATAAACAAAATAAACCCTGAGTACTGTACTCGGGAAACAACAACTACAAAAACAATTATTGATCATGTTTCTACTAACTTGAAATGTAAAAATTTTCATTTGGCTATTATTGAATCAGCCCTATCGGATCATAAAAACATGTACTTAGAAATAAAAAGAGTAATGCCTCCACCAAAACAAAAAAATAGTGTATGAAGCGACTGATTATAGTAAATTAAATAAAATTATAGAATTATCAAAATTTCAAAATATTTCCTGTAATTTTAATATTCTAGAAGAACATATCATAAAAATAACTGCCGAAAGTAAAACAAAAACATATAAAATATTGAACCAACCTCAAAAAGAATGGATTAATAGCAACATAATAGCTCAGATTAATGAAAGGAATATATCATGGAATAAATTTAAACAAAATCCTAAAAATAATAACCCCGAGCTAGATTTTAAATTTAAGAGAGACACGCTGGCACAAACGATTAAGAATACAAAACAGAAGTATTTCTACGGAGAATTCATGAAATGTACAAAAAACCCCAAGAAAATGTGGAAATTAATTAATAATCTAGCAAATAACAAAATTTTAAGTAATTGTGTTCCCCCAAACCTTACAGATGAAAACGGAATAGTGACCACGGACCCCATAGAGGTATGTGAAACCTTTAATCGTTTCTTCGCTAACATAGGTATACAACTAGCAAATGAAATACCAGACAAGTTTCATAACAATGATACATACACGTTACCTAATCTACACCAAACAACGGCTCATCATGAGCTATCCCGATTTTCCCCATGCACAGCTAATGAAGTATCTAAAATCATAGATGACTTGGATTCAAATACGAGCACAGGTATTGATGGTATAAGTACTAAAGTCGTAAAGTGTATAAAAAATTATATAATTCATAATCTGACTGATTGCCTTAACAAACTTTTAAATGAAGGAGTCTTCCCAGAAAGCTTAAAAATTACTAAAGTCACACCAGTGCACAAGTCTGGTACAAAAACAAATCCCGGAAACTATCGACCAGTTTCAGTTCTGCCAATACTCTCCAAAATTCTTGAAAAAATTATTTACATGAGATTGGACGACTACCTTACTAAAATTAACTTTTTGTATAACCAACAATATGGCTTTCGGCCCAAATCTAACACCCTTGGCGCAACTATAGATTTAGTAACCATTATTAAAACCAAAATTGATCAAAAACAGTTTGCTTTAGGTGTTTTTGTTGATTTAAAAAAGGCTTTCGACACGGTCAGCCATTCCATACTACTAAAAAAATTGGAATGTATTGGCATTACTGGAAACGTGTACAAAATGATAAAGTCTTATTTGGGTGATCGGTATCAGATTGTAAAAATTGGAGACTATCAGAGTAGTCGCAAGCCTCTAACATGTGGCGTACCACAAGGCTCAATTCTTGGCTCATTGATGTTTCTGATCTACGTAAACAACATTCACCAAGCGGGACTACAGGGTCGCCTTGCTCTCTACGCAGATGATACAAGCTTATTTTATTTCGGGAGCAATATCAAAGAAATAACGATGCGCGCACAAGAGGATCTAAACATACTTCACTGTTGGCTCCAATACAATCTATTAACAATTAATATCTCTAAAACTTCATACATAATATTTAGTTCCAAAAATAGAAAAATACCTGATCAACCTAAACTTAGCATTAACGGTGAGGTATTACAACAAGTTAACCAAGAAAAATACCTAGGCTTAACACTGGACAAAAACATTACATGGAAAGCTCACTTGCAATATATTCACAACAAACTCTCCTCACTTGTGGGCGCACTGCATAAAATAGTTCGATGTATACCGAAACATGCTCGACTCTTAATATACAATACGTTGGTGAAGCCTCACTTACTGTATCAAATCGAAATATGGGGCACTGCAGCTAAAAGTAATTTAAAACCAATACAAATATTACAAAATAAAATAATTAAAATCTTACACAACTATGACTTCTTAACACCATCGAAAACGATTTACAAAAACACAAAAATTTTAAATATTAAGCAACTTTTTACGTATAATACATGTCTACTTATCTACAAGATAACTCACAAGCTTATTCACTCACACATAACATTCACAACAAAAAGTCAAATAAACAAATATATAACCCGCCGAGCCAGCAATTTTGTGTTACCTGCCGTAAGAACAAACTATGGAAAAAATAACATAACATTTGGGGGAGCACAGTTATACAATCAACTTCCAAAACATCTGAAAGAAGCGACTTCAATCAATATTTTTAAAAGAAGATTATTTGAATATATTTATAATGATGAAACTATGCATTAAAATTATACTTGGACCACCGCCTTATAGCTGATAAGAACACAATGAACTCGCTTTTTGGTCAACGATCGACCGGTATAATTTTTATTTATTTTTTACTACCCACACGCACTAGAATTATAATATAGATGTTATTGTTCTCATGTAAGTGACTTATTGTCTTAATGAGAAATAAGGTTCTTTAAACCGAAAGTAGCTTTTATGTAAATGTATTACATTCTGTAAAGAGTGATCTCGGTAAAATCGTTTGTAATTATGCCACCATTATATTCCCAAAAGGTCTTTAGTAAATTAAAAATGACCCTGTATATGAAAATGGTATTGACTAGTTGTTGTAACTGTAAATAAAATGCGCTTTACCGACCACTCCTCTTCCACCCATGACCGCACCATTGAAACTTATATCGAATGCCATAAGACTTAATTCCGCTTACATTAGTCCGCCCCAGAGCTTTGTTTTCTCACTAGCAACCCTCCCGTGCTTCGCCTGGATAGGATGTATTAATGTGACGTTATTTAGAGAAAGGCTGATTTATTTTATCGTTTTTTTAAATACACTTGATCTTTAAAATTCTGCATTTAGATATTTAAAAGAGGATAGATGTAGATATCAATAAGATGCAGCATCTACTTAGATCGGGTATTATTCTATAAAAAAAACTTTCCCCTTTTTTTACAGATTTGAGGAAAGGGTGATTTCGCCCAAGATGACAACGTCAGTATATTGTCGGAAACCAACAAATGCGGAGGACATATTATAAAGTATAGGTTCCCAAAGTGGTCCAGGTAGACCCACAGGGTTCCATAGGAGACCACACAGGAGTCCGCGTGGACGTGAAAAGAAAATTGGGTTCACAAGTTGTAAAGGGGGTCCACGAAAAAATTTCTGGTTTTCGTAATAAAGAACTAAAATTTTGACTTGGGTTTACCTATCAACGTAGGCAGGTAGCATCATTCACTAGGTAGGTACTCAAAAATATTCGAGACTCAGTTCAAACACAGAATTGAATAGAACAATAGTACAAGTGTACACCACATGTCGAGACTTGCAAAGTTCCGCCCATGCGCCCGCTCGTCCGGGATGCTTGTTTAGCTGAAATTTACTTTTATTATATTGTGTTTTATTGGATGAAATGCGACTTCCGCTGTGCTTACAATTTACGTTAGTATGAATACGATTGCAAAGAACAAAACGTTACAGTTCCGTTTGCGCACCGCTCCCGAGCGGTAGTGCATACAGTCCGCGCTCCGTCCTCGTGCGGTAGTGCAACCTCTTGCCCGCGCGTCCCGCTCTCCCCGGCTCACACCAGCCGAGCAGTCGCAGTTGGTGAGTCATCTTTCCTAGCACCGTTCTTGCGCCCTCGCTCCGGCGGGGAGTTCTGAGCGATTGTCTTGCTTTGCATTGTTATTTTATTGTTATTGTTTCTTATTATTTTTATTGTTTATGTTTCCTGTTACTATTTTGTTATTATTGTGTTACTGTTTCTTGGAATAGGCGTCACTTGCTCTTTTCAGAGCAAGCCCTTTGTTCTTCTCAGAACAAAGACCCCAGTTTCTTGAAATAAGCGTCGTCAACACCCTCCCTATTCAACATGTCTACTACAGACATTCTCAAACAACTTTCGATCCAAATAGTGACCGTGGCCCAACAGTTTTTTCAAGCCCATGGCCAAACCCTTCCCCATGACGAAGCCCTTCTCGTCAAAAAATTAGCGCCGCTCTAGCCTCCACTGTCCCTAAGGCATGTAAACCTCCACCTTCTGTCACGGCCTTCTCAGCGACCCGTGAGTCCGAAGTCATGGAGTACCCGGACACCGCGTCCGAAACTTCTACCACCCGTAAGAGGTCCGCTCAAATGCCAATCACCACATCCAGTAGCTGCTCCTCGGACTCAACAGACTCCAATTAATCGGTAATTGATACGACCCCATTCACGGAAGTGAAATCCAAGCGCGGCTCGAAACGCGCGAACTTTCGCACATCTTCCATCCCGGTAGCCTCCACCGCAGCCCCCGCGCCTGCTTGCTCCACCGCAGCCCCCGTCGCTGCCACAAAGAAACAGGTCCCGCCCACTGTCTGCCTCAGGGACAAGGCGCAATTTACTAGACTCTCTAAAGCCTGTTACGACGCAGGCTTTAAATATGACCAAGCCACCAACCTTGGTGAGTAAATTAAAATCGTTCCGCAGTCTATGGAAGACTTTAGAAACATCACTAAACTCTTCACATCCGAAGGTGTGCCCTATCACACCTACTCTCCCCCTGAAGAACGTAAAGTCAGGGCTGTCCTCCGCGGAGTTCCCTTTGAACTCGCCAACGAGGAAACCCTGGAGGACCTTAAGTCCCCGGGATTGCCAGTTGAGGCTATGCACAAGATGCACAGCAGTAGGGGCAAGAGGTACTCGCTTGCCCTCCTCATTTTGTCCAACGTGCCGGAGGCGAAAGACATATTCCGACAGGTACACACTGTGTGCGGCTTGTCGAGAGTCAAAGTCGAAGCCCCATATAGGCGCGGTTTTCCGGCGCAGTGCCACCGCTGCCAACTCTACGGGCATGCTGCGGCGAACTGCTCAGCCCCACCCAGGTGCGTTAAGTACCCGCACAGCTCGAAAGAGTGTCCTCGGCCCCGGGATATCGAGTACCCACCCGCTTGCGTCCTTTGCGGACAGACTGGCCATACGGCCAACTTGAGAGGCTGCCCTCGCGCGCCTCGCACCAATCTCGGCAACAAAGCTGCCAAAAAAGCAATGGTCAATGACCGTACATTCCCGGCTCTCCCATCCAAATTGTCCCTTCAGGGCAACTCTCAGTCACCTCAGGACCTATATCGGCCACCTCAGGAACCCTACAGGCTTCTTCACCTTCGCCCACTAGGGCCCCAACATCAGGTGGAACCCTCTTACGCCGATAACGTAGATACAGTATACACTGCTATCCGCAATATCGACGTAAGAGAGATCGCAATTTTAGCACGCAAACTGTGCGCTTCCCAGTCCCCTCAGGACCGTCTGCTCGCGCTTACCGAGCACCAACACCTTCTAAACTCAATATAATTAGTCATCCCATTCGTAAGAAACAGAAACAGAAACCGAAACTTTTTTATTCAATGTAGATTATAAAAATACTTATTGAAAGTCACTTTTTTAATTTACCACTGGTTCGAAAAAAAATCTCTGTCAATAATAGCTTACAATCATGTTTACAATTAACAACAAAAGACAAATTAGAAATAGCTTGGTAGCGATCACCCTTCCCAGGGGTTATTAGTAGTTAGTTAGTACCAGTTCTGGCTCACTGAGTCAGAAGTGGTACGAGTACGACGTTCGTACACTCACGATCCTAAATAAAAAAAAAGTTTTGGCATGGTCTGATCACGAATCTGTGGTCCATTTTTGCGTAGGATGCACGGTTCCGGAGATGTGCAGATCAATTAACTCTTATCTAATTGATATCCTGTGAGGGCCTCCACCGTCATTAGCGCTCCATTGTTCTTATCTATTGTTCATTGAATACCGTCATTATCTATTCTTCCTCAGCGTGGTGCTATTGTACTATACTCCTTTGTTCCTATCTACACTAATCTGACTCATCAATAAAGCACATTACCTAATTTTGTTAAAATTTTTATTTACAAAATACAAAATCTTATTACTTATTATCTATAAAATAGGAGCGAAACATCTCATCCACTAAAATATCGTTGTACAATGTGTTCCCTGTAAATATACTCGTAAAACTATGCATTGAACATCCCTGAAACTTATATAGCAAATACATTAAGCAATATTCGCCACAAACTGCAGTCCACTCATTCTGAATCCTATCAACATTCCAGTTCCATCTTTTACAATTTCTTTTTAAAAACTCTAGATGATATCGTACAGGTGCTCATCCGAATGAATCAAAATATTGACCGACGTCATTGGTATCGATATATAAAGCTACCCATTGTGACCCTGGTTTATCATCTGCATCCAAATTGCATATTATATACGTTGGCACGTGGGTGTACGTGGGCAGTCTATTGGCAGCATAAACATTATTTTCTAGACTGGGGTGAATCTTTTTCAGATTTTGTTGTACATCTAGTGTATCCATGATATTACTGCTATTAGTAGATTATTACAGTACAATCTACTCAATGACTAACATAGGAATGATCAATTATAGTGATTTCTAAATATTAAATTGCATTATTTTGTGTTATACAAAAAGTATTTGACTCATCCATACACTGAACAAGACGCAACACGAAGTAATGTTGAGATAAGCAACAAAATGTTAGATAAGCTTGTTGACGCATAAAGTTACTATCAATTCCACTGCAGAAATTCTTTAGATTCGGATTATTATTTACTGGTACTATATAAGACCAAGCAACTGCAGTCATGGAGTTAGTGTATGGTCGTTTGACCGCAGTGGATCTATCAATACTACATTTGTGTTACTTCAACGCATCAAAGGCAATGGATGTAAGTGTTTATTCTATTGACAAAGTTACTTTTCTTTCTGTTATTTTCTTACGTGTATATGACTTAGTGTTAACAAATTATATTTAAACATTGTGTGTGTATATGATTAAGCCGTGGTAGCTCAGATGGTTAGCGCAAGCTGTAAATTTCACAGTACCTGGGTTCGATCCCCGTCGGCACCAATTGAATTGTTAATTGCAATTTTAAGTGTTTATTCTATTGACAAACTTACTTTTCTTTACGTTATTTTCTTACGTGTGTATGATTTAGTGTTAACAAATTATATTTAAATATTGTATGTGTATCTACGAATACTAGAGTAGTTAAAAATACTTTTTTAACAACGACAGTCATTAGTTGATCATTAGTGAATGTGATTCTGTTTACTTAAATTACAGGAAGACAAGAGCAGAAGGAAGAAATGGGATGATGGGAAGTAATGAAGCATTGTTATCTGAAGTTTGTTGGAACAAACATACTTTTAGTCACGTGTAAATACTTTCAACATTTTGGTTCAAAATGACACAAAATCTAAAAAATATTAGATACATCATCGACATGGACGGATTTTACATTACATATTATCCTCAAAAATGTAATGTAAAATCTTTCAATGTAGAGAAATGGCTATTCTAGACGTAAAATTATCTAATAAAAATGATGCGTTTATCGATCATTATTTGTTTCGGCCAAGTTATCCTTTCAATTATTTGTCGCCGAAAGACAAAAAAAACTGTTCGTTATTGTGAAACACACGTGCACGGCATTTCATATTTTGATGTGACCGAAGAATTAAAATGTGCCTACAAACAAGAGAACATCTTCCCCATATTAAATTGGTATATTAGAAATTTGTGCAAAGACGAAGTGATCGCATACAAAGGTGGTTCAACAGAAACACAATTTTTAAAAATGTTGACGACGAATGATAGAATTTTTAATATTGAAGAATACAAATGTCCAAAATACAATGATTTGGTAAATGTCATAAATTTAAACAAACGTTATGTGTGTAATAATCATATATTTGCAAAAACTAATCACAAAATTTTACATTGTTCTTGTGACGAAGTGTGGGTTTTCTACAAGTGGTTATTGCTTGAAAATAAAATTTTTAATTAATCACAAATTTTGTTTGATTTCCCAAAAAACATTAGTTATAGTACACAATATATATTAATTGTTTACACCAACACTTTCATTTTTTATTTCACCCCTTAGAACTTTAGACGTGTGTAATGTTTTACTTTATACATCCATTTACTGCTATTGTGGCAGGACCAAGTGGATGTGGGAAGTCAAATTTTGTAACAAATTTCATAAAATCAGTTACAGAAATATGTAATTGTGATTTTAATCAGATCACGTGGTGCTTTGATGAAATGCAACCTTTATATATTTACCAAATGTTAACTATCATCAAGGAATTCCAAATATTAATATGTTTGATGGTGAAAACCCACATCTCGTTATTATTGATGGTCTAATGAGGAAGTGCGATGGAAGAATTGTGGATATATTTACAAAAGGTAGTCATCACAGGAATCTCAGTGTATTTTATTTATTACAAAATTTATTTCATCAGGGTAAAGGGCAAAGAGACATATCTTTAAACTCAGGTTACATAATATATTTTAAAAACCCTCGAGATGAAACTCAAATAAGATATTTAGCACGACAAGTGTCACAAGATAACCCAAAATTCATTGAAGATGCCTACAGGGATGCAACTCTAGTGGCACATGGATATTTAATGGTAGATTTAAAACAGAATACCAATGATTTTTCTCGTATCAAGACAAATGTCTTCCCATTTAATGGTTTCTGTACAGTCTACGTCCCCACAAAAGAGTTTAAATACACCAAGAATCAAACAATTCAAATCATTGCTAAATGATGCATTGTCGACACACAACGCAAAAACATTTGCTAAACGCTTTGCATACGCTTAAACCAAAATATCAAAGAGTATTACTTAAAACGTGTGATGAAGAAGAAATTAACTGTATTTGTGAGTGTATTCATAACGTTTTACAAGGAAAAGTACCTCTTAAAGATCAAGATATACAAAAATTGAATAAACACAAAAATATACTCCGTAAACTAGTGCGTAAATGTAAACATAAACTAAGAAAAAATATAATTATACAAAAAGGAGGGGCTTTCTTACCAATAATATTAGGTGCAATATTGAGTGGATTAGTGAGTGGACTAGCCAGTTAACATGGAAAATGCAAAGAAAATTATACTTATCGAACCTGGATTGATTGAAAAATTGAAACAAGAAAATAAGGTTAATAGTAATTTATCTCGATTGGATATTGAAATGCAAAATATTATGAATAGTAAGACGGAAGACCGAAAGAAATGGATGTTATATTTACAAACACTGCAAAGATATCTTCATTTTATCGAAGAGGATCGTCAACCACTCAGATTACCAATTTATTCTGATACATCTAATGAAGATTCAAATAAGTCTAAAATTGGTTTTAAAAATAAAGATAGAGATCTAAAAACTTCAGTTGATGCTGAATTTTTGTTGGAGGAGAATCGATCCATTAAAAGTAAAGAAAATGATGAAAATCCACTTTACACACCAGCTCAAATACTCAGTTTAATACCAAAAACATATAATAAAAAAGGACAGTTATTATTAAACTTATTTGAAACAAGTAAAAGTAAAATACATTGGGATAATAAAGGTACAGTCATAATTGATAATGAAAAAATTTCTGGAAGTAATATTGTTGATTTAATAAATGATTCACTAAGACCCTTAAAAAGAAGTTATCCAGTGGGGTGGGATAGAATTGCTGAAGCATTAAAAGATATTAAAGTACCACTTACTTATATTGGAAATCCAAAGAGATGTGAGTTTATTAACCAACTTCAAGCAAAAGATCTGAACAAACCCTCTGAGATTGAAGTTCAAGAGATTTTTACACCGAGTAGAGGAGATACAAATCTATAACTAAAATAGAGTTTTCTACACCGAGCAGTAATAAAAAGTCTATAACTAAAATACGTAAAAGGCTTGAGTGGGAAAAATGGACCCCGTACTAGAAGAAATTAATAGGATTTATTATGATCCATCTAATCTCGCTAGTTTTGGTAGTATTGATAAATTATCAAAAGCCATGAAGGGTAAAATGAATAAAAAGCGAGTAAAGGTGTGGTTAAAATGACAAGAAACATACACATTACATAAACCCATTCGAAAAAACTTCCTGCGTAATAGGTACATTCTATCAAATATTAATGAACTATGGCAAGCTGATTTAAGTGATATGCGAACTTATTCTCAGTATAATGATGGTTTCAAGTATATGCTTTGAGGTATTGATGTATTTAGTAAATATGCTTTTGCAAGACCAATTAAAAAGAAAAACTCAGAAACAACTAAAGAATATTTTGAAAGTTTATTTACTGAAAGTAATTTAACACCTTCTCACATACAATCTGATAAAGGTACAGAATTTGTTTCAAAAGATGTTCAAAAATACTTTAAATCCAAAAAGATTAATTACTATACCACTAACAATCATGAAATTAAGGCCAGTATTGTTGAACGATTTCAAAGAACACTAAAAATGAAAATGTGGCGTTATTTCACTCCTAATAATACTTATAGATATATAAATGTTTTACAAGATTTAATATACTTTTATAATCACAGCTTTCACTCTAGTATTAAGATGTGATTAAGATGTGCCCATGTGATGTAAATTCCAACAATATTATGACAGTTTGGACTAATCTTTATGATAGACGGTCAAACAAACTTTCCCTGAACCAAATTTCAATGTGGGTGATTATGTTCGCATAACTAAATATAAACATGTTTTCAAAAAAGGATATGAATCAAATTGGAGTGATGAAATATTTATTATATCTTCAATAATTGATAGATCTCCATGGGTTGTTTATACAATAACAGATTTACAAAATGAATCAATAGTCGGTACTTTTTATGAAAGAGAATTACAGAAAATCACTTACAACCCCACCACACAATATAAAATAGATAAAATAATTGACACTCGTTATTCAGGTAACAGAAAAGAAGTATTAGTGAAGTGGAAAGGTTATCCAGATAAATTTAACAGTTGGATTTTAGCTTCTAGTTTAAAAGAAATATGAATAAAGAAAGTTTTTATTTAACTTTGCTCAGCAATAGTTCAATGGAATACTTTCCTGATAACAAGACCACAAATTTTTCAACGAAATTACCAAAAGCTATTAGAAGGTGAATCGTCGATTGGAGTTGTCGAATTTCAATATCCATGTACCATGTTTACTGTTCAAGATCATGAAAATGTTATATACATTACAAAATCTATGATAATGCCTAATGAAGATAAACCATCCATAGTGTACTACAAAAAACATATTCCAGCTACCAACTATGATAACGTTGAGCATATTTTAAGAGTGTTAAATGGTATCGGGGAGAATTTGAAATTTCGCTATGATGAAATAACAAAATTTGTGTCTATTTCTGTTTTGGATAAAAATATAACTTCCATAACATTATCACCCAAATTAAGTTTACAACTAGGTTATGAACCGAATAAAAATCTCCTAGAGAGAAATTTTGGAAAGTGTCCTGCTAATTTATACTTAGGGTTACCATCTCAACTCTTTCTATATTGCGACATTATCGATCCTCAGATTGTGGGTGATGTTATGACTCCTTTACTAAGAGTCATTTCATTAGATCCTACAAAATACATTTATGGTGAAAATAAAATGCACGTTTTCTCTCAACCTCACTACTTACCTGTTATGCGAAGAGAGTTCGACAAAAAATACCATTCCAGTTTGGAACCGTGTGTATTAAACTACATTTCCGAAAATTATAATAATGAATTCTCTTCGTGATCATCATAAATGTCCATATGAAAATTATTATACACATCAAGCTGGGTCAGGAGTTGGAGTAATTTATAAGGGTGCACCATACCAACGCGGTCATGGTATTGGGAGCTTCTTAGGGGGGTTATTTAGATCAGTTTTACCTTTACTTTCAAGTGGTGCTCGAGTGATTGTGTGACGGCCCAATATTATTATTAATAATTAAATTCAATATAAAGGGGCGTCAAAAATAGTCTTAAAAGATATATATTAAGCAATTAAATAGAATAATAGACATAAAGTTAATATATTTCAGACATTATCCCAATAACATAGCAAATTAAGGGCAAAATTATTGTTTCTCGTAATAAGTAAATTTATTATTAAAAACTTGTAAAAAATATTTAAAATAAGATAAATAATAGAAATACAAGTCAAAAAATATTATAAAATTAAGTTAAATAACGTTTATAAGATAATTAGAGAATTTGTTAAAAATTGTTTAAGTCATGGGAGGTGTTCATGTATAAAAGAAAATTTTCCTAAGTTATTGAAGGAGTTCACATATAAAGGAAATTTCCTAAGTTGTGGAAGGAGTTCACGTATAAAGGAAAATTTTCCTAAGTTATTGAAGCGATAAAATCCGTAAATAATAGTTTTATTCAATGTGTAGTGTTCGCGTAAATTTAAGAAATCATTATTGAAGGTGTTCATGTATAGATGTCTTGTATGGATGAGTTGCCGGAGATACATTCCTGCAGTTGTACATATATATGGGGTGGTCGGGAGCCCGACTGCCTGAAGTACTGTAGCACAATGACTAGTCCTATATTAGGGACTTATGATATTAAACTCAATGATACAAAAGCAATACTATAGAGGGTCTCCATGATAAATTTGCATTACAATAGTAGGGTCGTGGGTTCAAACCCTATATATGAATGACTTATGAAAGTAAGGTCTATGATTCAAAAGCAATACTATAGAAGGTCTCTATGATTAATATGCATTACAATAGTGGGGTCGTGGGTTCGAATCCTATATATGAATGACTTATGAAAGTAAGGTCTATGATTCAAAAGCAATACTATAGAAGGACTCTATGATTAATATGCATTACAATAGTAGGGTCGTGGGTTCGAATCCTATGTATACATGACTTATAAAAGTAAGGTCTATGATACAAAAGCAATATTATAGGAGGTCTCCTTGATGCATAAGTATTGTATGGGGTGGTCGGGTGACTGACTGCTCCTAGTACTGTAGCAAAATGACTAGTCCTTATTAGGGACTTGAAAAGGAATATTATGGTGGCGTATGTGCTGCTTCACGAGCAATTGGTCCGAGGTAAACTTGGACTCGCTAACCGATGTGTCCTAGACATATCATCTTAGTGCCGGTGGTAAGCGGGTTTGTTGTAGCAATACGGCTTTCCCGTGGACATCGCACACCCATACCGGTTGTGGGCGGCGTAGTAGCACATAGCGATGCGTCGTCTATATTTCGGATTGGGATGATGTGTGTGTTTGGTAGCACTTTTAAGTGTAACAGGCATACTCAGCTTCATGTCTTAGTGCATTAGCGCTATGATACGTGGAGTTTTGTTCATTGGCGTCTTAGTAGCGTGCTACTATGATACGTTGGTGATATTTTTTATATAACAACAATACCAACTTTGTTACCAAAGTCGATAGGGATCATGTTGGGTGTGTTGTGAGGGGGCGCCAGCCGTATGATAGTTGCATTGATGCTTACTGCTACTTGCGGTATTGCGTCTTGTGATGGATCTGCGGGTGTGCTGCGCCTGATTCGACGCTCTCTTGTGGTTCTGGTCGATGGAGGTATACGGGTGGTGATGTCTGCTGGGATGTATGGGGGACCTTGGAATGGTGTAAGCCCGACGATAGTCGTATTGATGCTTGTTGCGTTCTGCAGCATTACTTCTCTGCGATGGTTGTTTGGTGGGACGCTATTCTCAATGGCGCTCTCTGCGTCTTGGTTTGACTCACACCTAAGTAGCTCTGCCCAAGTCGGGTCCCTTCATTGCGGGGCTGCAGACTGTCTGCCCTCCACGATGTTTTATATAACAACATAATATTATATCTCTGTAACTTTCCCACCTTTGAATGATTGAAGGCAACTTGTTGGTGGGTGAGACAAACATGATCGAAAATGCATTTACTCAACGTCAGTGACACAAACCCTTTCTGATGGCGAATTATTACTCTTATCTTATAACTGCCTTTTGGCTATATCTGCCGTTGTATTGGTTGGTGGAGCATATGTGTCGGCCTCATGCGGGTGGTAGCTGGCGGGAGGATCTGAGGAGACTCTCAAGGCTGCGGCCGAAAGCCGTACAACGTGGGACCCCATTCCCTTGAGGTGAGCGGTAGACTCATGACACGCTCTGCGGCTAGTAGCCGTGCTGATCATGCAATTGGTGGTGATGCCATACACTTACATCACGTCTGCAGTAGCGGCGGTCTGGCAGGTGGTGGCGCTCACGGAGGGTTTAAGGCCAGTGTGCCTATTTGCCTAAACCGTGTGACGTACATGCACTGTGGTTGGATTCGTTCGTATTCTGTATGGCGTTTACACGCATTGACATGCGCGACTTCAGTCGATGTTTGTGCTTACGCACTAACAAGGGGTCAAGCCTCTTTTACTGGTTCGCCAGTTATTTTGCTGTGGACTACGGTCCAGTTCCCGAATTAGCGTTCCCTTCGGGGGGAGTGCATCAAAATGGTTGGCGCTCACCGTGCACGGCGTGTGTGGGGCCGTGTACCTCCCCTACATTTTTTTAAATACATAAATGTAGGAGAGCGAAACCCTTGTATCGGGTATTTTTGTATAAATATATTGTGAGCCTTTTCCAAGCGGGAAGGGATAAATAATAATAAATTAATAATGTCAACCTGATACAAGTGGAATAAAGACGTTTTATGTTCTTAACCTTTTTCGAGCCCTGTCTTCGTGAACGGAGTTCACTTAGCTTATAAGGCACTACCAACAGCTTTAAATTGCCCTAGTGAATATTCTTTCTTCCAAAAGACACCTAAAAGAACTAAGTTACTAAACAAACACAACGTAAATAAGGGTCCTAACTAAGACGATCACGCCAAAATATTAAAAACGGCCTATTAATAAACCTTTTGAAAGATCATTTAGAAAGATCAAAACATATTTTATTAATCCTGGTCTCATATATATAATGTTATTGAAAAGGGGATATTTTTAATATTATAAAATTTTTATATAGAGGGGGGGGGGGATCGTTACAATTGGTAAGGAGGCATTAAGCGCTGGAGTAGGACTTTTATCGGATATGGTTCAAGCGCGTCCTATGGAAGCCTCAATAAAAGATCGTCTAAAGCAAGTTAGTACGAATTTAAAACGAAAGGCTGATGAGAATCAATTTAACATGACAGGATCTGGGTATAAAACTAAAAGAAAACGATTGACCTCGTTCATTTCTCCATTAACTGCTAAAGTGCAAGCTGCGAAAAAACTTGGTCACAAACCAAAAAATATCAAAGATATATTTTCAAATTAAATATGTCTTTCCTTCATAATCATTCTTGCGAGTGCGTTAAGTCAGAATTGGATTTTTGGAAACTAGCATTGAAAATGGATTGTGGATTCATTATAAACCAATTTCATCTCTTGGAGATGATGGACCTATCGAGTTTCAAGTTCCTGGGACAGGCGATGACTACATAGATTTGTCTCATACATTACTCCACATAAAGACAAAAGTATTAAATCAAGATTCAACTAACTTGATATCTACTGCAATAGTAGCACCTGTAAATAATTGGCTGCATTCACTTTTTAGTCAACTTGATGTTTATTTAAACCAAAACCTTGTATCACCACCTTACAATACCTATGCATATCGAGCATACATGGAAACCCTTTTAAACAATGCTCCTGCTGCTAAACAATCTCATCTTACTTGTAGTCTTTGCTATGATGATACAGCAGGAAAAATGGATTCTACGGATGGTAAAAACATAGGATTTGTTAAAAGACAGGAATTGATTAGTGAAAGTAAGGAAATAGGAATGATTGGTCATCTTCACGGTGACATTTTCAACCAAGATAAATTTTTAATTAATGGTGTTGAAATGAGTGTTAAATTGGTTCGATCAAGAGAGAGTTTTAATTTAATTGCTGGGTCAAACGATGTAAAGTTTAAAGTTTGCATTACGGACGCAACTCTTATTGTTCGACGAGTACGAATTAATCCAAGTGTATTACTCGCACATCAAAAAGTTTTAGCTTCTACCACTGCTAAATATCCTATTACTCGAGCTGAAGTAAAAGTTTTAACAATTCCATCGGGTGTTCAAGGAAAAACTCTTGATAATATATTTTTAGGCCAGGTACCCAAAAGATGTATAATTGGATTTGTGAACAATTCTGCATTTAATGGTTCCCTTACCAAAAATCCATTTAACTTTGAAAACTATGGTATTAATTCTTTCAGCTTATACATTGATGGTCAAGAAATACCTTCAAAAGCTTTGCAGCCATCTTTTAATAATAGTGTGTTTACTTCAGCATATCATACTCTATTCTCGGGAACTGGTATTCACTTTCTTAATGAAGGAAATGGAATCTCTTGTGAACAGTATGCCAAAGGTGTCTATTAGCATTTGACTTAACTCCTGATTTTTATCAGCCAACTCATCAGCTCATTGGAATCTCATAAAGCATGGTAGTGTAAGATTAGAAGTACGATTTGAATCCTCACTAATCCAAACAATTAACTGTATAGTTTATGCTGAGTTTGATAATATTATTGAGATAGATAAAAACAGAAATTAATGTTACTGAAGACTATAGTAGTTAAGGTTATAATATGGGTTGTGTGTTAGATTTTATGAGTTATGTGTAATGCATTTTGTGTGTATAACTATGTGAAACGTTATAAAATTAAATAAAACAAATTGTATGCAATATATTATTTTTATTTCTTTATAAATCTTCTATTTAATCTAATACAAAACACTGTTCGAGTTTAAAGTTACATCGAACTCTCTCATTAGATCATCAATAATAACGATATGTGGGTTTTCACCATCAAACATATTAATACATTTTATCAAAGCACCATGTGATCTGATTAAAATCACAATTACATATTTCTGTAACTGATTTTATGAAATTTGTTACAAAATTTGACTTCCCACATCCACTTGGTCCTGCCACAATAGCAGTAAATGGATGTATAAAGTAAAACATTACACATGTCTAAAGTTCTAAGGGGTGAAATAAAAAATGAAAGTGTTGGTGTAAACAATTAATATATATTGTGTACTATAACTAATGTTTTTTGGGAAATCAAACAAAATTTGTGATTTATTAAAAATTTTATTTTCAAGCAATAACCACTTGTACAAAACCCACACTTCGTCACAAGAACAATGTAAAATTTTGTGATTATTTTTTGCAAGTATATGATTATTACACACATAACGTTTGTTTAAATTTATGACATTTACCAAATCATTGTATTTTGGACATTTGTATTCTTCAATATTAAAAATTCTATCATTCGTCGTCAACATTTTTAAAAATTGTGTTTCTGTTGAACCACCTTTTTATGCGATCACTTCGCTCTTTGCACAAATTTCTAATATACCAATTTAATATGGGGATGATGTTGTAGGATGCTCTTGTTTGTAGGCACATTTTAATTCTTCGGTCATATTGTGACGGCTCAATATTATTATTAATAATTAAATTCAATATAAAGGGGCGTCAAAATAGTTTTAAAACATATATATTAAGCAATTAAGTTAAATTAATAAACATAAAGTTAATATATTTCAGACATTATCCCAATAACATAGCAAATTAAAGGCAAAATTATTGTTTCTCGTAATAAGTAAATTTATTATAAAAAACTTGTAAAAATATTTAAAGGAAAATAAATAATAGAAATACAAGTCAAAAATATTATAAAATTAAGTTAAATAACGTTTATAAGATAATAAGAAAATTTGTTAAAAATTGTTTAAGTCATGGGAGGTGTTCGTGTATAAAAGAAAATTTTTCTAAGTTGTGGAAGGAGTTCACGTATAGATGAAATTTTCTAAGTTGTTGAAGGAGTTCATGTATTAAAGAAAATTATCCTAAGTTATGGAAGGTGTTCACGTATAGACGTCTTGTATGGATGAGGTGCCGGAGATACAAACCTGCAGTTGTACATATATATGGGGTGGTCGGGAGCCCGACTGCCTGAAGTACTGTAGCACAATGACTAGTCCTATATTAGAGACTTATGATATTAAACTCAATGATACAAAAGCAATACTATAGAAGGTCTCCATGATGAATTTGCATTACAATAGTAGGGTCGTGGGTTCGAACCCTATATATGAATGACTTATGAAAGTAAGGTCTATGATTCAAAAGCAATACTATAGAAGGTCTCTGTGATTAATATGCATTACAATAGTAGGGTCGTGGGTTCGAATCCTATATATGAATGACTTATGAAGTAAGGTCTATGATTCAAAAGCAATACTATAGAAGGTCTCTATGATTAATATACATTACAATAGTAGGGTCATGGGTTCGAATCCTATATATACATGACTTATGAAAGTAAGGTCTATGATACAAAAGCAATATTATAGGAGGTCTCCTTGATGCATAAGCATTGTATGGGGTGGTCGGGTGACTGACTGCTCCTAGTACTGTTGCAAAATGACTAGTCCTTATTAGGGACTTGAAAAGGAATATTATGGTGGCGTGTGTGCTGCTTCACGAGCAATTGGTCCGAGGTAAACTTGGACTCGCTAACCGATGTGTCCTAGACATATCATCTTAGTGTCGGTGGTAAGCGGGTTTGTTGTAGCAATACGGCTTTCCCGTGGACATCGCACACCCATACCGTTTGTGGGCGGCGTCGTAGCGCATAGCGAAGCGTCGTCTATATTTCGGATTGGGATGATGAGTGTGTTTGGTAGCACTTTTAAGTGTAACGGGCATACTCAACTTCATGTCTTAGTGCATTAGCGCTATGATACGTGGAGTTTTGTTCATTGACGTCTTAGTAGCGTGCTACTATGATACGTTAGTGATATTTTTTATACAACAACAATACTAACTTTGTTGCCAAAGTCGATAGGAGTCATGTGGGTGTGTTGTGAGGGTGCGCCGCCCGTATGATAGTTGCATTGATGCTTACTGCTACATGCGGTATTGCGTCTTGTGATGGATCTGCGGGTGTGCTGCGCCTGATTCGACGCATTCCTGTTGTTCTGGTCGATGGAGGTATACAATTAACATCTTAGTGTCGGTGGTAAGCGGGTCTGTTGTAGCAATACGGCTTTCCCGTGGACATCGCACACCCATACCGTTTGTGGGCGGCGTCGTAGCGCATAGCGATGCGTCGTCTATCTTTCGGATGGGGATGTTGAGTGTGTTTGGTAGCACTTTTAAGTGTAACAGGCATACTCAGCTTCATGTCTTAGTGCATTAGCGCTATGATACGTGGAGTTTTGTTCATTGACGTCTTAGTAGCGTGCTACTATGATACGTTAGTGATATTTTTTATATAACAACAATACTAACTTTGTTGCCAAAGTCGATAGGAGTCATGTGGGTGTGTTGTGAGGGTGCGCCGCCCGTATGATAGTTGCATTGATGCTTACTGCTACTTGCGGTATTGCGTCTTGTGATGGATCTGCGGGTGTGCTGCGCCTGATTCGACGCATTCTTGTGGTTCTGGTCGATGGAGGTATACAATTAACATCTTAGTGCTGGTGGTAAGCGGGTTTGTTGTAGCAATACGGCTTTCCCGTGGACATCGCACACCCATACCGTTTGTGGGCGACGTCGTTGCGCATAGCGATGTGTCGTCTATCTTTCGGATGGGGATGATGAGTGTGTTTGGTAGCACTTTTAAGTGTAACAGGCATACTCAGCTTCATGTCTTAGTGCATTAGCGCTATGATACGTGGAGTTTTGTTCATTGACGTCTTAGTAGCGTGCTACTATGATACGTTGGTGATATTTTTATATAACAACAATACTAACTTTGTTGCCAAAGTCGATAGGAGTCATGTGGGTGTGTTGTGAGGGTGCGCCGCCCGTATGATAGTTGCATTGATGCTTACTGCTACTTGCGGTATTGCGTCTTGTGATGGATCTGCGGGTGTGCTGCGCCTGATTCGACGCATTCCTGTTGTTCTGGTCGATGGAGGTATACAATTAACATCTTAGTGCGGGTGGTAAGCGGGTTTGTTGTAGCTATACGGCTTTCCCGTGGACATCGCACACCCATACCGTTTGTTGGCGGCGTCGTAGCGCATAGCGATGCGTCGTCTATCTTTCGGATGGGGATGATGAGTGTGTTTGGTAGCACTTTTAAGTGTAACAGGCATACTCAACTTCATGTCTTAGTGCATTAGCGCCATGATACGTGGAGTTTTGTTCATTGGCGTCTTAGTAGCGTACTACTATGATACGTTAGTGATATTTTTTATATAACAACAATAACAACTTTGTTACCAAAGTCGATAGGGATCATGTTGGGTGTGTTGTGAGGGGGCGCCAGCCGTATGATAGTTGCATTGATGCTTACTGCTACTTGCGGTATTGCGTCTTGTGATGGATCTGCGGGTGTGCTGCGCCTGATTCGACGCTCTCTTGTGGTTCTGGTCGATGGAGGTATACGGGTGGTGATGTCTGCTGGGATGTATGGGGGACCTTGGAATGGTGTAAGCCCGACGATAGTCGTATTGATGCTTGTTGCGTTCTGCAGCATTACTTCTCTGCGATGGTTGTTTGGTGGGACGCTATTCTCAATGGCGCTCTCTGCGTCTTGGTTTGACTCACACCTAAGTAGCTTTGCCCAAGTCGGGTCCCTTCATTGCGGGGCTGCAGACTGTCTGCCCTCCACGATGTTTTATATAACAACATAATATTATCTCTCTGTAACTTTCCCACCTTTGAATGATTGAAGGCAACTTGTTGGTGGGTGAGACAAACATGATCGAAAATGCATTTACTCAACGTCAGTGACACAAACCCTTTCTGATGGCGAATTATTACTCTTATCTTATAACTGCCTTTTGGCTATATCTGCCGTTGTATTGGTTGGTGGAGCATATGTGTCGACCTCATGCGGGTGGTAGCTGGCGGGAGGATCTGAGGAGACTCTCAAGGCTGCGGCCGAAAGCTGCACAACGTGGGACCCCATTCCCTTGAGGTGAGCAGTAGTCTCATGACACGCTCTGCGGCTAGTAGCCGTGCTGATCATGCAATTGGTGGTGATGCCATACACTTACATCACGTCTGCAGGAGCGGCGGTCTGGCAGGTGGTGGCGCTCACGGAGGGTTTACAGCCAGTGTGCCTATTTGCCTAAACCGTGTGACGTACATTCACTGTGGCTGGATTCGTTCGTATTCTGTATGGCGTTTACACGCATTGACATGCGCGACTTCGGTCGATGTTTGTGCTTACGCACTAACAAGGGGCCAAGCCTCTTTTACTGGTTCGCCAGTTATTTTGCTGTGGACTACGGTCCAGTTCCCGAATTAGCGTTCCCTTCGGGGGGAGTGCATCAAAATGGTTGGCGCTCACCGTGCACGGCGTGTGTGGGGCCGTGTACCTCCCCTACATTTTTTTAAATAAATGTAGGAGAGCGAAGCCCTTGTATCGGGTATTTTTGTATAAATATATTGTGAGCCTTTTCCAAGCGGGAAGGGATAAATAATAATAAATTAATAATGTAAACCTGATACAAGTGGAATAGGGACGTTTTATGTTCTTAACCTTTTTCGAGCCCTGTCTTCGTGAACGGGGTTCACTTAGCTTATAAGGCACTACCAACAGCTTTCAATTGCTCTAGTGAATATTCATTCTTCCAAACGACACCTAAAAGAACTAAGTTACTAAACAAACACAACGTAAATAAGGGTCCTAACTAAGTCGATCACGCCAAAATATTAAAAGCGGCCTATTATTAAACCTTTTGAAAGATCATTTAGGAAGATCAAAACATATTTTATTAATCCTGGTCTCATATATATAATGTTATTTAAAAGGGGAATATTTTTAATATTATAAAATTTTTATTTTGCAATACAATAGAGGGGGGGGGGGATCGTTACAATATCAAAATATGGAATGCCGTTCACGTGTGTTTCACAATAACGAACAGTTTTTTTTTGTCTTTCGGCGACAAATAATTGAAAGGATAACTTGGCCGAAACAAATAATGATCGATAAACGCATAATTTTTATTAGATAGTTTTACGTCTAGAATAGCCATTTCTCTACATTGAAAGATTTTACATTACATTTATAAGGATAATATGTAATGTAAAATCCGTCCATGTCGATGATGTATCTAATATTTTTTAGATTTTGTGTCATTTTGAACCAAAATGTTAAAAGTATTTACACGTGACTAAAAGTATGTTTGTTCCAACAAACTTCAAATAACAATGCTTCATTACTTCCCATCATCCCATTTCTTCCTTCTGCTCTTGTCTTCCTGTAATTTAAGTAAACAGAATCACATTCACTAATGATCAACTAATGACTGTCATTGTTAAAAAAGTATTTTTAACTACTCTAGTATTCGTAGATGCGGTACACATACAATATTTAAATATAATTTGTTAACACTAAATCATACACACGTAAGAAAATAACATAAAGAAAAGTAAGTTTGTCAATAGAATAAACACTTAAAATTGCAATTAACAATTTAATTGGTGCCGGCGGGGATCGAACCCGGGTACCGTGAAATTTACAACTTGCGCTAACCATCTGAGCTACCAAGGCCTTATCATATACACACACACAATATTCAAATATAATTTGTTAACACTAAATCATACAGGCCGGTTGGTCCAGTGGTTAGTGACTCTGACTGCTAAGCCGGAGGTCGTGGGTTCGATTCCCACCCAGGACAAATGTTTGTGTGATGAGCACGATCATTTGTTCTGTGTCTGGGTGTAATTTATCTATAATATTTATGTATTTAGAAATATATAAGTATGTTTATCACTTGTCTAGTACCCATAACACAAGCTCTGCTTAGCTTGGGACTAGATGGCGTTGTGTGATAGCTGTGGAATATTATTATACACACGTAAGAAAATAACAGAAAGAAAAGTAACTTTGTCAATAGAATAAACACTTACATCCATGGCATTTGATGCGTTGAAGTAACACAAATGTAGTATTGACAGATCCACTGCGGTCAAACGACCATACACTAACTCCATGACTGCAGTTGCTTGGTCTTATATAGTACCAGTAAGTAATAATTCTAATCTAAACAATGCCTGCAGTGGAATTGATAGTAACTTTATGCGTCAACAAGCTTATCTAACATTTTGTTCCTTATCTCAACATTACTTCGTGTTGCGTCTTGTTCAGTGTATTGATGACTCAAATACGTTTTGTATAACACAAAATAATGCAGTTTAATATTTAGAAATCACTATAATTGATCATTCCTATGTTAGTCATTGAGTAGATTGTACTGTAATAATCTACTAATAGCAGTAATATCATGGATACACTAGATGTACAACAAAATCTGAAAAAGATTCATCCCAGTCTAGAAAATAATGTTTATGCTGCCAATAGACTGCCCATGTACACCCACGTGCCAACGTATATAATATGCAATTTGGATGAAGATGATAAACCAGGGTCACATTGGGTACTCCACCTCCACAGCCCCCACCGCTGCCGCTGCCCCAAAATAGTCGTCAGACATCCCCCATCCTTCCAAGTCAGCATCTCGCTGCGCTCCTATACTAGCTTAAAAGCAAGTCCCGCCTCCTGTCTTCCTCAGAGAAAAGGCAAAATTTACAAAGCTCTCCAAAGCCTGCTACGACGCAGGTTTTAAATATGAACAAGCCACCAACGTCGGTGAAGCTATTGAAATTATCCCTTCTTTCGTCGAAGATTTTCGTAGCCTACGCATATGCTCTTCCTGAAGAAAATAAGTTCGGGGCTGTCCTCCTCGGAGTTCCTTTTGAACTCGCAAACGAGGACATCCTGGAAGACCTCGAATCGCAAGGTTTCCCAATTGAGGCTGTGCATAAGATGCACAGCAGCAGGGGCGAGAGATTCAATCTTGCCCTACTCATACTCTCCAATATGTCGGAGGCAAAAACCATATTTCGGCAGGTACGCAACGTATGCGGTCTGTTGCGAGTAAATGGTCGAGCCTCCCGTGGTTATCCGGCGCAGTGTCACCGCTGCCTACTTTATGGGCATGCGGCGGCCAACTGCTCGGCTTAGCCCAGGTGTATTAAGTGCCTGGAACCACACCACTCCAAAGAGTGCCCTCGGCCCCAAAATGACGAAATCCTGTGTCCTATGCAGACAGACCGGCCATCCGGCTAGTTTCAGAGGCTGCTCTCGCGCTCCCCGTATCCATACCAACAAAGCTGCCAGATTTGTTGCTTCACCACCGGTTAATGACCAATCATTTTTGGCTCTCCCAAGCCGTATGCCCCGTCAGGGCTGGCCCCTATCTCAGCCCCCTCAGGGCTTATCTTAGCCCACGCAGGGCATATAAAGCCCACCCAGGGCCCTTCTCGGCTCCTTATGGGCCTTTTTCAGCTCTCACCGCCTCCGGTTATCCCGTGGGACCCCAAAAGCTATACCCTCGTCCTTCCGCCGCCTTACACCAGGCACAAGCCTGCACTACCGATGACCTGATTACGGTATATACCACTATTCGGGGCATCGACTTAGGGGAGATTGCCATCCTAGCGCGCAAATTCCGCGCTGTTCAGTCCTCTCAGGACCGTCTCCTTGCTCTTGTTGAGCTTCACAATCTCTTAAATTCGTAGTAATAAAAACAACATAATGCCAACATAGAGCCTTCTGTTCCCGCCATATCACACGGTCGTATCAAGCCAAAGGGTTTATCGCTAGTATCCTTTAATATACGTGGTTTGCGTTGTAATAACCTCCCTGAGCTTAGGCTCTTTTTTTGGGATCGCGAAGCCGATCTCCTGCTCCAGGAGACCCACCTCAGTCATAAGGTTCTCAAAGGCCTCTCTATCAAAAGGTATTCGCTTTTCCGTGATGACAGACCCGAACGCAAAGGTGGCGGTACTGCCATTTACTACAAGAAGTCGCTTCATTGCTTCCACATCCCCACTCCGACGCTTACCAATATGGAAGTCACTATATGTAGGATTGCCTTGACTGGACACCAGTTTATCATCATAGCCACCTGCTATATCTCTAGCGGAAACCTCCCCGTTAACAGCGATTTCGAAGCCATCCTTTGCATTAGGCAATCCAGTCATTATGTTTGGAGATTTTAACTCCAAGCATACCGAATGGACCTGCCTCACTACTATTAGTAGTGGCAAGGTATCTCCTCTCTTATTTGCACTCTTCATAAATTCTATTACCTCCAGAATATCTTCTCTCTACCACTTGTATGCTGATGATCTATCTACAAACAACCGTAGAGGATCTGCCAAAAGCAATTTGTGATAAAAACAAGGACCTAGCGTGTATTCTTGACTGGAGTCGATCTTATGAGTTAACTACATAAACACTCATGCCTGTCACCCAGAGGGGTAGGCAGAGACTACAGACTTCCATTTGGCACGATCCTGACACACCTCTCTCGCCTCCTTCACATCCATACACCTACGCATGCATGCTCGTCGGTTAAGGGTACTCCTAATTTGGCCCGTTTTCAATAAAACGCCAATTTGGTCGATAAATTTTCGCCTAGGACGTCCCTTTCCGACTCTGCCATTCACTTCTGCAACATAAATTTTCTTTGTCACTCTTTCCTCATCCATTCTTTCCACATGACCAAACCACCGAAGCATTCCTTTCTTAATCCTGGTCACAACATCATCTTGCAAACCACACTCTTCCCTTATCACACAATTTTTCACCCTGTCATTCAGATTCAGCCCTAACATACTCCTTAACGACCGCATTTCTACTGCATTTATTCTACTCTCGTGCTTCTTCTGCCATACCCAACTTTCACTACCATACGTTAAAGTAGGGACCAACACAGCATTGTGAATTGCCATACGTGCCTTTTTTGACACATTTTGACTCTTCACAATAGAGTGCAGGGCCCCATTTACTCTGTTTCCTGCGTTCACTCGTCGTTCTATATCCTTATCATATCTCCCATCCCTGCTAAATACGCACCCCAAATATACAAACTCATCTACTTGCTCGATCAACTCCCCTTCTTTTCTTATTTCACATATCGTTTTACTTTCATCTCTTTCAAAAACCATAATTTTCGTCTTACTTGCGTTCACTTTCATACCCCTTTCTTGTAATGATCTGTTCATTAATGTAACCATCATTTGCAACTCAGCCGCCGACGACGCAAGAATAACTTGATCATCGGCGTAAAAAAGGCATTTGATGGTTAACTCACCCATTTTTAATCCGCATTCTTCAACTTTCAAATTTTGCAAACAACTGTCCATAAATAGGTTGAACAACCACGGGGAAGCCACACAGCCCTGTCTGACACCTTTATGGATGCCGAACTAGTCTGAGTAGACCCCGTTGATCCTAACACAAGCGCTAGAGTCTCTATAAAGAGACTCCAATGCCTGTATCAAGCCAGCGCTCAACGCAAATGAGTTCAGTGTTTGCCATAGCACATTCCTATCCACTCTGTCGTAGGCCTTCTCCAAGTCCATGAACGCACAAAAAACCTTTTGGTTTTTGCCAAAAACTTCTCCGCGATCATGCGTATGGAGAAGACTTGATCTGTACATTCCATTCCCTTTCTAAATCCCGCTTGCACATCCCAAATTTTTCCATCGGTTTCTTTCATGACCCTTTCAATTAGTACCTTGGCATACAGTTTTCCCACGATGCTAAGAAGGCTGATACCGCGGTAGTTTTTACAGTCCTGCTGCGACCCTTTTCCCTTATGTACTGGGACTATCACGGCTTTGCACCAGTCTCTCGGTACCCGTTTCAGTTCCCAGCATAAATTAAACAAGGTGTGCAGCAGGCCTGCCACCACTTCCTCTCCAGCCCTCAGCGTTTCGAGTGAAACTCTATCATATCCGGCAGCCTTATCTGCTTTCATGCTTTTCATTGCTTTCATTATTTCATCTATACTTATCTCGCTACCTCCTTCCTCTTCTTTCGGAGTTCCTATTTCATTCAGTTCACACGTTGTCTCCTCACTCATAAACATGCTTTCAAAATATTCCTTCCATCTCTTTAAACTCAAAGCTTCATAATTCAGAATATAGCCATTCTCATCTCTTATAGCATTCATTATAGGCTGTTTTGAACATCCCCTGGCAGTTCTTACGAGTTTCCAGAACATTTTAATATTTGCCTGGAAGTTATGCGATATTCTTCTATCATTTTTATCCATTCTTTCTAGCTTTTTCCTTTCAACTACTTCTTTTACTCTTTTATTTAGATGTCTAAAGACTGCCTTTTTTCTTTCAAAATCATCATTCGTACCGCTAGAATTACCAGCCTTAGTTGCTAGTAAATCTAGCCATGCTCTCTTCTTTGCTTCAACTTCCGTACGTATCTCATCATCCCACCATAACGTATTATTTTTCCTTTCATTCTTTCTTTTACTAACACCACATACTTCGGTAGCTGCATCTACTAAACCTTTCTTAACATTTTGCCATACATTCTCCAAGTCTAACTCATTCATACATAATTCATCCAAACCACTTACGTTTTCTTTCAGCCTACATTTAAACTTGTTTTTCTCACCTTCATCTTGTAATCTTTCTGTTCTAATACGCTGTAACGCAGTGGTAGACACAGATGACCGATGGCGCCACCGCCTGAATAGACCATTAATTCGGCATAAAACCAAAAAATGATCCGTTCCTACGTTTGACCCCCGGTAAACCCTTGTATCCACCACTGCGCCCCTCAATCTTTCATCAACAATTATGAAATCTATCATGCTTCTATCATCCCCTCTTTCCCAAGTGTACATGTGAATCCTCTTGTGGCGAAAGAAAGTGTTCGTCACAAAAAGATTCTTTTCCATACATACAGTGAGGAGGCTTTCACCATTCTCATTTATACTTTCATCACCAAACGTTCCCAATATCCTTTCATAACCAAGCCTCCTCACCCCAACTCTTCCATTAAAATCTCCTAGCATAACAATTAATTAAAACATTAATTTTTTAAAACATTAATACCATCCTTACCATTTCCCAAAACTGCTCTCGGATATGAGTGGGCTTAGACATGTCTGGGGCGTAGACTCCTAGCACAAACAACTTCTTTAAGCCCACATTCAATCGTATCCATAGCAGTCTTGGGCTTACACATTCATACTCTTTCACACATTGCACCATTCTTTCTGATAGGATGATACCTACTCCCTGGCATGCCCGCTCGAGCTCATCTACACCAGACCAGTATGCGGTACACACGCCATGTGTAGTGACATCCTTTCCCTTCCGTTTCGTCTCATTTACACATAACAAATCTATTCCTCTATCATACATCACCTCGCATACTTCATCAATTTTATCATTCATTGCTCCACATACATTCAACGACGGGCCTCTGCAATCCACTTTTCGCCCCTCCGGGAGACAGAACGTGACGGGTGGCGAGCCTCGTCGCCGGTTTTCCTCCCGGACTAACGGGTTAACTATTAATCCGATAAAATCCCAAGCTATTATTATTGGTAGTTCAAGAATAATCTCCAAATTAAATAAAACTCAGTTAAACCCTATAACATTTAACGGTGTTAAAATTTCTTATAATAGTGAAAAACTTGGGAATCTTGATAGATTCTAGCCTTCCTTGGTCTCCTCAAGTCAACGCAGTGTCTCGTAAAATGTTTGCAGCTTATGTTTCACTCCGAAGAATGAATTACTTCTTATCCATCTCCACCAAAAATGTTTCACTCCGAAGAATGAATTACTTCTTACCCATCTCCACCAAAATTATGCTTGCCCCATTCTCGATTATGTTGACATAAGCTATCTAGATATTACCGAAGAGCAACTAACAAACTTGAGCGACTCCAAAATCTATGTATAAGGTTTATATTTGGACGTCGTAAATATGACCATGTATCAGAATACCGTACTAAGCTCAAGTGGATTCCAATCCGTCTTCGTCGGAATACTCATATCCTTTCTGCTCTCTACTGCGTTTTATTTAATATATCAAGTCCTCTCTACCTTAAAGAACGTTTCCAATTTCTCAGCTCCTCTCACAAACTTTCCCTTCGATCCTTAGAAAACCTTTCCATTCTATGTCCCTTGCACTCTTCTACATTTTACAGTAAATCTTTTTCAGTTCTTGGAGTTCAGCTTTGGAATTCCTTACCATCAACTATAAAACGTGCTCAAACAATAGACTCCTTTAAAAACCAAGTTAAAAGACATTATCTTTCCTTATAAGTTCTCCCTCGTCCTTTCATCTATTCCTGTCGTTTTATGAGCACTAGTCTGTCAATTAAGTAAATTCCGGCATGTTTATTAAATTTCTTTTATATTTATAGATTACAATATTATTTACAGTGCACTCTACCCGTTACTTAACTTTTCACTTATTTTTATTTCCTATTTGGGTTGTCTGGAAGAAATTGCTGCATAGCAATAAGACCGCCTTTTGTTTTTCTCTTTGTTTGTTTCTTATGTTGTTTTTTTAGTGTTCAATAAATGGTATTGTATAGTATTGTATTGTAAGGTGCTGCTGAATATCACTCAGTCTCTCGACTTGACTGTCTACAGCCCCCTCGCTGTCACCCGTTATCCTAACAATGTCGACCATGCTCCTGACCTACTAGACTTTGCCCTAGTAAGAGGAGTTCCCTCAACCTTAGAGCAATCGAGACTCTCGATGATCTAGGATCCGACCATCGTCCTGTATTCCTCATCCTTGGCCATCAGCCACCTACTCCACCTCCCTCTTCCAAAGCCTACACCAACTGGAAGGGCTTCAGGGAGTCTCTAGCCTCAGCTATGGGCTTTCCGGACTCTCCCATTACCCTCTCTTCCAATTCCAACGTCCTCGACAGTCCGACAGTTTTGCGTGCTTCGTGCCCTATGAGCTGGTGCAGGGTCCTGTTGGAATATCCAATGTCTATTTTTTAAATATTGTTTGAGAAAGAGGTTCCACTATGTTTGTTAGGACAGTATTTGGTACACCTCGGCACTGGTTTTTACACCTTTTACACACTTTCACAGAACAACACTTCTGTTAATAAATATGATACTCCAATCCAAACCATGAGTGACGAAGGATAATGTGCTCGTCAAACCCTCGGAATACGCGTGCTGGCTTCTTCACGTTGTGGCATACACCTTATCATTTTGTTTATTATAACTTTCATCGATGTTAAATTGTTTTTTCATCTAAAAACAAAATTTCGCGGTATTTTTTCCCGCGTACCGCCGTAACAAAGCGCGGGATCTATCCAGCCTATTTTTTTCAAACGCCCGTTCAAAAAATGTCCGGTCTTCTTACGATAAGCTCGTAGTCCTAGGTCTTCATTGATCACTCTTTTGACCGTGGTTCCGCTTAGGCCCATCTGAAGTGCTAATATTTTTTGTTTACGAACAGGATTACGTTGGATTCGCGCCTTCACTGCTTTGATGATCACGGGTGGCCTAACTGTACGAGGTCAGTCGGTCCTCTCACGATCTTCGAAGCTTAAATCTTCAGTGAATCATTTGATAGTGCGATAAACAAATCGTAGGGTTATTTTAAATTTTTGTAGAATATTGAAAATCTTTTTTGGCGCGAAACCACAGCGGTGCAACGCGATAACCGCTACTCCATCTCATGCATCCATTAAAAAGAATCGTAGTAGATACTCTGTTTTATTCAACAATAGTAATATCTTGCATTTCTCCGCGCACTCATGGCTCGTTAGAAGTTCAAATCAGTGTATCTTGGTATAGAATTTTCTTTCTTTAACCACTCCATGTTTGAAAATTAATGAAAATTTCATTCATTTTCATCTTTTTTATTTTCGCCAAGCGCAAACGTTATATTTTTAAAATTGGTCATCTAGCCAGTATTCAAAAATTTTAAATAATAAGGGTTTGACAGAACTTATGACCCGACTAAGTATATTTTATATAGGTAGGTTTCCCTGAATCCCCTATTTATAAACGGGACATAATAAACATATTTATTTTTGACTCTACATCGGTTAGGATATCACTTTGATCAATTAAACTAAGTACCTGGATGACCGAGCTTTCCTCGGTATTTTTTTGGAAATCGTGTATTTTGGAAATTATATTTAGATGAAAATTACATATTGATGAAACGTGAATAATATTTTGATCTTATTGACATAATAGAAAAAACTTAACTGGTTATTTGAATAAAAAATCATGAGTGCAATTAGTTTAATTAAAATTTTCGTATTTTTAAAAATACTAAAAAAGGGGCTCGAAATAATAGATTTTCTCACAAAAGAAGGGAACTTGAAAAAAAAAAGGAATAATAGTCGGACCGAAGACAGGACGCGAACAAAAGCATTACGTTTTTTGCGATCGCCCGATATCCACTTGAGCTATTACGATCATTAACACAGTGTCAAAATTTACCTTCTTATATTGTAGCAGTTTTTCATTGCCTGAATACACGGACGAAAAAACATTTTCTAAAAATGAATCCTAGCTAGATCGATTTTTTGCCCCCGTAACTCCCAGGACACTAAATTTTAAGAAAATCGCTGGAGCCGTTGTCGAGATTCCGATTATATATAAATATACGAGAATTGCTCGTTTAGAGGTATAGGATATTCCGAAGTGAAGACTTCAAAGTAGCCAGCGTGTTTTCATAAATCTGAAATCAACTCAATTTAGGGTTGCAATGGTTATTTTTTTATAATTGGTGGGGCCACGTGTCTAAGGCTGCCGAAGTCTAGTTCCCCGGTCGAACCTTAAACCTATTACGCGAGATATTAACTAAAGTGGACTGTATATGCGGTTGCTTCTACGCTTACGTAAAGGCGACTACTATAGCATGCGGTATAATGCACTCGCTCTTCCCTAAAGCTAAACCATTATTGTGCCAAATCGCTGAAAAGGAATCCTGCCTTATTAGGAGAACAACAAAATTGGAGCGGGTTAAACTATGTAAGGCAGGAGCTAATTAAAGGAATATTGACTCACCGGGGTTTCTTCTATTTGTGTAGAGCACTATAGCTGCAACTTCTGGAACTTCTTCTAGACAGACACTCTGGGGCCCCAGGGTTGCGTCGGGAGAGAAGCGTTGTAGTTTCAACGACGACTGCGGTGGAAAGAGGACGCGCAACGGTCGCGCGTGCCTTATATGTCCTCGGCCCCGATGATTACGTGACATTCTAGAATCATCTTCTTGCCCCTCCCACCCCACCACCCCGATGTGTCGATGGAGGATCGAGAGGGTATGAATGATATCGTTTTTTCGGAAAGGAACAAGCGACTTGACACTCCTACCGTCAAATATAATAATACGAATGGTTTTCCGCGCAACCAATAATATTTACGTAGAGCTTAGCTTTATTGCCACAAAATCTATTATGTAATTTAGATTTCCACTGTCGCTGCACTGTATTTCTTTCGTGAAATTCCCGCCTCAAAATTAAATGTGCGCCCTTAATAAACAGATGTCTTAGTATGTACATCGCTCAAACATTGGTAATACCACTCTTATCCTATAACGTATCTATGTATTGCATTTGAATATCAGATAATTTGGTTGAAAAAAAATAAAGGTTGAAATCTACGCGAAATTGTAACTTTCTATGGAAGTTGGTGCTTAGTTGGTGCTTAGTACTAAACGACGACTAAGTATTATTTTATTCTGTAACAATGATACGCGATTCTTGATGAATTTTGTTTGCTTAGATATAAAAATGTATTGCAACATCTATTTATGTCAATACATATTGGTTTATATATATATATATATATATATATATATATATATATATATATATATATATATATATATATATATGTATATGATACTCCGAAATGATCATTCCAATTAACGAAGAATCGTAGTAGATATTCTGTTTTATTCAACAATAAGTAATATCTTGCATTCTTCCGCGCGCTAATGGCTCGTTTGAAGTTCAAATCAGTGTATCATTGTATAGAATTTTTACATACATTTTACGTTATTATTATACCTTTGATTTCGATGTTAGATGTTCTCAAAGAGTACATAAATCACTACTCTAGTCTAGCGACGCTGTACAACAGCTGTATCTAATCCATATTTAGTCTTTTTTTTTTATAGGATAGGGTGACAAACGAGCACACAGTCCACCTGATGGTAAGTGGTTGCTGCGGCCCATAGACATCTACATCTATCCTCGTTACCAATCAAAAAATGCAGATGCGTTGTCACCTATAGGGACTAATATGGAATGCCACGTTTCCAGTAAAAAGGGTCTCCGGATCTCTACACTCACCGTACGAACCACAGCAGCATTAAGCTACTATTTCACGCTGGTATTCTGTGAGAGCGTGGTCCTTCCCCGGTCGAGCCGACCCATTCGTGCTACAACTGTACCACTAATATAACTGCAGCATGGCTCTACCACGTAGTCTGTCGCCCGATATATAGATACTGGATATTGTACCCACCTATACTGTAGCTCACTGCAAGGAAACCACGAGAGCCCATTGCGGCGCCAGGGCACGTGGAAGCATATACATGTACATATTTATTTATGATAATTTACATAATCAAATGCACGAAATGGGGCTCTACACTCTATTGTGAAAAGTCAGAATGTGTCAAAAAAGGCACGTATGGCAATGCTGTATTAGTCCCTACTTAAACGTATGGTAGTGAAAGTTAGAGGTAGAAGAAACACTTGAGTAGAATAAATGCAGTAGAAATGCGGTCGCTAAGGAGTATGTTAGGGCTGAATCTGAGTGACAGGGTGAGAAACTGTGTGATAAAAGAAGAGTGTGGTTTGCAAGATTATGCAGTGACCAGGATTAAGAAAGAAATTCTTCGGTGGTTTGGTCATGTAGAAAGAACGAATGAGAAAAGACTGACAAAGCAAATACGAGTATATGTTGCAGAAGTGAATGGAAGAGGCGGAAAGGGACATCCTAGGCGGAAGTTTGTCGACCAAATTGGCGATATACTAAAAATGGGCCAAATTAAGAGTACCTTTAACCGACGAGCATGTATGCATAGGTATATGGATGTGGAAGAGGCGAGAAAGGTATGTCAGGATCGTGCTAAATGGAAGTCTGTAGTCTCTGCCTACCCCTCTGGGTGACAGGCGTGAGTGTTTATGTTATAATTTACATATCTCACTAAATGTTTTTACGTGGTAGAACCATGCTGCAGCTATATTATAATTGTGACACAAATAAGTCGGCACGATCGGGTAAGTATCATGCTCTCACGGAATACCAGCGTAAAAGAGCAGCTTGATGGTGCTGTGTGTTCGTATGCTAAGTGTATTACAATAACGCTATATACTCATATATATCGTGACAATAAAAACTGCCGATTGAATTACCAAAATTGACATTTTAATTACTGAACACCAATGAAAACTTAAACACACTAATAATTAATCACACTTAACACTTTAGTTTACTTTATTTCGCCCCGAAGTATTCGCTTGTGTTGCCAATTCAATACTGCTCCGGTCGCGGACCTTAACGGCTATATTTATATTATAGGCCTTTTCCACCGAAACATCTAGATTCTAGAATGTTCCAGTAAATACCAGTCCCGACCGACTAGGTGTAGAAAATTCGAGTGTGGAGTTTTCTAGAAAGCCTAGTTCTTCTATTTGATAATGGATAGCACTAGTGGGAGAGTTCTAGAAAAATGTTGACGCTCCTATTTCTGCTACTTATACCAGATGGCGCTAACAATCACCCGCCATATACCGCGCATTAATTATGGCGCGCAGTACTGCCCCCTCCTAAGACATGCTCGTCCCGAGTATTATCGACCCCATAGTAACGCGCCAGTCGATCCACATAAACAATCTTAAGTTTACCTCTTGCACCTTTCTGTATCAGGTAGGTTACGTCGTAGATCCTGGTCACAATCCGGCACAGGCCATCCCATTAGCTTGAAGCTTAGAAGATTTCCCTTTGCTGTGGACTGGATTGTGCAACCACACTAGTGAACCTTCGTCGAACCCTTTGTTGTTCATTTTGCGGTCATACCGGGTTTTCATCTTTTCATAAATGTCATTCATTTTATTCCGCCAATCATTTGCATAATCGGTTATACTGCGAGGGGCATCAGGTGGTATCCCCGTGATCAGGTCTGCAGGCAGCCGTATTTCTCCTCCAAAGTTTACGCAAGCCGATGTTACTGATGTACTTTAGTAAACAGCGCTTCGATATGACAACAAAAAGGGTTGTATGTGCTTGTCCCAATCTCGTTGCCGATTGTCTACAACTTTTGCTAGCTACCTCTCCAATGTCTGATTAAATCGTTCTACCATTCCATCAGATTGCGGGTGGTAAGAAATCGTTCATGTTTTATGAGTACCCATAACTCGGCAAGTTTCTTGAAATATTTGAAGACTCAAAATTCCTTTCTTGATCGCTGTGAATCTCTACTCTCCTCCAAAATACAGAAGACTTCATGAACTAGTATATCTGCAACTGTTGAAGCTTCTTGATTTGGAATGGCGAAGACTTATGGCCACTTAGTGAAGTAATACATCATAAATATTTGTAACCACTTTCACTTTGCAAAAAGGGCCCCGCCACGTCAAGGGCTATCATCTCCTATTGTGTACCAATATTGTACATCTTCAATGCACCTCTACTACGAGTTTGAGGTCCCTTTACAGCCGCACAACTTGTATATTTGCGACAGCAGTCCTCGACATCGTTTCGATAGTGGACCTAGTAAAACCATTGTCGGATCTACAGTAGAGTTCGTTTAACTCCCAGATGGACTCCTGAACAACCATTATGGTACAGCTGTAGAACATCCGGTACTTTAGCTTTAGGGACAACTATTTACAAATGACAGCTGTCTCCCCGACCATTTTCCCATTTACGGCACAGAACTCCATCCTGAATCAGAGAGCGTTAACTACTATTTGTATGGAATAAAAAAGCGCCAACTAGTAACAATAATTGGAAACACAATTCATGAGTGCGAGTTTAATAATTCGTCGATATCGACCATCGAACATTGACTAGCATTCGACAATGAGAACATTAACGCTCGTGATTGGTTGTTTCAAGAATTTTGCGAGTGCGACCGACAATTTCGATCGTTCGAAACGTAACTTTACGCCGTCGCTATAGAAAAAGTTTTCACATAGATTTTTACAATGAGATTTCAGCTTTTTGTGAACGATGTGTAGTTATGTCAGGATGTTTTTTTTTCGTTTGTAGGATGTTTGCAGCTACTAAGGCATAAATAACTAATCATTATAGATAATAATAAGTAATAACATAACTCCAGTGTTGAAGTAAGAGCTCGTGCATATTTTAGTCCGTTTTTACACCCCGATTACAGGCAATTTAAGGATAGATGTCGCATAAGCTTTGTGTAAATAGCGTTTGATAAATCTAAGGTATACCATCACTATTCAAAAATTAAGTAAATTCCTCTTTAATTCTTCATAGAGACCATTCTATCGCTTGTATTAGACGATGCTTTGCTGAGGTCTCCATGACGACAATCCGATAAATTCCAGTCCGTAAAACCTAGTTACAAAACACACGCATCAAAGTTCACTTAACATTAAATAACTTAAATTCGATTTAATTCTCCAAAAACGTCACAGTAAAAGCATATTACAGCAAAAACATCTTCATGTTTTTTTTAATTTAAATTATTAACAATTAAATGGCTAATTCACAAACCCATTATACTAACACAAACTGTCGATACCTTGATCAAACTACGAAACATTTTTTTGTTTTATTTTTATTTTATTTATTAGGTTTACCAGTAATTGTAACAATAATACATCAATGAGTATTTAACAATAACATACAGCCAAATGCACAATTAATTAAGGTAAACACCACATGCACAAAATATTAAGGGTAGTAACATCCAATATTTATAAGTGACTTAATGTGTTCACAATAAATGAGAAAAAGAAAGAGAAAAAAGGAAACAATAACAGCACAGTATATAAATGAACATAAAAATTACTTAATTATAACTCGACTATGGTTTTTTGCAAGTGTCCGCGAAACGTATTCAGACTTGTAGCATGGATATTTATGTTTTTACCATAATAGTTCAGAAGTCTGCTTGCTCTAGTGACAAATGAACTTGAGCCCAAAATTGTTGTGCGCAATAGTGGAACTAATGGTGATATTTTAGTCCTAGGTAATTTGTGTGGTACATTGAATGTAAATTTTCTCATTAAGCCTGGGCAATCTATTTTGTTGTTAAATAATTTGTACAAAAAGACGAGATCAAGCATTACACGACGGTTTTCTAAGGTAGTGTACTTAAAGTGTTTCAATCTGTTTTTGTAGGAAAACCCTTTTTAATATTTATTGGCTGAGTAGGCTAGGTGCCAAAGATATCTCTTCTGAATCCGTTCCAACCTTAATGAGTGACATGCATAGTGTGGTCGCCATACTACACTGCAGTATTCCAGAATACTCAGGACAAAAGAGTTGTACAGGAGCCTTTTTGTTTGCAACCTCCGAAACTGTTTGCCCATTCTAATACTTTTTACTTTTCTTACCACAAACGACATGGAAGATATATTAGTGTTACATCTCTATTTTAACAATATTTTGTCATTCATGGGAGACTGGTGCCCGTGTAGGTTCAAAGACCCGTATTACAGGTCACCAGGCCCCAAATCCAAGCATGTTTGAAGCTCTTTTTATAATATTCTCTAAGTGGGCAGCAAAGGTTAACTTTCTGTCAACTATCACACCAAGATCTCTTATATGGTCAGCTTCCTGTAATTTTATACCATTATTAAAATAAGCAGAATCTAAAGTTTTCTGTTTTCGGGTAAATTTGACATAAACACATTTGCGCACATTTAGTTGCATGCCATTCCGTTCACACCAACGACTTAGACTATTTATATCCTCTTGTAATAATATGGAATCCTGTGTCGTTTTTATTACTCGTAGTAACTTCAAGTCATCGGCGTACAAGTACGGAGTAGAATACAAGATGCAATCAACAACGTCATTAACAAAAATGTTAAACAAAATAGGACCCAGGTTTGAACCCTGTGGTACTCCTGAATCTATGTCATATTCCTTAGAATTAAAACCATTTACCACTACAAAGAATTTGCCCTTATTCAGATATGAATCAAACCAGTTTAACAAGGTTCCATTAATACCATAAATTGACAACTTCTTAATCAATACTTCGTGCGGCACCTTATCAAATGCTTTGCTGAGATCTGTATAAATTACGTCTATTTCCTGGCCAGCGTCAACGGCTTGCGTTAGAGTCTCAACAAAAGAAACCAAATTTGTGGAAGTTGATCTAGATTTCAAAAAACCATGTTGATGGACCGTGATAAATGGTTTCACATAAGCGGAAATATATGGACAGATCAAAATTTCGAAGACTTTAGACATTGTGGAATGGATTGAAATCGGTCTATAATTTATAATCCAATCACTATCACCAGACTTAAAAACTGGAACCACCTTTGCGATTTTCCACTCCCTGGGAAATATGCCCTTTGCTAAAGATGTATTGTATTGTTGTGTGAATAAGTCAACTAGCGCCATCTGGTGTCAGGAACGAGAGCGAGGGGAGCTTTGCAGAGAATGACATCACCGATCTCTCGACCGACAGCGCCACCCGAAGAACTGAGTATCTAGAAAATCTATACTCGAGCTCTCGGTACCTTACGCGTGTTTACTTGAACATTCCGGATATTTTGCTAATTGAAATAAATAGGTGGCGCAAGATGCGATCGAGACAGTGTTGATTTGACGAAACAAGCGAAGCTTCGGAGCGGAATTAAGTGGATTAGTGTGTTTTATTATTAGTGTTTTAACTTTAATTTGTGTAAAGTAAATTAAAGTGTTAATTTAGGTAATTTTATCAGCAATTTTTATTGTCACGAACCTCAAGCTCGTAACAATTGGTGTCAGAAGTGGGATAAAATAATGCCGATAAAACCATGTTGATGGACCGTGATAAATGGTTTCACATAAGCGGAAATATATGGACAGATCAAAATTTCGAAGACTTTAGACATTGTGGAAAGGATTGAAATCGGTCTATAATTTATAATCCAATCACTATCACCAGACTTAAAAACTGGAACCACCTTTGCGATTTTCCACTCCCTGGGAAATATGCCCTTTGCTAAAGATGTATTGTATTGTTGTGTGAATAAGTCAACTAGCGCCATCTGGTGTCAGGAACGAGAGCGAGGGGAGCTTTGCAGAGAATGACATCACCGATCTCTCGACCGACAGCGCCACCCGAAGAACTGAGTATCTAGAAAATCTATACTCGAGCTCTCGGTACCTTACGCGTGTTTACTTGAACATTCCGGATATTTTGCTAATTGAAATAAATAGGTGGCGCAAGATGCGATCGAGACAGTGTTGATTTGACGAAACAAGCGAAGCTTCGGAGCGGAATTAAGTGGATTAGTGTGTTTTATTATTAGTGTTTTAACTTTAATTTGTGTAAAGTAAATTAAAGTGTTAATTTAGGTAATTTTATCAGCAATTTTTATTGTCACGAACCTCAAGCTCGTAACAATTGGTGTCAGAAGTGGGATAAAATAATGCCGATTTTACCTAAGGAGGAAACGGAGGGTGTCTGTACCCGAAGTCAACGCCAGCAGGAGACGGACCAGAGGAGATTTGGTGGTGCAACGCCGCAGATGTCTGAGGGCCAGCCGCCGGCCACGGAAGCCGGTCCGTCAGCAGCTTCTACGTCTGTGGCACCTGACTTAGGTGCTCTGATGGTGATGCTGCAGCAACTGCGGGGCGGACAGGAGGAACAAGCCCGTCTGTTGAAAGCAGCAGGAGGAACAGGCTCGCCGACAGGAGGAGCAGGCTCGCCGACAGGAGGAGCAGTCTCGCCGACAGGAGGAACAGGTCCGTCGGTTGGAAGAGCAGCTGCGGGGTGGACAGGATGAACAGGTCCGTCGGTTAGAAGAGCAGCTGCGGGGTGGACAGGATGAACAGGCCCGCCGACAGGAAGACCAGGTTCGTCGTTTGGAGGAGCAGCTGCGGGGTGGACAAGAGGAACAGGCCCGTCGGTTGGAAGAGCAGATGCTCCTCATGAAGGACCTTCACGCTACCTTCGGGAAGGAGATAAAGGAGGTGAAGGATAGGGTTGCTCAGCATGACAACCGCCTGTCGGAAGCTGAAACCCAAATCGCGAAAGCTGAAAACCGAATCGAGAAAGCTGAAACCCGAATCGACCAAGTAAACAATCGGGTTGACAACGTTATGGCTGACATGAAGAAATCACTGGACGAACTCAAACTCGGAGATGGAGCTACAGCTCCCGTAGTAGCTACAACACCTTCGCTACGCGGGTTCAAGGTGCCACCGTTCGACGGTACCTCTTCCTGGTCAGCCTACAAAATCCAGTTCGAGGCTGTTATGAAGGCGAACGGCTGGAATAAAAGTCAGGCCATGACTGCTCTCACACTAGGCCTGCGCGACCAGGCCTTAACAGTTCTGGAAGTTCTCGGTGAGGAAGTGACTTATGAGCAACTCCTTGAGGCATTGGAGGCGAGATATGGTGACGCTCACCTGGAACACGTCTTTCGTGCGCAGCTTAAAGATCGTGTGCAGCGCATCAACGAAAACCTGCAGCAGTGGGCTCTAGAAGTGGAGAAGCTGGTGCGAAAAGCATACCGGTCTGTACCTGCGCTCACTGAAGGGAACCTGGTGCAGACATTCATCGACGGCATCCGTGACCTGGAAGTCAGAGCTGCTGTGAGGCTCGGGCACCACGAGACGCTTAAGGACGCCTTGGCCCATGCACTGGAAGTGGAAGCCGTGCGGCAGGATCATCGTTCCCATCGCGTCAGGGAGGTTGCAGCAGCTACAGTTCGCGACCGCAACAAAGGATACAGCCCAAGGTGCTATGGCTGTGGGGAAAAGGGCCATCTTCGATCCAGCTGCCCTAAGCGAACCCTAGAAAGGGAAGGTGAACGATCCCAGGAGGGTAGTGCGGCCAACAGCACCGCCCAGCAGCAGCAGGGAAACGAGTAAAAGCTAGAACTGCGGGGCGGGTGCTGGCTGATGTTAAAAGAGCCCCAAGGATCTCGATCTCACAAACCCATGATGGGAACAGTCTAATCATCAAGGGCGAGGTCAACGGAATGCCGTGTAAACTGACCATAGACACTGGAGCCTCTCGTACGGTTGTTAGTTCCCAACTTATAAGTCAGTTCCTTGGGGACTCCGCATACAACCGAGAACGCATTAATTTGGTAACAGCCACCGGTCAGCGTATACCCGTCCGTGGAGAGAAGGAGATGGAGTTGAAGCTTGGCAACGTGATCTACCTGCATAATGTCATCGTGGCTGATATAATGGACGACTGCATCCTAGGCCTAGACTTTATGAGGAATAATTGTTGTGAGATCGACGTTAAGCAAGGTGTTTTGAAATGTGGACAGGAGGAACTTTTTATGGAAGGTGCGTTACCAGGGAACGTGTACAGCATTAAGAAGATTGTTCTTCCGCCGAGATCGGAAACGATTGTTCCGGTTAGTCTTCCCCGAAACGCTGGGCAAGCTCACCGTTGTGTACTTGTGGAAAGGGTAAACAATGACCTTCCATGGAAAGTAGCTCGAACCTTGGTCAGAACCACTGACATCTCAAAAATACGTGTGTTGAACCTTTGCAACCGGGAACAGATTATAGAAAAAGGCACACTGGTTGGCACTTGTGAGGAAGTGGATTGGTTACGTCGGTGCCAATATATATCGAGTGGGACCCCCAGCAAGGTTTCAGAAACGAGAGTGACCACAAAGACTGTCGCAGTGTTCTCTCCCCGAACGAATTGGTCAAGGCGAAGAAGTTGTTACTCAAGTACGCCGATGTATTCTCGTCAAACGACGCTGATATAGGAAAGACTGGCTTAGTTCAACACAAAATAAACACAGGAGAGGAATTGCCTATCCGTCAGCGGCCAAGAAGATTGCCGGTAGCACGTGAAAAGGAAGTGGAAACCATGATTGAGGGAATGGTGAAGGATGGTGTTATTGAACCTTCATCTAGTCCATGGTGTTCACCCGTGGTGCTGGTAAAGAAGAAGGATGGCAGCATGCGGTTTTGTGTTGACTACCGCCGTCTGAACGACGTTACAAAGAAGGACAGCTATCCATTGCCAAGAATTGATGACACGCTGGACATGCTTACAGGAGTAAAATGGTTTAGCACGCTGGATCTAAAAAGTGGCTACTGGCAAGTTGAAATTGACCCTAAGGACAAGGAGAAAACTGCGTTCTCGACGGGAAAGGGTGTGTGGCAATTCAAAGTAATGCCGTTTGGGTTGTGCAATGCTCCAGCAACGTTTGAAAGGCTGATGGAACTTGTACTTACCGGGCTAATTGGCGATGCCTGTCTGGTCTACTTGGATGACATCATCATCGTGGGCCGTACGTTTGAGGAACACCTTCAAAACCTGGAACGCGTGCTTATGAAGATTCAGAGTGCCAACCTCAAGTTGAACCCGAAGAAATGTTCACTATTCCAACGGCAAGTTAACTTTTTGGGGTTTGTAGTATCGGAAGAAGGTATCCGCACAGATCCAGAGAAAATCGCCGCTGTCAAGGATTGGCCGGTTCCAAAAGACAAGACGCAGGTTAGAGCATTTTTGGGTTTGTGCTCCTATTACCGGCGATTCGTGAAGAACTTTGCAGATATAGCCAAACCTCTGCACAAGCTAACCGAGGAGAAGCGACAGTTCTGCTGGGATGAAAGTTGCAATATCGCATACCAGGAGCTTAAGGACCGTCTGTGCAAAACACCTATTTTGGGATACCCTGATGCAAGCAAAGAATTTATAGTTGACACAGACGCAAGTGACATAGGACTTGGCGGTGTGCTGTCTCAACGGAGTGGTGACCAAGAGGTCATGATAGCGTACTTCAGCAAGTCGTTGTCAAAACCGGAAAGGAACTATTGTGTCACAAGACGCGAATTGCTCGCTGTGGTAAAGTCGTTGCAGCATTTTAGCAAATATCTTCTGGGACGAAAGTTTCACTTACGAACTGACCATGCTGCACTAAAATGGCTATTGCAGTTTAAAAACCCAGAAGGACAAGTTGCGAGGTGGATTGAACTACTGCAGGAATACGACTTTGAGATCGAACATCGCAGCGGGAAATCTCATGGCAACGCAGATGCATTGTCAAGAAGACCTTGTCCTGAAGATTGCAAACATTGTACTAGGCAAGAGAGTAAGGAAGTGGTATCCGTGAGGATGCTCAGGGCAGACCACCTCAGCAACGAGTGGAAGGACAGCTTACGACATGCACAGCAGGAAGATCCGGACATCAAGCCGATTCTGGAATGGATAAAGGCCAGTGCTCCCAAGCCCAAGTGGAGTGACGTCTCAGCGATGAGTTCGACCACTAAAAGCTATTTGGCCCAGTGGGACAGCTTGCTGCTTCAGGATGGAGTTCTGTGTCGTAAATGGGAAAACGTTCGGGGAGACAGCTGTCATTTGCAAATGGTTGTCCCTAAAGCTAAAGTACCGGATGTTCTACAGCTGTACCATAATGATTGTTCAGGAGGCCATCTGGGAGTTAAACGAACTCTACTGAAGATCCGAGAACGGTTTTACTGGGTCCACTGTCGAAACGATGTCGAGGACTGGTGTCGCAAATGTACAAGTTGTGCGGCTGTAAAGGGACCTCAGACTCGTAGTAGAGGTGCATTGAAGTTGTACAATGTGGGTGCACCATGGGAGAGAATAGCCATTGACGTGGCGGGGCCGTTTCCGGAGAGTGAAAGCGGTAACAAGTATTTCATGGTTGTGATGGATTACTTCACTAAGTGGCCAGAAGTCTTCGCCATTCCAAATCAAGAAGCTTCAACAGTTGCAGATAAACTAGTTCATGAAGTCTTCTGTCGTTTTGGAGTACCTTTAGAGATTCACAGCGATCAAGGAAGGAATTTTGAGTCTCAAATATTCCAGGAAACTTGCCGAGTTATGGGTACTCATAAAACAAGAACGACTTCTTATCACCCGCAATCTGATGGAATGGTGGAACGATTTAATCAGACATTGGAGAGGTACCTAGCAAAAGTTGTAGACAATCGGCAACGAGATTGGGACAAGCACATACAACCGTTTTTGTTGTCATATCGAAGTTCTGTTCACGAAAGTACAGCAGTGACACCAGCTTTCGCAAACTTTGGAAGAGAATTACGGCTGCCTGCGGATCTGATCACCGGGATACCACCTGATGCCCTATGCAGTATAACCGATTATGCAAATGACTTGCGGAACAAAATGAATGACATTTATGAGCACGTCAGACAATCGGGCCAGCAAATGTCTGAAAAAATGAAAACCCGGTACGACCGAAAAATGAACAATAAAGGGTTCAACGAAGGTTCATTAGTGTGGTTGCACAATCCAGTCCGCAGCAAAGGGAAATCTCCTAAGCTTCAAGCTAAATGGGACGGCCCGTACCGGATTGTAACCAGGATCAACGATGTGACCTACCGGATACAGAAAGGCGCAAGAGGGACTCCTAAGATCGTCCATGTGGATCGCTTGGCGCGTTATTATGGGACCGATAATGCTCGGGACGAGCATGTCTTAGGAGGGGGCAGTGTTGTGTGAATAAGTCAACTAGCGCCATCTAGTGTCAGGAACGAGAGCGAGGGGAGCTTTGCAGAGAATGACATCACCGATCTCTCGACCGACAGCGCCACCCGAAGAACTGAGTTTCTAGAAAATCTATACTCGAGCTCTCGGTACCTTACGCGTGTTTACTTGAACATTCCGGATATTTTGCTAATTGAAATAAATAGGTGGCGCAAGATGCGATCGAGACAGTGTTGATTTGACGAAACAAGCGAAGCTTCGGAGCGGAATTAAGTGGATTAGTGTGTTTTATTATTAGTGTTTTAACTTTAATTTGTGTAAAGTAAATTAAAGTGTTAATTTAGGTAATTTTATCGGCAATTTTTATTGTCACGAACCTCAAGCTCGTAACAGTATATAAAGCAGAGAGGTACAGTAACACTTAAAGCGCAATTTCTCAGAAAACAGGGTGGAATACCGTCGGGTCCAGCGCCCTTATCTACGTCCAGGGACTTCAAAGCGCGAACCACTGCTTCTTGATGAAAATAGAGACCACCGAATGATGAACTACTTTTAGCAGTACCTTCGAATACTGATGAATTATGAGTTGGTGACAATGTGGCTTTGGTATAAACTTCGGCAAAGTGACTAGCAAAAAGATTACAAATGCTCGGCCCATCATTTGCTATCATATCTCCATTCGTCATACTGGTTGGGTATGAACTACATCTACTACGTTTACTTTTAACAAAAGACCAGAATGCTTTTGTATTGCTAGATATTCTATCTTCAATGTTATTAAGGTATGCATTGTAACAGGTAGTACCAAGTTTTTGACACCTTTTAGACAAAATACATAATATCTACTTTAACGTGGTAGAGCCATGATGCAGTTATATTAGTAGTATAGTTGTAGCACGAATGGGTCGGCTCGACCGGGGAAGGACCACGCTCTCACAGAATACCAGCGTGAAATAGTAGCTTAATGCTGCTGTGTTTCGTATGGTGAGTGTAGAGAACCGGAGACCCTTTTTACTGGAAATGAGGCATTCCATCTCAGTCCTCACGGGTGACAACGCATCTGCATTTTGATTTGTAACGGAAGATAGATGTAGATGTCTATGGGCCGCAGCAACCACTCACCATCAGGTGGACTGTGTGCTCGTTTGTCAGCCTATTCTATAAAAAAATAAACTCAACTCAATCTCATCTAAAGGATTTCTATACTCAATGATTTCTTATATTTACGCGAACACTACACATTGAAATAATACTAGTTTTTACGTCGGGTATTTAAAAAGTTAAATATACGCGATAAATTCCGTAAAAGCTAGTATTATTTCAATTTCTATACTTTTTGTATCTTTTTAGAATCTTGTTCTTTTCACGAAGTCTGCTGATTAAACTGTTACTGAACCATGGCGGGTACTTACCGTGGTTGACTATTCTTTTTTGGGGCACAAATTTCGATATAATATGTCCGATCAAGACATAAAAATGTTTAACTATTTGATTTAAATCTTTGTACTGAGAAAATTCTGCTACCCAGTCAATTTTGGAAAGATAATCCTTGATGGAAGAATAATTAGCTCTGTCAAAATTAAGTTTAGTGAAATTTGTATTATATTGCAGTTGACAAACGTTTTCATAATGTATATCAACATGTAGCGGTGGGTGATAAAGATCCGTTTTACTAAGAGCATCAAACGAGTTTTACTTTGCAATTAACTATGTCGGTGAATAGCAGATCTAATGTTTTATTATGTTGATTTGCGATTATATTACACTGTCTCAAATTATGTAGAGAGGCGAAGTCAATCAATTTTTGACCAAGCACAGGTGCCTGATATTTTACATTGGCATCATATACCAGTTTCCAATTAATATTGCGTAGATTGAAATCACCAATAATACAAACATGACCTTCAAATTTCTCCAATATCGAACTACAGTGATCTACAAAACTATCCAATAAGTGATGGGTAACTGGTGGAGGAAGGTATACAGCACAAAAAGCAATTTGTTTTATTGTACCAGCTAATGGTATATTTAACATTACCCACAAATCCTCGCATGAGCTATTCCAACAAGTGACTTCCTTGGCTTGAATCTTTTTTGACACTGCGATCAGTACACCCCCTCCTATTCCCTCGGAAAACAAATCAGTAGACTTTCTGTCTCTTCGAAACACAATGTATCGATCATCAAATAATTCAGTATTCAATATATTGCTACATAGCCAAGTTTCAGTTAACACAATAATATCAAAATTGCACACTGACAAATTTTTAAAAAATATATTAGTTTTAGTTCCTAGCCCTCTAGTGTTTTGATAGTATATTTGTAACGTGAATTTTATAAATTAAAACTATATATGCATGCTTAAAGTACAAATGAAAACCAAAAATAAATAAACCTATCGTATGGCAGCTAATGTTTGCATATCTTTGACAATGATATAGCCCGTGCCTTAATTTTTTCTCAAGTAGATTTTTCCCCCTCTGACCCATATAAATTTAAAACCTTTCTCCTTGGCTGTTCTTCTTGCAGCTGCATGTAGTGCTTTGTTAGTTACAGATAGATGCTCAGCAACAAAGATGGGTTTCTTTTTGCCGACCAGTCCAAGATGTGCGCTATTCAATTTATCGTCTGGGTGTTTTTTATTAAAATTAATACTCGCTGCCAAGAAAGCATCACGTAGTTGAATTCCACAACTATCGATCGGGGACGCAAACTGTCTTGTTGCAGCTTAGCTATTCTTGTAACACGAGCTATATGTTCGTCTGCTACTTCACAATCAATCACACTACCCAACCTTTTTAACAGTGTCACTAAATTCTCAGATTTACTTTCGGGCATACATTGTATCTCAATATTATTGGCGCGAGAAATTTGTTCCAATTGATTCACGCGCGATTGAAGACTATTGATGGTTGACTGCATTAGCTCGTCATTCTCCTCTAATTTTTTATCTTTTCTTGGTTTGCTTTATGGTCAATTTGAAGCATTTCAAACGTTCCGTTTATAAACTCCATAGACTCCTTGATTTCCTTAAATTCATCCTTAATAGTCTTCATTTCAGCATCCAACATTCCTCGTAAACTGCGGTTTATTTCTTTTGTAAAGTCTGCCATGTGAGATTTTAAGACATCGTTCATAATTGCACGTACGTCATCATGGGTAAGAGGATGTGCTTCATTGTTGTTCGGTGGCGACAATAGCGCTTGTCTTTTAGAGGAACGGACGGTAACATTGGGGTTAAAACGTACCGGAGTATTATCAATAGTGCCACGTTTTGGAATAGTACTGGCGCAATTTGGGCAGATCCATTTTAAGTTTATATCCAAGGCTTTAACAGAAACACAAGCTAAGTGGTACGCCTTCAAACACTTAGTACATTTGATATCATCATCGTATCCTTCTTGTAGTGTACAACAACCCTATACCGTATTCAAAGTTTTAGCCATAATTTTTATTCAACAAAGGTAGTTAATAAAAAAAAACAGAAATAATATTATATTATAATCAGAATGGCTCTGTAATAAATGCCCTCGTACAAATAATATTCATCCACGTTCACAAAGTGCACAGCAATAAAAGCTCTCAATCCACAACACTGATTTCATAAAGAAACACTATTATCACTTTGATCAAGTCATAAAAATAGCGACAAAACACTCAATAGTCACTAATATGTTTATTGTAAATGAAGCAAAATTGAATACCAAAAAACAGTTATTGGGCCTTTAAAAATTAAAATTGGGGAAACGATTTAACGTTGTCAATACAACATATACAAATAGGTAATATAATAACCACAAATTTGATAGACAGATACTAATATTAAGACCACTATATAAAAATGTCATTCTAAATTTGGTTAGTTTAGCTCACGAAGCGAACATGCTACTGTTGTGTGAATAAGTCAACTAGCGCCATCTAGTGTCAGGAACGAGAGCGAGGGGAGCTCTGCAGAGAATGACATCACACTCTCAACCGACAGCGCCATCCGAAGAACTAAGTTTCTGGAAAGTCTATACTCGCACACTCGCCCCTTTGCGCGCATTTACCTGAATATTCGGGATGTTTCTTTGCTAATTTAAATAAATAGGCGCTGCAAGATGCGATCGGGGCAGAGTTGAACTCGGCGACACAAGCGAAGCTTCGGAGCGGAATTAAGTGAATTAGTGTGTTTAATTATTAGTGTTTTTAACTTTAATTTGTATAAAGTAAATTAAAGTGTTAATTTAGGTAATTCTATCGGCAATTTTTATTGTCACGAACCTCAAGCTCGTAACAATTGGTGTCAGAAGTGGGATAAAATAATGCCGATTTTACCTAAGGAGGAAACGGAGGGTGTCCGTACCCGAAGTCAACGCCAGCAGGAGACGGACCAGAGGAGATTTGGTGGTGCAACGCCGCAGATGTCTGAGGGCCAGCCGCCGGCCACGGAAGCCGGTCCGTCAGCAGCTTCTACGTCTGTGGCACCTGACTTAGGTGCTCTGATGGTGATGCTGCAGCAACTGCGGGGCGGACAGGAGGAACAAGCCCGTCTGTTGAAAGCAGCAGGAGGAACAGGCTCGCCGACAGGAGGAACAGATCCGTCAGTTGAAAGAGCAGCTGCAGAGCGGACAGGATGAACAGGCCCGCCAGCAGGCGGAACAGGCTCGTCGATCGGAAGAGCAGATGCTCCTCATGAAGGACCTTCACGCTACCTTTGGGAAAGAGATAAGGGAGGTGAAGGATAGGGTTGCTCAGCATGACAACCGCTTGTCGGAAGCTGAAACCCAAATCAAGGAAGCTAAAACCCAAATCGAGCAAGTGAACAATCGGGTTGACAACGTAATGGCTGACATGAAGAAATCACTGGACGAACTCAAACTGGGGGATAGAACTACGGCTCCCGTAGTAGCTACTACACCTTCGCTACGTGGGTTCAAAGTGCCACCGTTCGACGGGACTTCGTCTTGGTCAGCCTACAAAATCCAGTTCGAGGCTGTTATGAAGGCGAACGGCTGGAATAAAAGTCAGGCCATGACTGCTCTCATACTAGGCCTGCGCGACCAGGCCTTAACAGTTCTGGAAGCTCTCGGTGAGGAAGTGACTTATGAGCAACTCCTTGAGGCATTGGAGGCGAGGTATGGCGACGCTCACCTGGAACACGTCTTTCGTGCGCAGCTTAAAGATCGCGTGCAGCGCATCAACGAAAACCTGCAGCAGTGGGCTCTAGAGGTGGAGAAGCTGGTGCGAAAAGCATACCGGTCTGTACCTGCGCTCATTGAAGGGAACCTGGTGCAGACATTCATCGACGGCATCCATGACCTGGAAGTCAGAGCTGCTGTGAGGCTCGGGCACCACGAGACGCTTAAGGACGCCTTGGCCCATGCACTGGAGGTAGAAGCCGTGCGGCAGGATCATCGTTCCCATCGCGTCAGGGAGGTTGCAGCAGCTACAGTTCGCGACCGCAACGGAGGATACAGCCCTAGGTGCTATGGCTGTGGGGAAAAGGGCCATCTTCGATCCAGCTGCCCTAAGCGAACCCCAGAAAGGGACGGTGAACGATCTCAGGAGGGTAGTGCGGCCAACAGCACCGCCCAGCAGCAGCAGGGAAACGAGTAAAAGCCAGAACTGCGGGGCGGGTGCTGGCTGATGTTAAAAGAGCCCCAAGGATCTCGATCTCACAAACCCATGATGGGAACAGTCTAATCATCAAGGGCGAGATCAACGGAATGCCGTGTAAACTGACCATAGACACTGGAGCCTCTCGTACGGTTGTTAGTTCCCAACTTATAAGTCAGTTCCTTGGGGACTCCGCATACAACCTAGAACGCATTAATTTGGTAACAGCCACCGGTCAGCGTATACCCGTCCGTGGAGAGAAGGAGATGGAGTTGAAGCTAGGCAACGTGATCTACCTGCATAATGTCATCGTGGCTGATATAATGGACGACTGCATCCTAGGCCTAGACTTTATGAGGAATAATTGTTGTGAGATCGACGTAAAGCAAGGTGTTTTGAAATGTGGACAGGAGGAACTTTTTATGGAAGGTGCGTTACCAGGGAACGTGTACAGCATTAGGAAGATTGTTCTTCCGCCTAGATCGGAAACGATTGTTCCGGTTGGTCTTCCTCGAAACGCTGGGCAAGCTCACCGTTGTGTACTTGTGGAAAGGGTAAACAATGACCTTCCATGGAAAGTAGCTCGAACCTTGGTCAGGACCACTGACATCTCAGGAGTACGTGTGCTGAACCTTTGCGACCGGGAACAGATTATAGAAAAAGGCACACTGATTGGTACTTGTGAGGAAGTAGATTGGTTACGTCGGTGCCAATATCTATCGACTGGGATCCCCAGCAGGGATGCAGAAACGAGAGTGACTACACTTTTGGAAGACTGTCGCAGTGTTCTCTCCCCGAACGAATTGGTCAAGGCGAAGAAGTTGTTACTCAAGTACGCCGATGTATTCTCATCAAACGATGCTGACATAGGAAAGACTGGCTTAGTTCAACACAAAATAAACACAGGAGAAGAATTGCCTATCCGTCAGCGGCCAAGAAGATTGCCGGTAGCACGTGAAAAGGAAGTGGAAACCATGATTGAAGGAATGGTGAAGGATGGTGTTATCGAACCTTCCTCTAGTCCATGGTGTTCACCAGTGGTGCTGGTGAAGAAGAAGGATGGCAGCATGCGGTTTTGTGTTGACTACCGCCGTCTGAACGACGTTACGAAGAAGGACAGCTATCCCTTGCCAAGAATTGATGACACGCTGGACATGCTTACAGGAGTAAAGTGGTTTAGCACGCTGGATCTAAAAAGTGGCTACTGGCAAGTTGAAATTGACCCTAAGGACAAGGAGAAAACTGCGTTCTCGACGGGAAAGGGTCTGTGGCAATTTAAAGTAATGCCGTTTGGGTTGTGCAATGCTCCAGCAACGTTTGAAAGGCTGATGGAGCTTGTACTTACTGGGCTAATTGGCGATGCCTGTCTGGTCTACTTGGATGACATCATCATCGTGGGCCGTACGTTTGAGGAACACCTTCAGAACCTGGAACGCGTGCTCATGAAGATTCAGAGTGCCAACCTCAAGTTGAGTCCGAAGAAATGTTCACTATTCAAACGACAAGTTAACTTTTTAGGGTATGTAGTGTCGGAAGAAGGTATCCGTACGGATCCGGAGAAAATCGCCGCTGTCAAGGGTTGGCCGGTTCCAAAAGACAAGACGCAGGTTAGATTTTTGGGTTTGTGCTCCTATTATCGGCGATTTGTGAAGAACTTTGCAGATATAGCCAAACCTCTGCACAAGCTAACCGAGGAGAAGCGACATTTCTGCTGGGATGAAAGTTGCAATATCGCATTCCAGGAGCTCAAGGACCGTCTGTGCAAAACACCTATTTTGGGATACCCTGATGCAAGCAAAGAATTTATAGTTGACACAGACGCAAGTGATATAGGACTTGGCGGTGTGTTGTCTCAACGGAATGGTGACCAAGAGGTAGTGATAGCGTACTTCAGCAAGTCGTTGTCAAAACCGGAAAGGAACTATTGTGTCACAAGACGCGAATTGCTCGCTGTGGTAAAGTCGTTGCAGCATTTTAGCAAATATCTTCTGGGACGAAAATTTCACTTAAGAACTGACCATGCTGCACTAAAATGGCTATTGCAGTTTAAAAATCCAGAAGGACAAGTTGCGAGGTGGATTGAACTACTGCAGGAATACAACTTCGAGATCGAACATCGCAGCGGAAAATCTCACGGCAACGCAGATGCATTGTCAAGAAGACCTTGTCCTGAAGATTGCAACCATTGTACTAGGCAAGAGAGTAAGGAAGAGGTATCCGTGAGGATGCTCAGGACGGACCACCTCGGCAACGAATGGAAGGACAGCTTACAACATGCACAGCAGGAAGATCCGGACATCAAGCCGATTCTGGAATGGATAGATTCTTTGCTAATTTAAATAAATAGGCGCTGCAAGATGCGATCGGGGCAGAGTTGAACTCGGCGACACAAGCGAAGCTTCGGAGCGGAATTAAGTGAATTAGTGTGTTTAATTATTAGTGTTTTTAACTTTAATTTGTATAAAGTAAATTAAAGTGTTAATTTAGGTAATTCTATCGGCAATTTTTATAGTCACGAACCTCAAGCTCGTAACACTACCAACGGAGAAAGAATAAACACCATTGTTTGTGAGCAAACGTGAATCGAAATGTTAGCTTCGATTGTAACTCACACTCGCTCGTCTTCAATGGTCGATACCGAGGACGTTAGCTCGGTTAACGCGATGGTGAAATCATTCGATTAATTTTGTGGAACTTGCACTAGGCACACTGAAGTGGCAATGGGCCGGCCTTATAGCTCGAAGAACTGACAACCGTTGGGGAAAAAGGTTCTCGCGTGGCAACCTCGTATTGGTAGGCGAAGTGTATGGCAGGCCCCCACTAGATGTAGGGACGACCTGGTAAGACATGCAGGAAGTCGATGGATGCAGGTGGCTCAGCACCGTGCTTTGTGGCATTCCTTGGGGGAGACCTATGTTCAGCAGTGGACTTGTATACATGTGTGTATACTTATTATATATGATATAAGGTGTTGGTGTGAAATGTATGTATACATTGCTTACATATCTTACTACCGAGTATACAGCCCAGGTGGACTGTATACTCGGTAGTCACCCTTGTTGTATAAAAAAGCAACGGGTTGCACTCCGGGAGTGCCGGCAGAAGTGAAAATTTGAATACTAAAGTTGTGCATTTTTGATATTTTGGAATGGTTAGGGAATAATTATGCACGAATTGCTTTAATTATCAGTATAAAAGTACTATGTCATTTATGTACGTGTGTCATTTATGTGGTAGAATACGATATTTATTTTTTGCGTTATCGTACACAAACATGACAATTTATATTACATTCGCGCAAGCGCCCTGCGCCGCCTAAACGAAACAGTAGGCAGTAGGCAAGAGAGGGCGATACTTCTCCTCCTACGCCGTCCGTCTTACGCATTTTCGATCAGGGTCACGTGTCCTGACGCGAGTTTAACACTTTTAACTCATTACAGAAAAAGTGTCCAATGCCGCTAAAGAAGTTTTCACTTCAAAAATGTTACCAATAAGGAACGTCATGCATCATCACGCATAGCGAGACGTGCGATCCGCTAGTCCACTGTACTGCTGTGCGTATTGAATGATAAATGTTAACAACGTTCGAGATTCCACGGATGGTTTCTCTTTGTATCGACTAAAAACTGACCTTGTGCGATCGCACTGGCAGTAACTAGCATGTTTAAGGTATATGTAAAGGGGATTGCCCACTCTTCATAGACACTTCGACCATGGGTGCCTACATATAAAAGTATATAGATATGATAATATGCAATTAAAAGAATAAAATGGTAAAGGAATTGCTTTTAAAAAAGTCGGGATTTTAAAAATATATAGGTTTTTATTTTCACAAATACAGTTTTTTTAACAACTACTTTTATCAAGTTTATCGCGTTCCGCCGTAACCATGGTTACGGCGGACTGAGGTGACTGACGTCCCAATGTCAGTGTTAACCTGGAATACCTTCAGATTTTTAATTTTTCATTTATGGTCCGATCTACAGAATGAACTTACTGTGTCTTGAAGCCTTGCAGTGGTATGCTTGGGTTTAGTTTTAATTTCATTAATTAAAGGGTCCCAAGCCGGTGGTAGTACCAAGCCTCCTTCTCTATTTAAATAAGGATTTTTTTTTAATTTCAATAGTCTCACGTATCATCCTTGATAGGAATTGATGTTCCTTCGAGAGGATTTGTGGTCCATCAAATCTGATTTATGTATATCTGGTTGGAGCCGTCTAGGATATGATCACAAACTGCAAACTTCCCTGAACTTTAATGCTTCACGTCAGCTACATGTTCTTTTACGCGGGTTTTAATTGTTCTTTTCGTTTGCCCCATATAATATGAGCGACCACATTCACAATCAAGGGTGTACACTCCTGCACCTTTTAGAAGAATATGACACTTGATTGATGGTAAGAACACACTAATCTTCTTCAGAAGCTTGTAGAATGTTCTAATAGAAGCTCGCTTCAAGATGTAGCGGATCTAGTCTGTGACACTGAATGCTCCGTTTTAAATTAATTATTTTATTTTAATCTTCCTCATTGTCTTCTTTAAGTGTTTTATGTTCGTATTCAACCATTAACATTGAATGCTGACTGCTACAGCCGCTAACACCTCTTTAGCTGCTCATTCTAGAGACTTTTCCCAAATAAAATAGTTAGACCATTTGGAATTGCTTACACCAGGCTGGACTACGAGCACGGAGGTCTTGACGAGCACCTCTGAATTGACGGCAACGTCAACGACGGAGATCGCAGTGAGCTAGACTCCGGCAAAATGAAAAGATAAGTAGGATTTTCTACATGTTAGAGCCATACTGCCGATATATTAGTAGTATACTTGGGTCGGCTCGAACGGGGAAGGACCATGCTCTTACAGAATACCAGCGTAAAACAGTAGCTTAATGCTGCTGTGTTTTTTACTGGAAACGAGGCATTCCATCTTAGTCTTCACGGGTAACCACGCATCTGCATTTTGATTTGTAATTGAGAATAGATATAGATGTCCTTGGGCCACAACAACCCCTTACCATCAGTTGGACTGTGTGCTCGTTTGTCACCCCATCCTATAAAAAAGGAAAATATTTGGCTAAACTGTCTGTTTGTTGACAAATCGCGAATTAGTACTCATCCAGATAACTTCTGCAACGTGGCCACGACACTGGATTGGGATAGAGCAGCCAACACTCCGTGTGATAGTTCGGAGATGTTCTATATATGCTGTTTATGATTTGGAATGTTGATAGCGTGATTTAAGCTTCGGTATGTTTCGCTTGCGGCGCGACGACAGCGCCGCCACAGAGCAACTCTGCGTGCTATTTCTCTTATGGAGTATCCTTCTTCCCTCAAAGTAATTTTTATACGTTTTATACGTGGTAGAGCCATGCTACAGTTATATTAGTAGTATAGTTGTAGCACGAATGGGTCGGCTCGACCGGGGAAGGACCACGCTCTCACAGAATACCAGCGTGAAATAGTAGCTTAATGCTGCTGTATTTCGTATGGTGAGTGTAGAGAACCGGAGACCCTTTTTACTGGAAACGAGGCATTCCATCTTAGTCCTCACGGGTGACAATGCATCTGCATTTTGATTCGTAATCGAGGATAGATGTAGATGTCTATGGGCCACAGTAACCACTTACCATCAGGTGGACTGTGTGCTCGTTTGTCACCCTATCCTATAAAAAAATAACAATAAGAATAAATTACAATATATAACTGCCGTAACAAAAAGATTCCAATTTTTGGAACTGATCGCAATTATTTTTGTATGTGTAATATAACATTTACCTTAAAAAAGCCGTATCCGTATTCTCCTAGCTAGCTAAGCAGGATCTGGGGTGCACTGTAACCAGAAAACCCAAACTCAAACGTTTAACCTAGATTTCACTGATTTGCGCTAGGTATTGTGGTGCAGCATCACCAGTACAGTTTGTGAACCCAGGTGCAGCGTGCTGAGTACAAAGGGCCTATAACTAATTGTTGATGTAATGTGATTTTGTATATGATATATGAGGTGGGTTAGTCGTGAGCTCTTCTTAGTATTTCGATACATACGTTAAGACGCGAGGAAATCGCATAAACTAAGTCACACTGGAATGCATGTGAAGTTAAAAACTATATTTAATACATGACAGAAATATGCGGAGCAATACTGTGATCTGTGCAGAAAAACCGACACTGTTCCGAAGTGGACGAGTCGTAGCGAAAGATCCCGAGTGGCGGCAAGGCACGCCAAACGAGTCGTATACGGTACGGCCGACGTATCTTGGCGAGTCCGACCTTCGCGCAGAAGGTTGCGCAATAGCTTTTTTAAGGAACAAAATGGTGGCATGAGGCGACGTACGGGGGGCGGTGGTCTAGGCTAGAGATTGACCATAAGTAAACACAATCGACCCTTTAGTCATAAAATATCGCAATCGATTAGTTTTATTTAGAAGTTATTGATTTTTGTTTATATAAGATATTAAACGAAATAGATTTACAAATATAGTGAATTTTGTTGATAATAAACAAGATTTCGACTTAAATAAAAAAAAAAACTAAAAACATATTATTTTCTCAGCTGAAAGACATAATGTACTTAAATATCAATTATCTATTAACGTCTTCTTGAGTAACGACTATTTGAGAAAATTTAGAACCTCCTTATAAATTGCAAATAAATATATTTTTATGTCTTAATTTTAATCGATTTGAATAAAAATCGATTAAACAACACCCTCAGGCACGCGTGTTGGACATCCCTTTCTGGTTACTTCGTAAAGCTTCGTGCTTATTCGGCAATGCTCGGTACACGGTAATATTTCTCAGTCACACGTTAGCATTGGTGTCGTGTTCGTAACGCTATCTCTGTCTTGAGCACAGTCGGTTACAAAAGTTTTCGTTGTTATTGTTGTTTGTTTTTATTAATAGTGTTAAGTTTGTTTTGTTTGTTTTATTTGTTTTATTTGCAAGTGTCAGTTAGCACTTATATTATTCGCCAAACATGCCACCAAAACATAACAGTGTGTTAAATCGCCAGGCGAGAAAAATTATTTACGATTTAACGCAATATATGAAAAAAGAAAAAGAAGAAGGCGTAAAAGATGTCGATAAAGTTTATTTAAGAGTTGCTAACGCAACTGGTGTGGCCCAACGCACAGTACAGCGGATCGCAACTGAAGGCAATATTTCGGGCTTACTTTCAGTATTCCGCACGCCTGGTAAAAAAAGGTCTAGATCAAAACCTATTACTGATATGGATAATTTTGACCAGGGAGTAGTAAAAAGATGCATACACAACTTCCACAAAACTGAAAAAGAAATGCCGACGATAAACAAATTACTAGCGAAACTCAAACGGGATATAAATTTTCAAGGTGGTAAAACGAGCTTAAAGACAATTATCAAAAACTTGGGTTTCAAGTGGCGAAAGACCGAAACCAATAGAATGGTTCTTATAGAGAAGACCGACATTCGCCTGAAAAGGATCTTGTACTTGAAGGCAATGAAAAAATACAGGGACGAAGGGCGACCAATTGTATTCACTGACGAGTCGTATGCCCACTCATCACATACAAAAGGTAAGGCGTGGTCAGATGGTTCCGCTCAAGGACTAAAGCGCCCGATATCAAAAGGTCAGCGGATAGTGATGGTATACGCTGGGTCAGAAGCAGGGTTTGTTCCGAACGCGCTACTAATGTTCAAATCTGGCAGCAAAACCGGAGACTATCATGATGACATGAATTTCAAAAATTATGAGAAATGGTTACGGACCCAACTGATTCCAAATTTGAGCCCTAACTCGGTGGTGGTTATCGATAATGCTCCGTACCACAACAAATTAATGGATCCTGCCCCTACATCTAATGACAAGAAGGCAAAAATGGAATCGTGGTTATTAGAAAAGGGTATACCATATGAAAAGGACATGCGTAAACCACAACTTTACGATCTAATAAAAAAAAACAAAGACGTGAATAAAAATACGTAATAGATGAAATGTTTAAACAAAACAACCACGATGTCCTTCGTTTACCCCCATATCATCCCGATTTAAACCCCATCGAGATGGTGTGGGCTGCCATTAAAGGGCACGTAGCCGCTAAAAACGTCGACTGGAACGTAACCCGGACAATGGAGCTCATACAAGAAAAAGTAAATTTAATGGGTCAGAATGAATGGAGTGCTTTATGCAGAAAAGTGCAAGAGGTCGAACATGACTATAGGAAGAGCGACCATATTATTGACGAAATGACGGATCAATTATTCATCATTAATACAGCTTCAGATTCAGAAAGTGAGTCTGAAAGTGAGAGCGACGATTACGAAGATGAACCTATGCCAAGTACCTCACATGGTACACAAGGGGCCGACGACTTTATGTTAGGAATTTCCCCCCTCAGCGACAGTGATTAAATAATAATAAGTGTAAATAAATAAAAAGTATTAAATGTAAATAATATTGTATGTGTTTGTGATAAAATCTGCCCCTATCGAAAGGTGAGGTATCAAAATTGAATCTTTAATTTATAATGTCTCCAAAGTGTTTTGATATTTTTGGTCACTGTATTAGGGAAATTTTATTTGTACATTGGTATATATAAAAAAATGACAATAACAGTTTTCTTCACGAGTGTTCATGCGCTAAACTTCGCAGAGCCTATATTCAGACTCGCCAAGATACGTCGGCCGTATTTTACCTACACTCGCCCTCGGCCAGCTAGGCGAGCGTCGACGAGCAATGGTGAGGCTGGACAAATGGGCTGTCTATTCGTTGATGCTCGCCTTCGCTCGGCCAACATGTATAGCTGGCTTAAGGCCGACTCCACATTTTATTATTTTCATGTATCGTATCTCAGGCGCAGATATGTATCACAATCGTTAGCTCGGACGCAAACTAAACGCGATTATATGTGTATATGTGATATGTCCTGCTTGTATGTAAAAACAAAATCCCGTACCGGATACACTTCGTATCGTGAACTGTAGTTAAAAGTATTTCGAAACTGTATAACAATACTACAATAGGATATGCTACGCCCCATCTCTGGTCGTTTTTTGCTTAAACAGCTAAGGGGATTCTACACACCGCGACAGTCTTTGTTTGTACGTAGAGAAGTTTGTACGTAGAGAAGATACGATATTCTTATGAACATTTTGTAGGGCAGCGTCTACGTATTATAAACAACGTTACGTCATGGTTAGATGAAGACGCGTTTTTTGACGCGGTACGACTATAAAATGATATAGTCGAAATGAGCTTCCAAAAATTAAGATACAAGTATCCGATATGATATATCTTAATCTAATCAAGATAAAGCAAAGTGGTCAAATGTGACCCGGTCTTAGGTATTGTTAGTAAACACAAACCTGAATGACAAACTGTATTGACAGCCAGTATATCATCTTTATAAATAATGTATGTCTTTGTGCAAACATTTAAATACACATAAATGTGTGTATAATGTATAATTACTATAATTATTTTAAATATTTGCATTTTAAAATAATGTGGTGTTTTATAATAGCAATATAAACGAAAATAACAATATCTTAGGCATCAAGTTATTGGTCAGTGGTTTCCACGCCCATTCCAGCCTGCACGCGGCCACTAGTGCGTTCATCGCTCTATCGCTTAGTAACTCCCAGCTAATTAATTACGTCTTTATTAATTTAAAGTTCAAGCATCGCATAGCTCAACACCGAGGAATGCTTCAAATTGCAAGTATTCCATAATAATTGAAAATGAAATATTGGAATAAAATCCCGCTCCCGCAGCGTACGAAGACAAACATTTGAACAATGGACATTAGTGGAAATTAGCAGTAATTAAATTTGTTATCTGCGTTGCTATTTAGGATTGTTAATACGTTCACGGTTTTGAGAAAATATAATTAGTTTAAATTCCAGAGAATAGGTGTCCATTACGTACTTAATTCCATTGTGGGGCTTTGTCATTTAAGTTAATTAGCAGTAGTGAAGCTATTTGAAGGAAAAGCAGGTCACGAAGCGTAGCAAGAGCCTTATCCGAGCAACAGTTTGCCAAATCTCCTGAATTGAATCGCTTCCACATAACGTCGCAGTGGAAAGAGATATTGCAACACGCTCGTGACAAGAATGACAATTTAATTAGTTCTTCAGGAGGAAGTTCACATCGAGAATACGTTGTGAATAAACTCGCAACTTAATTTATCATTTGTTTCCAGACATACGTACTCAGAGAAATTTCAGTTCCTTCCAATATTTCCATGCAATAGTCAGTTCAGCTTTGTACAACTCTATTGTGTAACTCTGGTGGAAATCGTTGCCGGTGAGAATTACTCAGCAACCGCGTTAAGCTTTTCGTTATTAAACTGTGTCCTAGAATAAGAAGTCCTATACCTATTTTATGCAAATAATTCTTGTATATATCAAGGTATTAGGTTTTTTTTTAAATGTAATGGTGAAAGAGCGCACCACCTGATGGTAAATAGATGTTTTGGCCCATAGACATGTACATTTATCTCAAATAAAGAATCAAAGCCTTGTACCGGTAAACGAAGCGTGTGGAGACCCTGTACCAGATGGTGTCACGACATGTGATGATAAGGACAACGACACAAAACATCGCACGTAAGAACAAAACTAAGATTTTCAACATCACAACCGCACGCAGCACTTGGTGAAAATCATCAACAAGTTAAATGTGATGTGGTTGAATTATTTCAACATAATTAAATTAAATTTAGATAGTTAAGTAAACAGGTATTACTGAAGAAGTTTCTCGTCTTCGATATTTTGAAGCAAAAAATTTTGAAAGTCATTACGAGCTTAATTTTCTCTTACGTGAGGGGGTTGTAAGAGGCATCGCAGCCATGTGGAGGGTGCGAAAGTATGACGAGTGGAGGCTGAACGAGGTGCCATGTTAATCTGTACGGCGCAACTTCTCTAATGGAGTGCGAGATTAACTTTCATGAACTTTAGCCGCTTCCGACTTGTGCGTTCAACTCGCATGTTAATCACGTAACCGTACACCCGCGAGCGCAACTTGCTTGCTGTTCAAAAACATCATCCATCCGTCCATTACAGATAAATTATAGATAAAAGTCCACAGCTGGACATAAACCTTCCTCATAGATCGCCTCACTGGGGCAATTTCCCCACAGCTGCAACGCCTGGCAGCGTGTTGCCCACCGCTGGGTTTAATTATTTGAGAAGTTGTCAAGAAGATGCTACAGACCATCACCTGCTTCAGTTTCCCTCTGCCGCTTCTTACGACTCCCGCGGGATGAACGGGATGATATAGGTTAGTGGTTATTCTTACACCGTCACTGCATGGTTTAAAATATTACCTCGAACGAAATTGTTTATACAGCGCACGATTTGTGAACTGAAATCCAGCGCAGCTTCATAAATATCGCGGCTCCTGTATACCAGCTCGTGTAATTAAATACAAAAGCACTTGAACAGTGAGGTAGTTAGTTAATACAGCACTTCTCCTCAAGGTGCGCGGCGCGGGGAGGCGAGGGGAGGGGGGGGGGGCTCGGCGCACTCCATTCTAATGAAAATTCTAAATAAAGTGAAATGGAGACGACGCTCCTGTACTTTGTATTGGGTCGACGCTCGCTCTCAAAGATTTTTCTTAATTACAGCAACCCTTTTCACCCGTTATCTGATCAACTTGTCGCTAATTAATTAAAGAGTTTTTTTTACGGCGCTGACTTTACCGTAATAAGAGTTATTTATTTTAATTTGTAGTGTTTTGGGAAAGAACGTAAATTATTCTGTTCTTTTATACAAAAATGTGACTGTAATGTCTTTAAGATTAACCGATGATGACAGGTGGGATTGACATAGCTAGGGAAGGTGTATGTAGGAGTCGGGTTTTGAAAGAGCCGAATTCATTTTTAATTTATAAATAAAATGATAAAAGTAAGTTTTATTCCTTAAACGGCACCATAGAATAACGGTATCACACCAACAACTAACAGTTCTAGTGACATAAATGGCGTTTCTGGACTTCATCAAAAATTCGTTGCGATAAAGTAAGTTATTTTGTGTTTACTCTATTATTTTTAGAAGGAAATTAATTGACTCAGTGCAGAAACGATTTTACTTTATTATTGTAAAAATCTATTATGTAACGTAAATAATAAAACTATTTCCCGACACACAGCTATTGCTAGTTCGGGAGTCAGGGCTTCAACTTTGTAGTGTCAATATGGTTTTATTCAATAAATAAATTTATTATAAATTTATAATGTTATAAAGTGTAATGTAAAAATGGACTTATAATGTCAAATGTCTACGCATTGTAACATCTTTTAAATAGTAAATTGTTTTATTGTATTGGGAATCATGTCCTTGGAAATTGTATTTTTAATTAAATCTTGCAAGAATTTTTAGGAAGGTAATTTTAAACTTGGAGAAAATATATACCAAGTTACAGGTACTTGAAATTTTTTTCTGCACTGAAAGGTGATTATCTGAAAAAATTAAATATCATTTACTAAAAGATGCCTGTAATAAATTCATTCTCATTTTATATTAAGCACCACGAGAGGAACCCATTTATAAGTTTAAGAAAACAACATTAATACAATAATATAATATTTACTAAGTGATAAATTCTAGGTTATGTATCTTAACAGATTTTTTTTAAAAGAACCATGCCATGGTGTATTGAAAGAGCCGATTTCTTCATGGCACAAATACTGTCTTATTTACTAATAAATAAAAAATGACATTATCTGTTTGCGATTCTTATAAAATATCTACTATTACAACCAGCAATGAATGACATATGTAGGTAAATTAAAATTATTTCTTCATCTGGAAAAACAAAATTCTTAACAGACTTTAAAATATAAATGCCTGTACACCGTAAATGTGCTATAAATATGTAGGTACCTAGAACGCAGCTCTTAATTCCTAGTTTGCTACTAGTTTAATCCCTGAATCCTGGAGCCTGGAGCCCGGAGCCTGGAGCCTGAAGCCTGGAGCCTGGAGCATGTTACATTACGATAGATACAGAATAAGCTTATCTACTGTTTTTAATTAATAAAATAGTACATGTACAAATTATCGTAATTGAGTCTACAGTAGTGGTAAAATCACACCTAAACACCTACGGGGCTCAGGGGCCAGAATCCCGGTTGGCAGGTTAAGGGAGGCAATTTTTGAATAAAGTCATTCTTTACCTTGTCTTTTGTAATTATGCCAGTAAAAATCTCAAAAATCTGAATGTTAAATGTTATTAAATACTTTCCAAAGGTATATAGGTTAGTATAAAAATACATCATGTCGCAGCACGACCGCTCGATCCAGTCGATCCAAACGTCGCAGGCACATCACACAATGACACTACACCCAAACAAATTGGGACAAACACTAATAGGATGACGAATGGGACGCTTCGCACCCGCAGACGGGCACGACGCTTTGTAGCTCACACCGTACACCCGCGCAGCTAGGCGGTTCTCACCGCCCAGACCATCGACCGACACGAGCTGAGCAGTCAGAGGCGGGGATCCGCACTCCCCCCTTGGACAGCAGTTAGATAGCTCAATAACACTTAGGCAAGGCGACATGATGATTGGTAACAATACCAAACCATAAACCATTATCATCATCATCCTCACGTTCATTGCTTTTCCCTTTTAGCCCTGAGTCAGATGAAGCTGTGAGAGTCGCGTACACTCACAGCAAAAACATCTCGAAAATAGACATCAACTCGTTTTATCCTTTTTAAAGTAAAATGCGAAGACACTTTTTTGCAATTTTAAAGTTATTTCAAAAATGGAGAGAGGGTTAGGGGTGGCAAAACGGCTCTAGCGGCCATTAGGGCAACCGCATCCCATGCTATGTCACTGGCCCGCAGATGAATTGTGAAAGTTTAAATTTTTATTTATTTATGCAGGTCACACCTACATGAATATTGCAATTTGACAAGAACGGTTTCCTCGTGCCTATGTCAAAAGATTGTCGTATTGAATTTATCAAGACGGTTCTTCTGATCTGCGGTCGTGAAATACCGAGAGATAAAGTTGTAAAGGACCGCCTCCGAAAACAAACAATGGAGAGCGGGCGGATCGCGACCGGCTCGTGAGCGGCGCGCACACATGACAACTCGTCGGGTACCAGGGAGCCAACCTTAGCTGCTTATTAGCGCGGGCTTGTCTTTTTCGATTGTTCAGTACAATCACATTCAGATACTTCACGAAACAAACTTTCACTCCTTTACTATTGAAGCAATGCTATATCTTCTGTTTGAAAATTTAAAATATCTGCTGTCATTGAATAAAACTAAATTTACGGATTTTATCGCGTTTATTTCACTACTTTTACTTATTTTTTAGCGTTGATTAACTTACGGAACAGACCAGAGCTAACGATTCTCCGCGCTAAAGGAAACGCTACGGTAATAATGGACACGTCAGAGTATAATTTTAAAATACTACAGCTTTTATCGGACGCAAGTACATACAAAAAGGTCAAAACAGACCCAACAAATAACACGCTTAAAGCAACTAGCGATTTAATAAAGAAATACTCCGAAAAATTAAATCTCGACGTGAATTCGCTAATACCATCATGTACCAAACCACCGAGGTTGTATGGGTTACCGAAGATACACAAACCAAACGCTCCACTACGTCCTATAGTGAGCCAGATCGATTCACCAACTTATAAGCTGGCACAACACTTGGCAAAAATACTGTCACCACTGAGAGGACGTACCAGAGCACACACAAAGGATTCATACCATTTTGTTAGTGAGATAAAAGACCTACATCTCGCTGACAATGAAACTATGGTCAGTTTTGATGTTCGATCACTATTCACATGCCTACCTATTGAAGACCGCATATCAATTGTAACTGGGAAGCTAGAAGACAATAACATGCCTGCTGAATATGCATAACTTATTACTCAAACACTGCCTCACATCTGGCTATCTATTGTGGAAGGAAGAGTTCTACAAGCAAGTTGATGGTGTGGCGATGGGCTCACCTGTATCTCCCATAGTCGCCGACATATTCATGGAGGACTTCGAGGAGAAAGCCCTTCTTACTGCTCCTGTAAATCCAAGATTCTACAAGCGGTACGTAGACGATACTTTCAAAATTTTACCATCTGACAAAGTAACTGCATTTTTAGACCACCTTAATTCTATAAACTCTAAAATACAGTTTACAATGGAGTTAGAGGCAAATAATTCTTTAGCTTTCCTAGATGTTTTAGTCATTCGAAATCTTAATAACACAATTGGTCACACTGTGTATAGGAAAAAGACCCATACCAACCGATATTAAAATGGTGATTCTCACCATCATCTTTCACAGTTATGTAGCTACCGTGGGTAAATCTTTGTTTCAGAGAGCACGAGGGATCTGTGACAGAAAACATCTGGCCGCCGAGCTTCAGCACGTCAAGCAAGTATAGCAAGACAACAAGCTTCGGGTCCCGCGCTTACGTCACAGTGACCGAGTTAAGCCGGCCACAGTCGAGCGTGTACCTGCTGTACTACCATATGTCAGAGGAGTCACAGACAAGGTTGGCTACATCTTGAAGCGAGTTCCCCTTAAAACATACTACAAGCCGCCGAAGGATATTAGTCAATTTTTACCATCCGTCAAGTGTAATATCCCTCTAAAAGATGCAGGAGTGTACAAGTTAGATTGTGAATGTGTTATCTCTTACATAGGTCAAACAAAAAGATCCATAAAAACCCGCGTTAAAGAACATATAGCTGACGTGAAGCATCGACGCTCCGGGAAGTCTGCAGTCTGCGAACATGTTCAAGATCGTCCCCACCATTACATTCGATTTGATAAACCACAAATCCTCTCAAAAGAACACCGATTCCTACCAAGGATGATACGCGAGGCTATTGAAATTAATAAACATCCAAATTTATATATATATATATATATATATATATATATATATATATATATATATATATATATATATATATATATATATATATATATAGAGAGAGAGAGAGAGAGAGAGAGGATGGATGGGTGCTGCCACCTGCATGGGATCCTATAACTAACAAAATTAAACCCAAACCCAAGCATACCACTGCAAAACTTCATGATACTATAAGCTCGTTTTGCGTAAATCGGACCAAAAATTAATATTAAAAAACTGAAGGTAGCCGGACTAACTATGACATTGGAACGTCAAACATCTCGGTCCCCCCCCCCCCCGTGACCATGGGTGCTGTAAAGCACCCGAAACGTCGGGAATTAAAAATAAGTAAAAGTAGTGAAATTAACGCGATAAAATCCGTAAATTTAGTTTTATTCAATGTGTAGTGTTCGCGTAAATTTAAGAAATCATTATATCTACTGTCATACTCTTGCCTATTAGGTACATAAACTGGTACTGATAACTGGTGCTATTCACTACAAAGCAGTAGTTAATACCACTTGAGTGGTCCTGAAGTGGCAATGGGCCGGCCATATAGCTCGAAGAACCGACAATTGTTGGGGAAGAAAAGTTCTCGAGTGGCAGCCTCGTACCGGTAGGCGAGGTGTAGGGCAACCCCCCACTAGATGGAGTCACTACCTGGTAAGACGTGCAGGAAGTCGATGGGTGCAGGTGACTCGGGACCGTGCTTTGTAGCATTCCTTGGGGGAGGCCTATGTTCAGCAGTGGACTTGTGAAGCGCTGTAACTGTAATGATGTAATGAGTGGTCCTAGAACGGTGACACAGTTTTATAGTCGTTATTGTTTTGAACACAATAGAGCTTCTCACCGTCGGGACTCGGGACCACAGTCAGTCGAGAACTAACATCCGTCGCGTTCGGGCATTCTCGTTTTCCTAAATATTATTGTACTTTATAATCTAATAAACGGAGTTCCATTCTTCAAGTGATTTTTTTTTAAATATTTCAAGCACCCCGGCTTAAAAATAAAATACGTAAAACCACTACCCACTCTTTTATTTCCTTTGTTTCTTTAACGTTACCCCTCACACTAGGATTTTCTCTTGTATCGTAGAGGTAGTTTACCTACATAAATAAATCCGGACATGAAACAATTATTTGTAGCGGGATCGAATTCACGGTCCTCAGCGCAGCAACTCATTGCTAAGCCACTGCGCCACTGAGCACTCACATTTCAATCATCGATATATTCGCAAACTATCCAACATAGACAGTTCAAAGGACAAAAGTCAAATCTCCTACATTTCACAACCTCTGAATTGTTTCAGTATCTACTATTAGCTACAAAACTAACGTAGGTAGGTACCTATCTACTTTGAACCTATTATGCTACGTCACAAGTTATTTCTTACTTCTTATGGTACTTCTTGCCTTTTTTATGAAAAGAAAAGTGTGTTTAAATTAAAAGCGTAATCGAAGAATTTTCTTACACTTCATTCAGTACAAACAAATAGCAATAGTTGCTATGCGGAGCAAGCAGTTCGGCAATCGCTTTTTATATTATTAGGTTTTTAGTTATCATCAAGTTAACGCTGCTGAGCTCCTCTGCCGTGTCGTTTCCCTCTCTCGCCTGTCACGACGCTCAGCATGATGTGGAGCACTGTGGAGCACCCGGCAGGTTCACTTAGGCGCGATTCATTTATTTATTTATGTCGCTAGTTCGTAACTTATGACCGCAACTTCTGCAGTTTAACACTTATCGTCTGAATTATTACCTAGTTACCTGTTTTTAAAATAGATTGTTTACAAAACATTGTAATAAGTAGGTATATACAATATTAAAAAACTATAATAAAGAAAAAGGGGAATGAAAGTGAACGCAAGTAAGACGAAAGTGATGGTTTTTGAAAGAGAAGAAAGCAAAACGGTATGTGAAATAAGAATAGAAGGAGAGTTAATTGAGCAAGTGGATGAGTTTGTGTATTTGGGATGTGTATTTAGCAGGGATGGTAGATATGATAGGGATATAAAACGACGAGTAAATGCAGGGAATAGAGTGAATGGGGCACTACACTCTATTATGAAGAACCAGAATGTGTCAAAACAGGCACGTATGGTAATTCATAATGCTGTGTTGGTACCTACTTTAATGTATGGTAGTGAAAGCTGGGTGTGGCAGAAGAAGCGCGAAAGTAGAATAAATACTGTAGAAATGCGGTCTTTAAGGAATATGCTAGGGTTGAATCTGAATGACAGGGTGAGAAATCGCGTGATAAGAGATAAATGTGGTATGCAAGATGATATTGTGACCAGGATTAAGAAAGGAATGCTTCGGTGGTTTGGTCACGTAGAAAGAATGAATAAGGAAAGAGTGACAAAGCAAATTTATATGGCAGATGTGAACGGCCGAGTCGGGAAGGGACGCCCTAGAAAAAAGTTTATCGACCAAATTGGCGATATTTTGAAAATGGGCCACGTTAGAAGTACCCTTAACCGACGAGCATGTATGCGTAGATATAAAGATGTAAAGGAGGCGAAGGAGGTATGTCAGGATCGTGCCAAATGGAAGTCCGTAGTCTCTGCCTACCCCTCTGGGTGACAGGCGTGAGTATGTATGTAATGTATGTATAATAAAGAACTTAAACCATGACACTATACTCCCCGTGGCATCGTACCAAGAACGCAGGCTGCGTTTCCTCGCAATTATACCTACTTAAATTTTGAACGAGAAAAGAACCAGTCCTGTTATCACCAGCAACGACGACCAGTTGCGGATAGAGTTCCTTTATTAATTTTTTTAATTCCTTAATTCCTTTTAATTCCTTTATGAACTTGACCACACGTAAACCCAAGAGGCCGATAGTCTCTACAGCAAATAGCATTAATATGTAGTCATCTCACAGAGTCTCACTCGATAAAAGCTATGCAATAGCAGCAAAATCTACGTAGAGAAATAATGGCAAGAGCCTAAATAAAATTATACGGTTTTGCAATGTATCTACGTAAAAATAACATAGGTAGTGAGATAGAAATTTGATAGCACAGAGGAATTTACAGCCGCATCTTTGTTAATTTGAGTGTGTGAGTAGAGTGAGTGTTAGTGTGGAGAGGCGTGCGGGGGTTGGGGAGGGGCGACAGCTGGCCACGCCTCCACGGAGCCCCCGCCACCACCATCGTCCCGCCAGCGCTGAATCTACACGAGGTAAGTACTTATGAAAATATTGGGTCTGGAAAATATACTCAAATATTTGGGTCGTCTTTTTATGTTATATAACGTTGAGATTTACCGTTAAAACAAAAAAATATAGGTATTTAAATTTATATTCACTAAACATTAAGGATCTTGAAAACCTAATTAGCCACGGTTATTTGTTAAGCAGATCTTAGCTAAATAATTTTCAACATATTCAATACAATGAACTTCCACAAAGTAACGCTTGGTTCTACTAATTATTCGCTGAACCATTTTCATTCGGAAAATCAAAAAAAATCCCAAAAATTAAATTTCGAACAGGATTTCGTGAAAAAAAAATTGACTAGGTAACTACGAATACGAATGTCAAAAGCATTAATTGTATTTTGCACAAGCCTCTGGATCGCATGCTGTCACTTACCTTGACAACTTTGTATACTTAGTTTTAAATTTAACACGATGAAATAAGTTAAGTGGTGAATCTACGGCCTTAACATACGATTTCATAGTACCTAGATATTTTCTTTACATCTTATGATTTTTTCTTGGTGAGCCATACTATACTAATCGTAGCAGGAATATGTCAGCTTGACCGGGGAAGATCTATGGTATCTATCCCAGAATAGCAGCGTAAACAAGCAATTTAATGTTGTTGTTTTTCGTATGTGAGTGTAGAGAAGCAGAGACCATTTTACTGAAACGAGGCATTCCACGCTGGCCCTCAGGGGTGATAATGCATTTACATCGGAATTTTTAACTGAGTCCCTATATAAAAAATGATAATGTTTATCCATGTGCAATTTATGAATGTAAAACGCCACATAGGTACAAGAGAAACTTTTAGTGTAGAGGAACCTTTTTTTTAAATTAATTATCCATAGTGTTCTAAAAAAGTTAAATAAAAACATTTGAGATGTGTTATGAGATAAAAAATAATCCAAGTAATTCTGAAGACGACAGAAGCTGCCAAAATCATGGTATTATTTTCATTATCCTAAAGAACGCTCAGAATGTTCATTTTTGTGTTTTATGGCGGCAGTTTAAGATGTATTAAAGTTAAAGAAAAATCCTAAATAGTTACCTACATCTTCAGCGAGATTTTGACGTATCAGACCAATTCGACTGTGGGAAGACTACCCTCTATAAGAACATAAGCGTAAAATTACAGCAAAACACTGCTTATCTTTAAAGAGAAGGGTCACTTATGAGCAGAGAGTCCATCTGATGGTGAGTGGATGTTGTTGTCTATAATCACCTACATCTATCCACGAATAAGAATTAGGTAAAATTACTTACATTGATCGAAGTACACAACGCATCCAGCGTTGTGTAAGTACCTAGGTACAGTGTGTTACACCCGTGGACTAAATTAGAATGTCCAGTAACGAGTAAAAAGGCTCTCTAGTTTCTACGATCGCGCTCACAATACTCAAACGGCATTAGGTATTTATATCTACAACATGATGTAACACATCATCACAGAGCTTTAATTAACGCGAAAGAATTTTAAAATATTGCCAACAAATAATTCTTAAAAGATTGACTTATTAAACTGTGAATGTAAGTTTGTAGAGTGTACGTCAAGGCAAAATGAATTTTTATATGCTTTGTATATTATATAGATACCTATAGCCTGTTTTTATATTTAAATGTGCAGCGGAAATGGATATAGGTAGGTACATAGAGTTTGCCTAATAATTATCTACGTCGAAAAATATGAAATAATGTAGGTACTAACGAATAAAAATGTTACAAGGGATACCTACTCAATTATTGCGTAGTTTGTTATAAATTATATAATCTTCTGATTTTACGATTCTGATTTTATCCAAATAAAATTATTTTTAGAATTTAGGCACTCTTGCCATTCTAGACGATAAGATTCCAATCCATTCTATTACAGCTCACTAAAGTCCACTGCTGAACACCAGCCCTCCCCATAGATTGCCTCACGCCGGGGATAATTTGCCACAGTTGCCACGCTGGGCAGCGTGCCGGCAGCCATTCTTGAAGACACTGCCGACTGTCTTCTGTTTCCGCTTCCCTATGTCGCAAAACAAACTTAATATAAAGTTAAACTCGTTCACGATCAGAAACGCCCTTTCATTATTTCCTTGAACCGACAATATGTCGGCGACGTCCCCTGCGTTGAACCACCATAACGTCAGATCACATGATTACCCGCCTATTTGTCACATAATTGATTCACACACATAAGTGCAAAGAAAACCATATTAAAATAGGTACATTAGGTACAACCCATTTAATTTATTTTTTGTATCGTTTAATTAAAAATTCTTTCCAGTAGAAAGGGTCTCCAGTTGTCTACACCTAGCATACGAAACACAGCAACATTGAGCTGTTATTTCAGGTACGCTAGTATTCAGTGAGAGCGTGGTCCCGGCTCCCGGCCGAACCGACCCATCCGAGCTACAGCCATAGTGTAGCTGCAACGTGGCTCTGCCACGCAAATTTAATTCTATACAAATATTACAAGGCCAGTTCTATAGCAGCTACAAATGAACGTATGCAGGTGTGCGATAAAGCTGCTGCACCCGACGCCGCGCGCCTCGTAAACTACGCCGCGTCAAACGATGCCTTATCTTAATTGTCTACAAAACTACGCGCGCCGAGATAACGCGCGCCTGTTATTCAAATATATGACGTACTTAGAGACTATTATATTTTTAATCTGCACTATGAAATACAACACTGGCATTTCCTTAATTGTCTTTGAATAAGTAGGTAAAGTTGAGGTGAATAAACCTTACCAGTGCACTGGTTATGAATAGCGATGGTTTATGTAGATATTAAGTAGTTTTTTACTCGACTCCAAAGAGTAAGTAATTTCTTCATGGGACAATGTATACGCTTATATACCAAAGTTCCGAATATATGCAGGACTTGTCTATCAAAAAGTTTAAAAATATTATTAAGCAATAGTTGTTTTATAAGGGTTATCATTCTAGTAGGTACTGAAGAGAACACGAGTGATAATAATAAAGCCATAAAAAAGATGAAATATTTCTCCGCCATCATTAATCACGTTGATCATGAACATGAACATTGCATGATTCTTGTAAAGAAACTAATTTCTTATCCGTTCAGGATGTGATAACGACTTTTGCAACACTTGCAGATGCCGGGCCCTGAAACTGAAACGCTCCGCTTTTCCTTGTACTTAGTATTTAGGCACGCGGCTAGTTCCAATGTAAATAGTTGATGGTGATTGTGTAATCAATAAAATAAAACAAACTCCTCGTTAAATCTAGGCAACGTCGCATCTCTGCGAGATGAATTCCATCGATTGTGTTTGCTGGCCCTGTTGCGACCTCGTGCCGAGATAAACATTTTACTTCATAGATAGCGTTCAAGGCGGACCACTTGGCACGTCTGGAAGAAGATTGCCAAGTGAGACTGTAAAATTTTATCACCTAATCACTGACCGTTCAGAATGCTGCATTTTGCAAGTATGGTGGTGTCAGGCAGAGCTTTGCCACCAAGCCACCGACGCCCGCAATTTGAGCCAAGGAATGTTGCCCACCTTCATAATATTTTACCACATTTATTTAATTGTAACGACACATTCACCACCTCTAGTGGGAGGAGGAGGTCAGTCCTACGTTATTATTATCTACCCTACTTGAGGACGACTAACAACGACTAACGAATCGGGTTGGTAATAAATGAATTGATACTACGAATGCGCTTAAAATGTTATATAAAAACCTCATAAGTGTTTTGTTATAACATAGTTATGTTGTTAATCTTTAATTTTTTGTTGTATAAATCTTATTGCACCCCGGTGCAATAAGATTTATATATAGTTATTTAGTTTTATAGTTAGTAGTTATATATAGTTAGTTATTATTATTATATAGTTATTTATTTATTAATTTTTTTTATTATCTTCGAAAAAGTAGTGTTCTCCACTTACGCGTACGTACCTAGTTTGATTGGTAGGGGGACACGTTTTGGCGTAAGTCTGCCATTGTAAATTTTATGCACCGAAGTTTAAATAAATAAATAAACAACTAAGTATTATATATATATATACCTAATTATCATTCATTACATATTACAACCTATCAGAATCCACTGCTGACGAAGGCCTCCCCCAGATATTGTTTCCTAGAGATAATTGCCATAGTGGCCAGGGGTGCCAGGCGGGTTGGCAGCTGCGTTCTTTTATTATTTTAAGTTGCTGCCGGGAAGATGCTGCTGCCCATGTCTTGATTTATTTTCCTCTGTCGTCTCTTGGGATTCCACGGGATAGTATGGGGAAATGGATTCTCTCAACCGCCATCACACTGAAGCATAACATTAATAGGTAGATATTTACATATTATAATGTTTATGATGGTATTATGAGAAACTCGTAGAACATTAATGGTCATTATTTAGGTATTTATTTATAAAAACGGTGTAAAGTGTATTTTGAATAATTACATGTCTTATTTAATTTAAAAAATTAACCTACAATAAATTATTAACAACAAGAACACGAAAAAAAATTAAAGCTACTTAGTAAATTTAGAAAAATATGTTTTTAAAGTATTTATGACGGATCTTGTAAAGAAAAATAATTATTGGTCCCTTGAAACAGCAATTCTCATCAACGAGACCACAGTCAAGGATGCAAAAAGGACCTTGTTTAAGCCTTATTGAAGTTATATATTACAATTTACTTTTTTTTAAATTAAAGAACCATTACAATGGCGGCATTCATAACTTTTTCTGCCACCAGGTCGGCGCCACTTAAAAATGAGGTGTTAGGTAGGTAGGATAGGTACCCAATATTTGACGAATTTGCTCGGGAAACGTAAAGGTTAATGATTTTTTCTTGTGATCTTAGTTATATGTTATATTAATTAGATTAAAAATAAATAAACCAAACCACAAACATTCATAAAAGTAGTAAAATCAAAAAATTAAAGAGCAAACCACAGAGTCATTATTTTGTGTATTAATATAACACTCTAGAAACTGATAAACTTTTTTTTAAAACTAACATCTCAATTAAATAACATTGTGTGACAAAAAACTTCACCTCAGTGTCAACTAGCGACACCTGGTGAGCGGAACATTATTACCCCCATTGATCAGTATCCGAATATCAATATAATATATCATAATCCGAATGACAAGCCGTGGTCAGTCAGAGACTAAGCCTTACGAGCAACCTAATCCCCGCCAACACCAATAAAATTGTTCATTGTAATTTAAACCCCTGATTTTTTCAATATACGAGGTGTGTTCAAAAAGTAAGGTGACTTTATATTTTTATGAAAAACTATTTATGTATTCATTAATATTTATGTTGTCCCCTTCAAAATAATCCCCCTCAGATATAAAACACTTGTGCCAACGCTTTTTCCAATCGTCAAAGCATTTCTGATAATCACTTTCTGGTATAGCCTTCAGCTCTTTCAGCGATGCAGTTTTTATCTCTTCAATCCTTGCAAATCTTCGTCCTTTCATAGGTCTCTTCAGTTTTGGGAACAGGAAAAGTCACATGGGGCCAAATCCGGTGAATATGGTGGCTGAGGCATGATTGTAGTGTTATTTTTGGTCAAAAAACCTCTCACAAGCAACGATGAGTGAGCAGGTGCATTATCGTGATGCAAAAACCATGAATTGTTTACCCACAATTCGGGACGTTTCTTACGTAATGCTTCTCGCAAATGGCGCATAACTTCAAGGTAATACTCCTTATTGACCGTACGACCTTGTGGCAAGAACTCATGATGCACCACACCCCTACAGTCGAAGAAAACTGTAAGCAAAACCTTCACATTTGATCGAACTTGGCGTGCTTTTTTTGGTCTTGGTGATTCAGTGCGCTTCCACTGGGACGATTGAGTCTTAGTTTCGACGTCATAACCGTATACCCATGTTTCGTCACCTGTTATGACCCTTTTGAGCAAATCTGGGTCGTTGTTGACATCATCCAATAGCTCTTGGGCGATTGTCATGCGACGGTTCTTTTGGTCGAAATTGAGCAATTTTGGAACAAATTTCGCTGACACACGTTTCATGCCCAAAATATCCGAAAAAATTTCATGGCAAGAGCCAACCGATATGCCAACATCCTCCGCAACTTCTCTGATAGTGATTCGACGATTTTCCAGAACAATTTTCTTCACTATTTCAACGTTATCGTCGGTTGTTGACGTGCTGGGGCGTCCAGAGCGAGGTTCATCATTGGCATCTTCTCGGCCATCTTGAAAGAGCTTGTATCACTTATAAACGTTTTTTTTACTAAGAGTAGACTCACCGTATGCCACTGTCAACATTTCAAGTGTTTTGGAGCACGTAATTCCATTTTTTACACAAAATTTGATGCAAATTCTTTGATCCATTTTTTTGATAGAAGAAAATCGCCGAGCACACCAAAGTACGTCTGACCTTTGTAACTGTCAAAAATAAACTAAACATGCTATACACTTCAAACTTGAAACATATGCTCAAGATATGTGTACCAACGCAACAAAATACAAAAATCGAAAATCGAATGTGCGTTGCCCGCGAAATTCAAAAAGTCACCTTACTTTTTGAACACACCTCGTAGGTTATAAATAATACTAGGTATATTTATTGAAGGGCACTCTTTTTTAATTACCAATCGTTCGGGAAAAAACTTGTGTCTTGGGAAGAACCAGCAAGAATCCCAAGGGACTTTAAAAAAAATTGTTTACGATCATGTATGTTACACAAAAATTCAACACAAAACAAATTAGAAATAGCTTGGTAGCGATCACCTCAATCCCAGGGGTTATTATCATCCATAAATTCCTTAATATTATAATAACCCTTTTTATACAAACTTAGTTTAATAAAGTTTTTGAACTTTGAGCAAGTCTTTTGTACATTTTCTGGGATTTGGTTGTAAAAAAGTGCAGCATCGCAAGGAAACCTGCGTGCCTGTGGGGAATGAAAACATGTAATTTCAGGACAACACAATAGTGCAGAGCGCTAGACAATTTGCTTTTTTTTTCAATTTGCATTAGCCCTCTCCGACATCAGTTGCTCAGCATGAGGAAGTATTCAGGCTGTAACTGATTTACATTTTTTTATTCAGGGATTTTCTCCTGTGCCTTTAAGGCAGTTAACAAAAATAAATTGTACTTTGTAGGCCATACAAATACCCGGTCCGTACGGGAATCGTACCCGCGGCCATTAGCGCCGCATCTCATTGCATTATGCAGTCGTCAACGCAGCGACGGCCTAAGGAATGCAAGGTGTGGGTAGCTTTAGAAGTTTTCAGCAAATTGAGCTCCACAGCTCAGCTATGGTTTACATAGATTGAGAACAGTTGAAAATTTTCACGCAATTACGAAATGACGGCGTAGTCTCACTCGAGAGAAAGATCATCGTAATCAATCTTAGCCATCATCCTGGCACTACCTACGAACTTACCTTTAACCATGTCCTTACGTTTATAAGGGTCAACTGAATCGAAAAAAAGAAATCGTACTAAAAGAGTTATTATATTTAATATTAAAGATACATGAATGGAAATAACCCCTAGGAATGAGGTGATCGTTACCTTGCTGGTTCTCTTTATATTTCATATAAAAATTGTACAAAATTATTGTAAAGTTATGTACCTATATCTAAATATTCTTCCGCTGGGTTTCCTGCTGCTTCTTTCCATTACAGGGATATATTCCAAACCAGTGGTACCCAAGTAAAAAAATACTTTCAACAAGCGTGATGTAAAAATTTATATTGAATAAAAATTACTGTAATTTATGAGCAATAATTAGCCATCGTAACTCCCTAAACCTTGTTCATTGGTCACATTCTACACTTGCATTCGGAAAACAGGTTAGAGACAACCAGCGCTATCACAGAGTATAATCAGTTGACACAAGAGATATGGAAACAAAACACGTTAATTTATTGGAAGCTATAAACTCGTTACGAGTTAAAAAGGACCAGGCGGCGTTTTTAACTGCAACTGGTTGTAAAGATTACCGGCAGCGGACGTAGACACGAATTTACCGAGTCGATTTGAAAATGCTTATTGATAAGGCGGCAGCAAGTTTACTGCCGTCAATTGAACTGCGTGATTTACACTTGCGCACAGCCACATCATTATGTATTGTTTACCAGCTTAGTCCAGTAACCAGTACTTTTTAACATGTAAGTAAAACTAAACAAGAAACTTTACCCGTGCACTGGCGGTGTAAGGATATCCACGAGGCCACACCGTGCCGCGGGTGTCGCGAGACGCGACGCAGTTAACCTGCAACAGAACCTGGCGGCAGCGCACTCCTGGTAACAACTCAACATTATAAATAACGCCGCTTACTAACCCGCCTGCAACCCGCGTGGCAACTGTGGCAACTGTGGCAAAACCCCCTCATGAGGCAATCTATGGGGGAGAACTATGTTAAACAGTAGATAGATTTTTATAAGCTGCAAAGAACCAACACATTTACTGCCAGAAGTCCAACCATCTCAATCATCCCGTGAACACGTATGGAATGAAACGGGAGATGACACAACGAGCTCATAGTCCACCTGATACTACAAGGCACCTGGGTTGTAAATCTCACACTGCACAGAAAGAACGTGGACAAGAGTGAGTCGTTTTTAGTAAAATGGGTGTCCGGGTATCTGCAGCCACCACACGAAGCACAGCGGTAACAACCTGCTACGTTACGCAGGTGATTCGTCAGAGCGTGATCCTTTTGCAGTCTATCCGACCAATTTGCGCTGCAACCTTTCTTAACCGATAACCATAAAAGAGCTTCAGTATGAGTTGTCACGCCAAATTTTCCCACTTTTTACTCAGGACATCCAAAGAATATGGGAATAACCTGAGCCACACCTTCGACCCTTTACGGGCCTCTGTCCTGTCTTATAAAAATTGATATCTACTTATTTCTTCATTTCAATTATCAAGTTCTGCTGTAGATATGTGAATAAACAAGACATACCTAGAAAACCTACTTTAACTACGAGCACACAGACAAAGCACAGCAATTTTTTTTAAATAAAGTTTTTAAATGTTTAATCAAATCTTTAACCACAATCATAACTTGCAATGCCTCAGTTTAAAATTATAAAAGTCAAACTACTGAAGTGATGTATTAATATGCAATGTTATCATGTAAGGCTTCGATTTATCGCGCGATAAGTGAAAGTACGTCATAAACGTGCCGCGGAGGTATTTAGAAAATTTTAATGACAAGAAACGACGAGTTATTTATTAAGTATCCCAAAGCTCGGCCGACGCCTCTCAGTCTACTCAATAACAAAAATCAGTAACGTATATAAGTATCTACTTATATGGTGTTAGAAGAAAACATTTAATGATATATATATATATATATATATATATATATATATATATATATATATATATTCGTGCTACAACTATGCTACTAATATAATTGCAGCATGGCTCTACCACGACGTCAAACGTATAAGATTTTTCTTTCCTTATCAGACCCAATGATGTATTATAATACGTCATTGATCAGACCCTATAAGTCTACCGCCTATATTAGAAGTATTCTGTTTATTTTTATTTGTTGGTCGTAGATTGCAATTTTAATTTTTTTTTAAAAAAAGTTAAATTGCAAAAATGGAGTTTACGGGTATACGAGTTTATATATATAGATAGGTAGAGAGAGAGAGAGATAGATAGGGGCATGTGAGCGAATTAGTACTGACTAACTTCTCATGAGATCTGTATATATAACACTTTATGCCCGATTGACTTGAAACTCATTTCGCAATGTAGAGGACGCTCACTAAGAACGGATTTTACGATAGGCTCAGCAAAAAAAATCTTAAAATTTTAGATGTAGCTTTCACAATAAAATATTATCTATCGCGCGCCTAGCGAAGCGAGCGGGTTTCATCTAGTCTATACGATATTGTCAGACTCTTGTCAAAATTATAGAAGTCAACTTCTATCTCTATTCAATAAGCATCGAAGATAAAATAATATGGTGTGGTAGAGCCAAGTGGTAGAGCCACGCGACGACTACATTGTGATCATAGCACGAACGGATCGGCCCGACCGGGGAAGGACCAGGTCACAGAACACCAGCGTCAAATAGCAGCTTAATGCTGCTGCGTTTCATATGGTAAGTGTAGAGAACTGGAGAATCTTTTTACTGAATACGAGGCATTACATCTTCTCACAGGTGAAAACGCATCCGCATATTGATTCTTAATCGAGGATCAATGTAGGTACATTTCTATTGGCCACAGCATCCACTTACCTCAGGTAAATTGTGTGTTCGTTTGTTACCCTATTTCTATAAAATTATATCTTTAATGCCATAATATTTCAATACTCATCATAATAAAAAAATGAAAAGCGGTTTCTTTGGTAGGTACATGCAAAAACTTGTAATATCTACCTATTACAAAGATATCGCTTTATTTAGCAAATGTGTTTTCTTACATTCTTATGCGACGTACAGCTTGCGGCAAATTTATTTATAAACATTTATCAAGCTCATCTCAGACATACGAACTGAAACCAATATCATTCAAATTCATTTTGAATACAAACATATTTAAGCCATTTGCAACTACTCGAATGAAACGTGTAGAACACTTGTTGAATCTAATATAATTATTGTATAATTTATTTTAAACATTATATTTTCAGTTAGTTTCTTTTGCTATATGAAACACGAAACGGAGACTTTATAATGTTGCCGTGTCTTTATTGCGATTTATTTTTTATTGTAAAATAATTTTGTGACCACTTCCAGCTTATTAGTAAGTTTATTCGTTAAATGTAAATTTTAAAATTTACGCAATTTATGAGTGGGTGCGAGTGCGAAAGTAAGTGTGATCAGAGGTCTCGTAGGTAGCGGGTAGCGGATAAGCGGTACGCAGCTGACATGGCTGGCGGCTGGCGGGCCACTAGCCGCTACTAATTGGACGTGTCTATCAGCCGGGCGACCACCCACGGGGACGCACTAGATTCCGCGCCGTCCGCCTTTTTTACACCCTAATTAAGCTAATTTATCGAGACAATAAGAGAAATTATCGGCGACGACGACCTGCCATCGCCCGCTTTATGAGGGGTATTAAATTGTCGGATTTAGGAACGCTACCGAGCTACACCGGACCGAGCTCGTCCCGGCCTTTGATGCCGCAATAAATATACAACAGATCCTATCAGATAAGATCGACCGAGGCCGACTCCAATGAAAGCGGCGGTGGGTGCCGCGGGGCCTCAGAATGTGTCCCGATAACCGAGGTGCGGACCTGGCAGGTACTCACCATTAAACGAGCATTTTACGGCGGTCTAATGGGAGCGATATATTCTCCTCGAGGGTGTCTCTCATTCGAGCATTATCGGCCGACATAGGTTTTGAAGTTAAACGGATTCCCCGAAGCATAGTTAAGTAGCTGCCTTATTTACATACGCATGTGTTTTTTTTTTGTTATCCGTAATTAAATCTTTATTAATACCGCTTTAACTTTTTATTGGGCTCAATCTCCGAAAATTAATCTGTAGAATAGAATAGAATATATTTTTATTCAATATACATAGATTACGAGAACACTTATTGAAAGTCATTTAAATTTTGCCACTGTTTCGGTAAGAACTAGACATGGGACGAGTACTCGGTTTAGATTCGGTACTCGGCAGATTCGGCATTTTTTTAGGGTTCGTCCGAACACCGAGTATTAACGGCCGAGTACTTATTTATACCGAGCCTTAATTATATTCCAGAGAAAAATAAAGACAATAAGCCAGTTTTTATCATTATTGTTATGTTAGACACATTAAAACATCAGGAAAATGAGAAACAGCAGAAATATTGAGAACGTAAGAATCTATAATAGCAATTATTATTACTAATATTTAAAATTTAAGGGAGGAAGATTGTGATGCAAAAACAATAGTTTTTTGGTCCTATTTTGGTCTGTTCACTGTAAACTCAACTTGCGGGTGTAGATAAGTATTAAGTCGCAACTTTTCCAAGATGGGTAATAGCCTTTCTTAGAAACCAAACATTTATATGGATTTGCATCTCTTGCGGCCCTTGGTACGCTTAATTAATGATCTAACTATGTTGCAGCGGAATTCTTAGGATCATTAGGTTGGCAACTGGTTGATGCGTCAGCAGCTTCTTTCTTTTTCAGAAGCATGTTTTGAATGATTTTTTTATGTGTTTTCTAAGATCAAGTATTTTTCTAGATGTTTTAGGATAAATTGATTTTTATAAGCAGTCATTTTCGCGCCAGATAAAGAAAACAATCTCTCGAACATGAGTTATTTGACAAGTAATCAGTAATCACTCATCAATAGTGTCCGTGGTATGTGACTGATCGAGTACTCAGTAAGGGCTTGTACACAATACTGCGATGCGACGCGATGCGAATTCGCAACGCAGAAAATTGCGACACGAATCGCTGCGATTCGACTTCGTGCGGCAAGGCGTCTTCCTTCCACGATTAGGGTGACCATTCCTTCGACGACCGTCAACCATACTGAACGTATTTTGAAAACTAACTCGTGACATGGATCGTAAAAAGAAGTGTGCCCTTTTGTTATTGCTAAGGAGATACGGGAAAAAGAAACAAAGAAGATTTTGGGTTCATCGATTTATTACTATTATGAATGCCGATGGGAACTATTTTCATTTTTCATCTAAAATATGAAGCTTTGAAAACCGACGAAAAAAATTTTTTCGATTATTTTAGAATGAGCATATCTTCATTTGAAGAGCTTTTAAGTTTATTATCACCATATCTTCAGAAACGATCGTACAAGAGGAGAATTCCTGTTATGCCTCTGGAAATGATTGGCCTCACTATCCGGTAAGTAAAGTAAAACAATGATTGTTGAGAAAAGAGTTTTCCAAATACAATTACAATCGATAAAATTTACGAAAAATCAAACTCTTCTTCCGTTGAAAGTGTGCTTAATATGCTTGAGTTAGAAAAATCATTACTAGGTGAATCAATTTGATCTGGTATGTTAGATGATTGTGGACGTATCAGTGGCGTTTGTTGAGATGTTGCAAAATGTTGAGTTTGATAGCCACCCCGGTAGTTGCTATTCGGATAGTAGTAGCCATGAAATTGATGCAATTCTGTTAAAATTTGAAGAACTCTGCTTTGAAAGAGTAGTGTTTTATTGTCATCTAATCTTTCAAGTGATGGTAGAATACCTTTAAAAAAGATATCTATTCTCCGGTTCCTTTAAAATCTTTATAATATCATCTTCAAAATTATTACTAACCAACTTTTGTTTCTGTTGGCTGCTTTTGGTAACGTTTTTCAGATGTATCTTCTTGATTATCTTGCTCATTTTCTGTTTCATTTATACTGGTAGTGATCTCATTTTGTAAATTTTTCTTAAGAAATTGCAATTGTTTGTATAGATGATATTCTTTAATATTTTTTGATCCAGACCCTGATCTACTTGCATCTTTGAGTTTCTTTTCATACTTATTAAAGGTATCCTTAATCCCCCTCCATCATTGTATTACTGAATAACCTGCAAAAAAAATATAAAAAATATTTTTTTATTTATTTTATAGGAAATCTTATCTTAATCAGCTGCAATAAGATCTTAATCTTAAATCTTAATTTATGCTGAAGTTCGTGGGGTCAATCCCCATACAATGCAAGTAATTGTAAGGTATATTTTCAACTCAGTACTTGTATTGAATCTGGGTGTTTACATAATATATAATATGTATTTATTTACCAAAAAAATTTTTTTATCAGTTAACTACTACTCATAGTACAAGCTTAGCTTAGTTTGGGACTAGATGGCGGGGTGAATAGTCCAAGAATATTATTATACCTAATATATGTATGTTTATGTCGTTTTAGGTTAGTATTCTTTACTTTTCAAGTTTGTTATATAAATTAATCCAAATTTTTTTCTATTTATGTTACAGAAATATAGATTTTAATTATTATCGAGGAGTAAGTACAGTTGCTAAGATAATGCAATTAGTTTGTAGCGCAATATGGAAACACTGTTTAAATGCAAACATACCTAAAATAACGCAACAGCTGCTTGAAGGAATTGCTTTAACAAGAAAGCCAACTTCCCTACAGTGGATCACTTTTTTTTTAATTACAAGGGCTACAATTCAATAGTTTGGTTGGCTATTGTTGACTTGGAATACAGATTAATCCATGTGGACATAGGAGCATATGGAAAGGAAAGCGACTCCACTATTTTCCACAACACGAAACTGTATGACTTACTGATGAAAGGTGATTTGCCTACACCAATATCGAGGCCGTTACCAGGCTTTCAAGAACCGGTTCCATTTGTTTTTGTCGGAGACGAAGCTTTTTCTATTTCGAATGATGTCATGCGCCCTTATTCGGGCAAGCATTTGTCTGTTAAACAAAGAGTATTCAACTACCGTTTGCGTAGGGCAAGAAGATATGTCGAGTGTACTTTCGGTATACTGGCCAATAAGTGGCGAATATTTCACCGGCCCATTAACGTTAACCCTTGGGGGCGGGTTTGCTTCTCGCCGGATGATCCCAACGTTGTTGCGGATTCTGTTACTGATGTGGTACTTCAGGGTATGGAACTTTTTATTCCTTCCTCTGTGGTGCCCATTGGAGGCAAATCTCAGCCATGGTTTGGTCGCTCCTGTAAAATAGCATCATGCTATAAGCAGGAGTGCTACCAAGCCTGGGTTGATGCATCAGCGTCCCGGGATGTAAACAACAGCGCTCTAAAAAAGAAGTATAATTCCGCCTCTAGGTCCTTCAAAAGAGTCATTGCCAAGGCAAAGTCAGAGCACATAGGCAGAATTGGCGAGAAACTAGTTCGCCTTCCTTCTGGAACCCGTGCATTCTGGTCTCTCGCCAAGGCTGTCCAGGGGAATTTCTGTCAGCCATCTCTTCCATCTCTGCACAGGGAGGACGACTCACTGGCCCATACTGCAAAGGAGAAAGCCGATCTTCTAGGCTCTTTCTTTGCGTCTAACTCGACTCTCGATGACGGGGGAAGTACGCCGCCGACCATCCCGCGGTGTGAGTGCTCCATGCCGGAAGTGCAATTCACACAGCGCTCGGTTCGCAAAGCACTCCTCTCCCTGGACATCCACAAGTCGAGTGGGCCTGACGGAATCCCCCCAATTGTGCTGAGGACGTGTGCTCCAGAGTTGGCACCGGTTTTAACGCGTCTTTTCCGGTACTCCTACTCCCTAGGCGTAGTCCCAAAATCATGGAAGACGGCTTTCGTCCACCCGATCCCTAAAAAAGGCGACCGCTCAGACCCGTCCAACTACCGGCCAATCGCCATCACCTCCTTGTTCTCCAAAACAATGGAGTCCATTGCAAACTGCCAGCTCATGAGGTACCTTGAGGATCACCAGCTGATTAGTGACCGCCAATACGGTTTTCGCCGTGGTCGGTCAGCTGGTGATCTTCTGGTATACCTCACTCACAGATGGGCGGAGGCAGTAGAGTTCAAGGGGGAGGCATTGGCCGTTAGTTTGGACATTGCGAAGGCCTTTGATCGGGTTTGGCACAAAGCGCTTCTTTCGAAGCTCCCTTCCTATGGGCTTCCCGAGAAATTGTGCGATTGGATCACCAGCTTTCTTGCAGATCGGAGCATCAAGGTCGTTGTAGACGGTGCAAGCTCCGATTGCAAGCCTATTAATGCTGGTGTTCCACAGGGCTGCGTGTTATCGCCAACGCTGTTTCTTCTGCATATCAATGATATGTTGCATACCCGTAACATTCATTGCTATGCGGACGACAGCACTGGTGATGCTCTTTACACCGGCCGAGCCAATATTTCTCGGGAAAACGTCTCCGAGTGCCGGGACAAACTTGTGTCTGAAGTCGAGTCTTTGCTGAGCAGAGTCTCGAATTGGGGACGACTAAATCTAGTCCAGTTTAACCCCCAGAAGACACAAGTTTGCGCGTTAACCGCTAAAAAGAACCCCTTTGTCGTATCCCCTCAGTTTCAAGGCACTCCCCTTGTTGCCTCAGCCAGTATCGGAATCCTCGGCGTCGACATATCGAGTGACGTGCAGTTTCGTGGTCACTTGGAAGGGAAGGCCAAATTGGCCTCTAAAAAGCTTGGCGTGCTCAGCAGAGCGGGACAGTATTTCATGCCGGCACACCGCCTGCAACTTTACAAGGCGCAGGTTCGGCCGCACATGGAATACTGTTCCCATCTCTGGGCTGGGGCTCCCCAGTACCAGCTCCTTCCACTTGACCGCATCCAGCGCAGAGCGGCTCGAATCGTCGACGACCGAGTGCTTTCCGATCGGCTCGATTCACTGGCGCTGCGAAGAGATGTTGCATCTCTTTGCGTATTTTATCGCATCTATCACGGGGAGTGCTCTGAGGAATTGTTCGGATTAATCCCAGCCGCCAAATTTCGTGAACGCACTACACGGCAAACGTCCTGATACCATCCACACCATCTGGATGCTTGGCGGTCCACCACTGTACGTTTCACAAGGAGTTTTCTTCCACGTACAACCTCTCTGTGGAATAGTTTACCACCGGCGATTTTTCCGGACCGATACGACCTGGGGACCTTCAAGAAAAGAGCTTACTCCTTTCTAAAGGGCCGGCAACGCACCCGCAATTCTCCTGGTGTTGCGGTTGATCATGGGCGGCGGTAGTCACTTAACATCAGGTGAGCCGCATGCTCGTTTGCCCCCTCTTCTATAAAAAAAAAACGTCTCATATGATTTTGCAATAGACATTGTCAAGGCTTGTTCCATATTACATAACTAATTAAGTACCGATAATAATAACATAACTAAGTATCGATACCAAAGTACTTGGTATCGAAAGAAAAGTATCAAGTAAGTACTTGTATTTTATTACTCGGTAGGTACTCGGTTGCCGAGTGCTCGGCGAATCACTACTCGTTTCATGTTTAGTAAAAATCTCTGTCGTGAGAAGAAACAGCAAAAAACCCAGTGTTTAAAAAAATGGAATATGGTAAGTGGATACTGAGTCCCATAGACATCTACATTTATCCCCGATAAAAATTAATTAAATAATCATCAATTGACAATATAATATTTTATACAATTAAGTATAAAAATAAAAGAATTTTAAAAACAAGTAGTGAATATAGTACGAGGCAGAGGCAGAGCCATGCTGCAGCAGTATGGCTGCAACCTGCAACACGCATGGGTCTCGACCGGAAACGCACCACGCTCTCAGCGTATTGCTGCTATTTTACACATTAGCTACTCGTTAGCTCTTTACCACAGATTAAATAATGTTGTTACTAGTAACGAAGAGGTGACACTGAATGTGCATTTTGATTGTGAATCGAGGTAGGTGTCAATAAGCCACACCTATGTATAAAATCATAAAATTATTAATATGTGGCTCTAGTAAATTTCTTTCACATAGAACGTACACAAAATATCTTGATTGATCTTGTGTTACATAATAAAATACAATAAGTCGACTCGGGCTTATCGGGCTCGGGGTATTGCCTACGCTCACCACACCAAACACACGGGCCGGTGAGCGCTGAAGCCGATGCGTCCGCCGCAGTAGTGTTCCATTATAATAAGAATAAGTCGACTCGGGCCGTGGTATTGCCTACGCTCACCACACCAAACACACGGGCCGGTGAGCGCTGAAGCCGATGCGTCCGCCGCAGTAGTATTCCATTATAATAAGAATAAGTCGACTCGGGCCGTGGTATTGCCTACGCTCACCACACCAAACACACGGACCGGTGAGCGCTGAAGCCGATGCGTCCGCCGCAGTAGTATTCCATTATAATAAGAATAAGTCGACACGGGCCGTGGTATTGCCTACGCTCACCACACCAAACACACGGACCGGTGAGCGCTGAAGCCGATGCGTCCGCCGCAGTAGTATTCCATTATAATAAGAATAAGTCGGCTCGGGCCGTGGTATTGCCTACGCTCACCACACCAAACACACGGGCCGGTGAGCGCTGAAGCCGATGCGTCCGCCGCAGTAGTATTCCATTATAATAAGAATAAGTCGACTCGGGCCGTGGTATTGCCTACGCTCACCACACCAAACACACGGACCGGTGAGCGCTGAAGCCGATGCGTCCGCCGCAGTAGTATTCCATTATAATAAGAATAAGTCGACTCGGGCCGTGGTATTGCCTACGCTTACCACACCAAACACACGGGCCGGTGAGCGCTGAAGCCGATGCGTCCGCCGCAGTAGTATTCCATTATAATAAGAATAAGTCGACTCGGGCCGTGGTATTGCCTACGCTCACCACACCAAACACACGGACCGGTGAGCGCTGAAGCCGATGCGTCCGCCGCAGTAGTATTCCATTATAATAAGAATAAGTCGACTCGGGCCGTGATATTGCCTACGCTTACCACACCAAACACACGGGCCGGTGAGCGCTGAAGCCGATGCGTCCGCCGCAGTAGTATTCCATTATAATAAGAATAAGTCGACTCGGGCCGTGGTATTGCCTACGCTTACCACACCAAACACACGGACCGGTGAGCGCTGAAGCCGATGCGTCCGCCGCAGTAGTGTTCCATTATAATAAGAATAAGTCGACTCGGGCAGTGGTATTGCCTACGCTTACCACACCAAACACACGGGCCGGTGAGCGCTGAAGCCGATGCGTCCGCCGCAGTAGTATTCCATTATAATAAGAATAAGTCGACTCGGGCCGTGGTATTGCCTACGCTCACCACACCAAACACACGGACCGGTGAGCGCTGAAGCCGATGCGTCCGCCGCAGTAGTGTTCCATTATAATAAGTCGACTCAGGCCGTGGTATTGCCTACGCTCACCACACCAAACACAGGGGCCGGTGAGCGCTGAAGCCGATGCGTCCGCCGCAGTAGTTCCATTATAATAAGAATAAGTCGACTCGGGCCGTGGTATTGCCTACGCTCACCACACCAAACACACGGACCGGTGAGCGCTGAAGCCGATGCGTCCGCCGCAGTAGTGTTCCATTATAATAAGTCGACTCAGGCCGTGGTATTGCCTACGCTCACCACACCAAACACAGGGGCCGGTGAGCGCTGAAGCCGATGCGTCCGCCGCAGTAGTTCCATTATAATAAGAATAAGTCGACTCGGGCCGTGGTATTGCCTACGCTCACCACACCAAACACACGGACCGGTGAGCGCTGAAGCCGATGCGTCCGCCGCAGTAGTGTTCCATTATAATAAGTCGACTCAGGCCGTGGTATTGCCTACGCTCACCACACCAAACACAGGGGCCGGTGAGCGCTGAAGCCGATGCGTCCGCCGCAGTAGTTCCATTATAATAAGAATAAGTCGACTCGGGCCGTGGTATTGCCTACGCTCACCACACCAAACACACGGACCGGTGAGCGCTGAAGCCGATGCGTCCGCCGCAGTAGTGTTCCATTATAATAAGTCGACTCAGGCCGTGGTATTGCCTACGCTCACCACACCAAACACAGGGGCCGGTGAGCGCTGAAGCCGATGCGTCCGCCGCAGTAGTATTCCATTATAATAAGAATAAGTCGACTCGGGCCGTGGTATTGCCTACGCTCACCACACCAAACACACGGACCGGTGAGCGCTGAAGCCGATGCGTCCGCCGCAGTAGTATTCCATTATAATAAGAATAAGTCGACTTGGGCCGTGGCATTGCCTACGCTCACCACACCAAACACACGGACCGGTGAGCGCTGAAGCCGATGCGTCCGCCGCAGTAGTATTCCATTATAATAAGAATAAGTCGACTCGGGCCGTGGCATTGCCTACGCTCACCACACCAAACACACGGACCGGTGAGCGCTGAAGCCGATGCGTCCGCCGCAGTAGTATTCCATTATAATAAGAATAAGTCGACTCGGGCCGTGGTATTGCCTACGCTCACCACACCAAACACACGGACCGGTGAGCGCTGAAGCCGATGCGTCCGCCGCAGTAGTATTCCATTATAATAAGAATAAGTCGACTCGGGCCGTGGTATTGCCTACGCTCACCACACCAAACACACGGACCGGTGAGCGCTGAAGCCGATGCGTCCGCCGCAGTCGTATTCCATTATAATAAGAATAAGTCGACTCGGGCCGTGGTATTGCCTACGCTCACCACACCAAACACACGGACCGGTGAGCGCTGAAGCCGATGCGTCCGCCGCAGTAGTATTCCATTATAATAAGAATAAGTCGACTCGGGCCGTGGTATTGCCTACGCTCACCACACCAAACACACGGACCGGTGAGCGCTGAAGCCGATGCGTCCGCCGCAGTAGTGTTCCATTATAATAAGAATAAGGGTGACAAACAGGCACAAAGTTCACTTTATGTTAAATATGTGAATGCTGAGGCCCATAGACCATATCTTTTTTATGTTTACCGTTAAAAAGAACCCTTTATAAGGCGCAGGTTCGGCCTCACATGGAATACTGTTTCCATCTCTGGGCTGGGGCTCCATAGTGCCACCTTCTTCCACTTGACCGCATCTAGCGCAGAGAGGCTCGAATCAACTACGACCGAGTGCTTTCCGATTGGCTCAATTCACTGACACTGCGAAGAGATGTTGTAACCCCTTGCATTTTCTTTCGCATTTACCACGGGGAGTGCTCTAAGGAATTATTCGGATTAATACCAGCCGCCAAATTTCATGAACGCACTACTTGGCAAAACTCCTGATACCATCCAAACCATCTGGATGCGTGGCGGCCCACCACTGTATTTTTTTTATAGAATTGGGTGACGAACGAGCACACAGTCCACCTGATGGTAAGTGGTTGCTGTGGTCCATAGACATCTACATCTATCATCGATTACGAATCAAAATGCAGATGCGTTGTCACCCGTGAGGACTACGATGGAATGCCTCGTTTCCAGTAAAATGGGTGTCCGGTTCTCTACACTCACCATACGAAACACAGCAGCATTAAGCTACTATTTGACGCTGGTATTCTGTGAGAGCGTGGTCCCTCCCACGTCGAGCCGACCCATTCGTGCTACAACTATACTACTAATATAACTGCAGCATGGCTCTCTACCACGTATAAAATATGTATGTTTCACTAAGAGTTTTCTTCCGCGTAAGACTTCTCTGTGGACGAGATGTTTACCACCGGCGATTTTTCCGCATCGTTACGACTTAAGGACCTTCAAGAAAAGAGCTTACTCCTTTCTAAAAAGCTCATGGGCAGCCATAGTCACTTAACATCAGGTAAGCGATATGCTTCTTTGCCTCCTCTCCTATGATAATGAAAAAATAATAAATAAAAACTTTGATTAAGAAATAAAATATGAATGCATTGGCACCCCTGAGCTTACTCGTACACACATAAAGATGGTAATACACTTGTTTTAAATTCTAATTTTAAATTTTCCAATCTCAGCCCAACTGAGTTACATACCTCAGTTGACTTCTTGATCGAAGTTAGAATTACTTAATGAGATATTTTATCCCATTTTTTTATAGAATAAGTATGACAAATGAGCACACAGTCCACCTCATAGTATGTGGATGATGTGGCCCATAGACTCAAAACGCAGATACATTGACACCCCTGAGGACTAACATGGAATGTCTCTTTTCCAGTAAAAAAGGGTCTCTGGATCTCTACACTCAACAAAGTTCAGCAGTATATACAATATGTAACATAATTAACGCACACCCTCAGACACCCCAATTAGTATAATATGTTATAATCATAATACATACACTGAATTTTTAGTTAAACATTTTTATGCACTGATTATTTATCAAATTAGTTATACTAATTCCGGAAGAATGTTGTGGTCACAGTACAAATCCACGAACGCAGACTTTAACGTGCTTGAAATAAAGTTCATTTTTCTTTATTTTTATTGAGTGACAGAATTAGTAATAATAAAAATAAAACTGCACTCTTAAGTCTTATTGCCTTAAGTTACGGTCCATTTCAGTTTGTTTTGACTGTAAAGATTTAGTGTGACTGTAATTTACATAGTTTTAATTATTTTTGGGAAAAAAATTACCTATATTAAAAATGATAGGAATCGATTCAGTAAATGATTCTGAACAAACTACTTTCTCAAAGTGCGTTAATTATGTTACATGTTGTATAAGCTGCTATTTTACCCTGGTATTCTATGAGAGTGTGACTCTACTATGTATGAAATGGACATATTTATCAATAACTTCAAGCATCGCACCAGCAATTCCCCTATTGTTGCAGATGTTCATGTATGATAGTGAACACATACCAACAGCTGAGCTGTATTCCTGTTCTCCTGTATAAAAAAACATTTTGCTATTTCTTGAGTGATTAGGATTTTAACTTTGTAGGAAAAAATCAAATAATTTATATATCCTTCATTTTACCAAAAAAGTTTATTCATAACAGTGTTTCATATTTACAAATAAATAGTTAGTTAAAAGCATGTTCATTTTTACAAATAATTTTATTTACACTAATAACTTCAGCAAGATCTGATAAAAACACTGCATAAAATTTGTTAAACTGGCATAATAGGGGTTAGGTCAAAATGACCTTACATATTTTATTTTGCCTCTAGACTATGCATATGACAGTGCCATTCTTTTTAGTAGTTTATTTATTGCTCCAAGTCTTTGATGACACAGAAGCACTAAGACAACAACCTCACTTATGGTGATGTGCAAAGCTAAAAAATTCAATTTCATACTTTTATGCCAATTTTCTTTTGGATAATTTTGATCTTTTGTCATAACTTTTTTGTGTTCATTTCTTGGGTTTTGGTGTTAATAATGATTTTCGGTTATTTGATCTACAATTTTGTTGGTAGATTGAAAAAAAAGATTTAGAGAAAAGAGAATGATAGTGTCTAAAATTAATAATTGAAAAAGCTTGCATGTATTTTACACCATCTGATGAAGTATTCACTGAAGATAATTGTATCAATAAGCATAGGAAATCCATCAGCACAGTCTCTTCCCTCAGATAGTGATGACACTGACACTGTCTATAATCTTAAGTGAAATACGGTTTGACAGTTTTTCACTTCTGCAGTAAGAGAATCTCTGATCTATAACTGGATTCCGAAAGTTCTCAAGTTGTGAGGAACTCATTTCTCATAATGTTGGTAAAGATTGATTTACAGCTTGAGATAGGACACCAGGAGCAGAGCCTCTTTGGCATAATATTCAAATGAGAGCTGAAAATTAATAAATTCCAATGAAGTAGGCACCAGAAGCTAAATCTGGCAATGAATAAGAATCTGTCATAGCTGAACCAGAATGGTGGCTTTCTGGCACTGATAACATACTGAGAAATGTTTTTATATTAAATAATGCATGCATAGTGGCATAAAAAGAGCTTATTGCTGTCAATTAATTACCTTGTAAAGATTAAGAGATTACTTAGTTATCTACCCCTTAACATTAGGATTAGATTTCTGCCCCTGTGACGTTGGATTTAAAACACTCGGGCCTACTTTTAATCTCTGCAATGAGTCCTCGCACCACCAGAGGCGATGTGAATCTGTCAAAAGATGAGCCGCAACATATGTATACAGGCTGCCTTAGTGCCAACGCTAATTTCCGTGCAAGTGGTACTGCACCGACCTCCACACCAAAAAGAGAGCTGCTGAGCGCACCACGGCTTTCAATTTGCGCAGGCATACCGAGCGCTACCTCCCCTAATTCAGGCTTATCAGATCCTATCCATAATAGTGCTGAACCTTCCATACGTAACACAACAACGCGGCACAAAAGCTCTCCACTCCACACTTCAAAATCATGAATACGCCATGAGCTTTTTCTATATATAATTCGTCGTTTTGACGTTACTACACGTGGTGATCCTGGTTCTTCCATTACAACAAATACAACTTTTAGCTCCTCTTTACAACAAATTAGATAATATTGCAGTCAAAAATCACAGCTTAGGTACTCAAACTCAAATTATATTATGAAGTATGAACAAACCACAAACACAAAACAAATTGCATTTGGAATATCATAGATAAATAAATGTAGCAAGCTATGGAATATTTTGATTGTTTTTTATTGTAGCTTGCCTTGTCATTCGAAGCAGGCAAAAGTTTTGGACTATACAGCATAGTTTATTTTGCATATTGTTGACAAAACTATTTACTACAGTTAACAATCTAAAGTGTATTTTAGTTACAAAGTCTTTAGAATATTAATTTATGCTAATTCATCACATTGAGAAATTATTTAAAGATTTTGATGCCAGCAGTCGCCCAAGCGGATAAAATATCTGATATTATTAATGCAAAAATAAATAAAAATTTTAACAATATATATTTGCAGATGCAAATATATATTGTTAAAATTTTTCCTGAATAAAGAAATTATTATTATTATTATTATTCCGCCTTTTGTAGTTTAAATTTTTCTTGAAAAGTTCAGCAAATTTTGAATCAATATTTTGGCGAACATCTTCAATAGTCTTTATAATTAAATCGACATGTTGTAAAGCTGCTGCCAAATTGCATAGCAGACATTGAAGTGAAGTATTTTGCATAGTATCAGTGTGTACAGGAACAACATTCCTAAGCAACGTAAGCTTATAACAAAATCACTTGAAATGACTGATCTCAGAAAAGAATTAGCCTTGGACGATGTTTCAGAATCCATGTCTGTGCTTAAGTCGTCTAGTATATTAACAATAGCTTTACGTTTTTCCATTGTGTTTCAGGGAAGTTTTTTTCGATATTATCTTTTAAACACTTGGTTCGTTTTGCCGAAATTTCCAACCGATTTTATAATTCCAATAGTATTTCGAATAGGCTAAACCTGGCAAGAATGACCCAGAGTTAAATTCAATGAATATGAGCTGTAATGAACGTATAAGGCTTCTGAATGTGTTTCACGAATTACTGATTGCACACCTTTAAAACTTCCCTTCATCGAAGAAGCTCCATCATATCCTTAACCGACTAAATATTCACAATCCACTCCCAAAGATTTTAATTCAGATAAAATTGCATTAGCTAAATATCTTCCATTTTTATTCTCAACTGTTACAAAAGTTAAAAAATCTTCACGCAAGATAAACCCATAATATTTTGGCTTGGCATATCCTAGACAAATGGACATCTGTTCTTGTCATAAAACATCAGTAGTTTCGTCAACAAGGATTGGATCGCAGAATATAATCATTGCACAATTTTTGTCTGGTTTTTTTAATTTCTTTAAGAAATTTATGATTACAAAGACAGATAGTTTTGGTGTAAATATAATCTCATTATAGTTTATCCTTACACCATTATTTTACCACAAATTGCAATAAGTTCATTTTTATGGTCGGGCTTAGGTAGTTAGCGTTCAACGTCATATTTTCTGTGTGCTTTATTAGATTTAAGTCTCCACCACATCTGCTTTTCATCCGTAACAGACCACGAAAGTTTCCATTGTTTGTTTCTGGCTCAGCATCATTGATTTTTATTAAACCTGAGTCGCACGTACCTCTCAGTGCCAATTCTTGAGGTTTTTTTTTTATAGAAGAGGGGGCAAACGAGCATGCGGCTCACCTGATGTTAAGTGACTACCGCCGCCCATGATCAACCGCAACACCAGGAGAATTGCGGGTGCGTTGCCGGCCCTTTAGAAAGGAGTAAGCTCTTTTCTTGAAGGTCCCCAGGTCGTATCGGTCCGGAAAAATCGCCGGTGGTAAACTATTCCACAGAGAGGTTGTACGTGGAAGAAAACTCCTTGTGAAACGTACAGTGGTGGACCGCCAAGCATCCAGATGGTGTGGATGGTATCGGGACGTTTGCCGTGTAGTGCGTTCACGAAATTTGGCGGCTGGGATTAATCCGAACAATTCCTCAGAGCACTCCCCGTGATAGATGCGGTAAAATACGCAAAGAGATGCAACATCTCTTCGCAGCACCAGTGAATCGAGCCGATCGGAAAGCACTCGGTCGTCGACGATCCGAGCCGCTCTGCGCTGAATGCGGTCAAGTGGAAGGAGCTGGTACTGGGGAGCCCCAGCCCAGAGATGGGAACAGTATTCCATGTGCGGCCGAACCTGCGCCTTGTAAAGTTGCAGGCGGTGTGCCGGCATGAAATACTGTCCCGCTCTGCTGAGCACGCCAAGCTTTTTAGAGGCCAATTTGGCCTTCCCTTCCAAGTGACCACGAAACTGCACGTCACTCGATATGTCGACGCCGAGGATTCCGATACTGGCTGAGGCAACAAGGGGAGTGCCTTGAAACTGAGGGGATACGACAAAGGGGTTCTTTTTAGCGGTTAACGCGCAAACTTGTGTCTTCTGGGGGTTAAACTGGACTAGATTTAGTCGTCCCCAATCCGAGACTCTGTTCAGCAAAGACTCGACTTCAGACACAAGTTTGTCCCGGCACTCGGAGACGTTTTCCCGAGAAATATTGGCTCGGCCGGTGTAAAGAGCATCACCAGTGCTGTCATCTGCATAGCAATGAATGTTACGGGTATGCAACATATCATTGTTATGCAGAAGAAACAGCGTTGGCGATAGCACGCAGCCCTGTGGAACACCAGCATTAATAGGCTTGCAATCGGAGCTTGCACCGTCTACAACGACCTTGATGCTCCGATCTGCAAGAAAGCTGGTGATCCAATCGCACAATTTCTCGGGAAGCCCAAAGGAAGGGAGCTTCGAAAGAAGCGCTTTGTGCCAAACCCGATCGAAGGCCTTCGCAATGTCCAAACTAACGGCCAATGCCTCCCCCTTGAACTCTACTGCCTCCGCCCATCTGTGAGTGAGGTAGACCAGAAGATCACCAGCTGACCGACCACGGCGAAAACCGTATTGGCGGTCACTAATCAGCTGGTGATGCTCAAGGTACCTCATGAGCTGGCAGTTTACAATGGACTCCATTGTTTTGGAGAACAAGGAGGTGATGGCGATTGGCCGGTAGTTGGACGGGTCTGAGCGGTCGCCTTTTTTAGGGATCGGGTGGACGAAAGCCGTCTTCCATGATTTTGGGACTACGCCCAGGGAGTAGGAGTACTGGAAAAGACGCGTTAAAACCGGTGCCAACTCTGGAGCACACGTCCTCAGCACAATTGGGGGGATTCCGTCAGGCCCACTCGACTTGTGGATGTCCAGGGAGAGGAGTGCTTTGCGAACCGAGCGCTGTGTGAACTGCACTTCCGGCATGGAGCACTCACACCGCGGGATGGTCGTACTTCCCCCGTCATCGAGAGTCGAGTTAGACGCAAAGAAAGAGCCTAGAAGATCGGCTTTCTCCTTTGCAGTATGGGCCAGTGAGTCGTCCTCCTTGTGCAGAGATGGAAGAGATGGCTGACAGAAATTCCCCTGGACAGCCTTGGCGAGAGACCAGAATGCACGGGTTCCAGAAGGAAGGCGAACTAGTTTCTCGCCAATTCTGCCTATGTGCTCTGACTTTGCCTTGGCAATGACTCTTTTGAAGGACCTAGAGGCGGAATTATACTTCTTTTTTAGAGCGCTGGTGTTTACATCCCGGGACGCTGATGCATCAACCCAGGCTTGGTAGCACTCCTGCTTATAGCATGATGCTATTTTACAGGAGCGACCAAACCATGGCTGAGATTTGCCTCCAATGGGCACCACAGAGGAAGGAATAAAAAGTTCCATACCCTGAAGTACCACATCAGTAACAGAATCCGCAACAACGCTGGGATCATCCGGCGAGAAGCAAACCCGCCCCCAAGGGTAGGATGCAAAGAAAGACCGCATCCCATCCCAATCGGCTGACCTATAGTGCCAAACACGGCGGCAGCCTGCAGATTGCAACCGCGATTTCAGCGTGAGTGGCACAACACTCCGGACCAGACAATGGTCCGAGGAGCCTAAAGGGGAGTCAACGGAAATCTGATATCCGTCCGGGTGAGAGGTCAGCAGAAGGTCCAACAGGGAAGGTGCATGATCCTCCACATCTGGGATCCGCGTAGGCGATGTAACCAGTTGTGTCAGACCATATGCCAAGGCAAAATCATGAACAGATCTCCTCGCATGATCGGTTAAACGTGAACCAAGCCATTCGGCGTGATGGGCGTTAAAGTCGCCGAGGATCACGATCTCTGCGGAGGGGATCTGCTGTAGCAACGAATCTGTAGCCATTTGGACGTGGTCGAAGAGTCGGTCTGTTTCGGCATTACCGCTATGGGACCTATAGAGGCACCCGTAGACGCGCGGATGGTCGTCGCTGTCTACACGTAGCCAAAGGATGGACAGGTCCGAACCTTCAAGTCTGCCGAGGCGTCGAGAACAGATGTCCTCTCTGACGTAAACGCAAACTCCAGCCCGAGGCACAAAGGAGTGTTCCAGTTTGTACCCCGGGTAGGAGAGATACGAGACATCAGCCGGAGAGGACACCTGCGTCTCGGTCAGAAAGAGCAGAGCCGGCCTCGCCGTCTCGAGATGGTAGTGGACGGCGTTTAGGTTGGAGTGAAGTCCCCTGATATTGCAGAAATTCACGGACAGCGTGGCAGGGGTCGCCTTGGTCTTGTTGCTCCGTTTGCCCCGAGCAGTTGTAGTCTTGAGCGGAATTTTGCCCCCCCCGCCCCCCAGAATACGCGGGGCAGCCTGAGCACCCACGCTCAGAAGTGGAGAAACATGGTCATGGATGCTCAGCGAGGGATTCTCCAGGGGTGCTGGTACCCTCCTGGGGTAGTCTATCATTATTTAATTCCGCTACCATGTTAATGGGGGGGGGGGGGGGGGATTTGGGCCTCCGGCCACCTGCACTCACCAGATGAAACGCGGAAGCAGAGCTTCCACTTCACGCCGGTATTCTGTGAGGTCGTGGTACCACCCCGGTTTGAGCCGGCCCATACGTGCAACAGCAAAGCTGCCGCGTGGCTCTACCACTGTTAAAGTCTACATAATTTGTTTCAATAATCTGAATGAGCCGTTTCCGATTTTCTGCTATTTGCGCTAGGTATCCGCTATTAATCTGACTTATTATATGCGTTTGAGATTTATTATTCACCTTCATAAAATTATCAGCCAATAATATAGAAGATTTGTGGTACTGGCTTTCACTGTGATGTTTAAAATCATGTACAGCATCTTTCCTTTTAGTGAGCGGCTGAGTGACTAAGGATTGCAAGTCCTGATGAGAGCCTTTACCTGCGCAGTCTCTGGCAAATAATACACAATATTTACATAAAGCACCTTGTGGCCCTGTACTCGTATAAACCAACCACGAGAACCGTTTAAGCCATTGCATTTGATATTTTAGCTTTCTTTCATCGTCATTTACTGGAAGCTTGAATGTCTTCTGGCATCCAAGGAGATTTAAACAATCTTTACTTTAAATTATCACCGATTTTGCTGTTTGATCCCGTATAATACACATCTAACATGCTGAGAAACATCATCCACAGTCCCACGAATGGCAGCAGAAGTACCGGAACTACTTGTAGCAGTATCACTGTCGAAAACACTTGAACATTGATTTTCAGTAGAACCTTAGCTACCCGTACCAGGTTTAGATTTTTTAAATAAATATTTGAATAAAGTATTTTCTTGCGTCCTTTTTGCCATTTCGAGTGTTGAATCAGCCTGTAACAATTAAAAAACAGCCAAGTATTAACTCCATTTGTACACAAATATTTACTTCGATAAAGATTTATAAGAAAATGAATACGAGTAGAAATAGAATAGAATTTTAATTCCAAAAATTATAACACAACTTAGTTCAATACTAATTCACAAGACTATTATTTCACATACTGCACAATTACTTTGCTTATATCGCCTTAGTCGCATTGGATCGCTTTCGAAGAGAGAACTGTCTCTCCGTGTTTTTTTGTGCCCGAAGCAATAAGGACAACCCTCCGGAAAGCTAGGGAGGGAGGCGGTGAATGCTCATAGCATACCACGCGGCCAGCTGCGTGGTAATGTGCAGACTTTTAGCAACTAAACACCACCTTTAGAGATTGGCTTACCGATCTGACGAAAGATCTTTAAGCCGTAAACGGACGCCACCCTCCTTGGCAGAAAGGAGGGCGCAAGCGGCGAAAAGCCTCTTAGAAGTGTGCCTAACTAAAGCAGATTAAGGATGTGTTAAGTGTGTAACCGTGCGTTTGCACTGACGCGATTTTCACAAAAAAACATGTTTTAAACACTGTTTTCTGTCAATGTATCAAAAAGCGTTCGCATAGTCAAGGAACATTTTTTTGTGAATTATGTTTGACAGTTTATTGTACATTACATATTATAACTATATTATATCTATATATCTGCAGAAACAAAATGTTTGAAAACAAATTTGTAGAAATATTATTATGTTGAAAGATAAGTTTGACGTTGTGTATTTGTAGACACTTTTTAATCGAGTCAGAGAATTTTCAACATAGATTACTGTATATATACTAGAGATTTTCAACAATAATGGGTTCAAGTGATGAAGAGGTGAATAATGGATTCAAGTGATGAGTGTACTGTACATTTACAACAAAAAAGAAAGAAATCGAGGTTCTGGACGCGCGTGCAATGTGTTTGACAGTGATTCGCAGTGGAATACGGAATAGAGACTAAAAACTGTGCTGCATGACGAAGAAAGTGATACATGAGAAAATTCTACCAATTGCATAATCACAACCTTAAACGCCAAAATTGTATTAAGTGTTTAACTAATGAAAATACAGTAACTAAATTATCCAAGAAAATAACATCAACATTTGCGCTGTAATTACAAGTTCAAACAAGAAATTGAAAGAAAAAGCTACATGACACATGAAAATCATAGCCTTGTGGCTTTATAAAAGGTCACCCACCTGTTGCAGACTAGTCAGGCTCTATTAAAGGGTTAACTGAGTACTCTTTGCTGTTGGAATCAATCAACCAGTTTTTAAGGCCTGGCAGATTTTTTAAATACTATAAAACCATCGGACAATCAATTTATATTGTTATTTGAAGAAATGTCTTTAAAAAAATGTGATGTATTATCCAAAAGAAGATTTGATTGATGTGTATTAGGATCATAGTACACAAGGAACATCTTCAGTCATTGTATCATATGCATTAGTATTTATGATTGTTAGTATTAGGAAGACTGAAACAGCCCATTGCCCACTATTTTTCAAATGCATTTTTAACTGCAAATCAACTTACTGTACTTATAAAAGAGGTAATTATTAGTACTTTGTATTATGTTTCATTTTATTTCAACAGTTGAAATTAAAGTTGATTATAAAAGCTCAATGGTTGTAAAACATATTTAATTTTTGATTTCAGGTCTGGAATCAGTCATTGCTGGCATAACTTCCAGGCTCTCAGGCTGGGATGAATATAGCTGCAACAGTTAGTGATATGGACGGAGTAAATTTACAAGTTCTCTCTATTTTGGGTGCAAATGTGCAACGACTATATTTTGCATTCCATAACAAAGAGATAGTGACACTTTGATATGCCATATTTATTACATAAGGGATCTTGCAATGGAGTTAATGCATTTCACATTGAAATAACTTTGTTTTGCAGAAGAGACCCATGAGAGCACTTTACAACCTAAGTCCGAAGGAGTCTTTTCAAGAAAGTTTTTTAGAAGTACATATATTAACTATAGCGTTTTAGTAATTTTACGAAAATTTAATGTATGTTTTTTTGTTAATTTTTGTTTTTTGTCTTTGTTAATTTAATGTACACAAAAGCAACAATAGTTTTTATTAAAAATAGTAATGTATATTCTGTAAATACTAGGAACAAGTACAAGCTAGTTATATCAGTTATTCTACTTCAAAGAATTAGTTTTCCTTCATGGGGCAAAGTATATGCTTTTACAACAAGTCATAAAATATGCAGCCTATCAAAAACTGAAAATTTTTAACTAAGCAAAGTTGTTCAAAAAAAGGTTATTACAATAAAATATACGATTGATAAACCCCTGGGAATGGGGTGATTAATATTGTTTCTAAATGTTTTAATATTTAATTGTAAAACATTATATTCTAAATAACATTTTGTTTAAATGACCCGCTTGGACTTTGTTTTCTACGTAGGACAGAGGCTTTTCCCAAACGAGTATAAACATTAATTACTTATTGTGTTTTGTAATCAAGTATTCTCTATTAAGTTTTGTAGTTTTGAATAAAATTTGTTCTGTTTACGTCGTAACTGCAAGCATATAATACAGAGACAAAATTATAAGGTTATTTTAAATCAGGGAAATAAATAGACAACCAATTATTATCAAAATGAAATTATTATTTGCTGGTTTTACTCTGCTCTTGTGTACATGAGCTTATTTATTATTTAACTTGTTTTTGATTCAAATATTGCTATTTTAGGTATTGTAGACATGCTAGGGTTTTTAATTGTGCATGATATTATCAATACATTTATAATTGTAAATCATCTGTATTATTTTGTCCTTTTTTACATAGGTAATTGAAATATTGTAATCAGTATTGATTTTTATTTTCTTGTTTTAACTCATCTAATGACTTAATAGACAGAACTAATTTTGCTAAAGAAATTTTGTCTCCTCCCTTCGGTAGTGTTCTAGTATTATGCAAGTTTGAGAAATGTTATTCTGTACCTTAGAATCACCTGCTATTAGGCGGCCAGTATACATATACTAGGCGATGTCGGATGCATGGCTGTTACATTCCGTCTGGACTGTAATACTAAGCCTGCAAGACCCAACATTGTAAACTTAGTATAACAATCTTTTTAACACCCTTTGGGTCCAGACTAATAAAATGATAAATATTGTTGCCATTATATACATATTATGTTATATATTTTCAGAGTAATCAAATTCGAAACTTAAGCTTAAATACAAATATTCAGTTTTTTAAAATATCAGTAAATAAAGCTTCTTCTTTTATTTGCAACTATCCTAAATTGAATCCGATTTATGGGCACGTTTTTGCCTACCGATCGACTAACATGTTTCAAATATAAGCAAGCTCTAACTAATTTTTAATGTCTTTATCTTACGAGGAAACTGAAAAATTATTAAATATAGATAGTTAAAAATGCAAACTGTTAAGCAAAATAATAACACACACTCACTCCTTTCACACACACACACTCATATACTACACACTGGCATCTACGTATTAATTTTACACTTCTAAACTTGTAATATTGGTTTATGATTAACAAATCACCAATATTAAATGAACATTTTGCATATTATATTTTATTGTTTTAAGAAAATGAAATATTAACTGAGTCACTACTCACTAAGTTTCAATTATTTCTATGTGAAATACAGAATAAGTTCTTGTAAACGTTTACTTTAACATTTGAATATTAATATAAGTGTGTGACACATTTATAGAATATCTCTCTTGCCTTACTCTTGTACCATACAACTAAACATTTAGCTATAATAGTATTGAGCCATTTGTCGGATTAGAACATAGCACATAGCTAATTATTTTACTTCTTCCCACTTTTATTTATTTCTTGTTTGCGGTATAATTGTTTTTATGTTTTTGTTTTTCTATTTCGTATGTATTTAATGGGGAGGGCTTAGCAGATGTAACAAAGGACTGTGACCTGCCACGGTTGCTAAAGATACATTAATATACTACTGAGTTTGATTTACGTCTTATCAATGTAATTTTGTAAGTATATGTTTTTATGTAGAGTATATTTGGATTCAATAAATATTATTATGTGGGGTATCCATATAGTTTTCTCATCTGGTTGGGTTCTATAAATATATAATTATAAATGAAAATGAAAAGATAAATATACATAAATATCAATGAAATAAAATAAATACAATAATACATAAATAAATAAAAGCCCTACCAGATGGAAGTCCTCAGCAGGGGAGACCAAACCGCCGAGGGTTAGGGGGAAAGGGAAAGAAACCGGCGGGCGGTATCGAGGAGAACCGCCTTCTGCATTTGAGCTCGGAGCGGTCCGTCACGGAGTCCCAGTCGCCTCAGATGACCCGAGAGGCTAACTGGGTTTAGCCCATTCGCAGAGACGACTACGGGAAAAATTTCGGTCGGCAGACCACCCCACATGTCGGTCACCTCGTGAGCCTTTCACTAGGTTCTCGTCATATGGAATGGTAATGTCGACCAAAAATATCCTTGACTGTGCCCGGTCCATCAGCATAATATCAGGTTTATTCGCAAGAATAGTCCGGTCTATGATGATGGCCCGATCCTAGTAGAGCCTGGCGCGGTCATTTTCGAGCACGGCTTTCGGTAAGTACTTATAATAAGGCAGTTTCCGATCCACAAGACCGTATTTCAGAGCGAGCTCCTGGTATAGAATTCTGGCTACTAGGCTGTGCCTGTGTAAGTACTTTGACATGCCTAAGTGACTCACCGGGATGGCGACAAGCTTATTATTACTCTTACGAATGTTTGCGTGTGCAGTAAAATCACTTACAATGCATTACTGCGCATTTTGAATTTAAGAGATAAAAAACCGGCCAAGAGCGTGTCGGGCCACGCTCAGTGTAGGGTTCCGTAGTTTCCCGTCCGTCACAATAAATGTTCCCACTTATGAGTTTAAAGGTGGGTATCCATTATGTTCGCGCTCCAGCAGCGCTCCGCGCTCCTGCAACTGCTCCCGGTAGTGGGTACTGTTGTTTCCATCCAAGTTCTAAATGATTTTCCTAGAAAGTCCTTATAAAGTTCTACTTTTCAGATTTTTTTCACATTTTCTAAACTTATGGTTCAAAAGTTAGAGGGGGGGACACATTGTTTTTTTACTTATGGAGCGATTATTTCCGAAATTATTGACATTATCAAAAAATGATTTTAGTAAACTCCTATTCATTTTTAAATACCTTTCCAACAATATATCACACGTTAGGGTTGAAATTAAAAAAAATCACTTCCCACTTTACATATAGGGGAGCTACCCTAATAAAACATTTTTTTTCCAATTTTTATTTTACCACTTTGTCGGCGTGATTGATACACATATTGGTACCAAATTTCAGCTTTCTAGTGCTAACGGTCACAGAGATTAAGCGAGGACGGACAGACAGACATGGCGAAACTATAAGGGTTCCTAGTTGACTACGGAACCCTCAAAAGGATACAAAGTTTGAGATTTTTTAAAATTGATTTGTCTTGAACGGCCTATATTAGTTATCTTGAACCTTCTCTGCAAATTTGACCGGTTATCACAAAATAACCCTGTTTATCTCCAAGGAAACACAGATTATTGGAATAAGCCTAAACTATGGTAAGCTTTGTAAAATTTTGAGAGAAAGGTGGTACATGGTTTCATATTTCTTTCTCATATATATATATATATATATATATATATATATATATATATATATATATATATATATATATATATATATATATATATATATATATATATATATATATATATATATATAATTAGTAGAACATGTGGAAGAAAAATTTCTTGTCACTTAAAACACATTATGAAGATGGCAGTGACAAACTAAATTATTTGATAAACAGTTTTCTACATTATTTTTTTAAGTTATGTATTTTAATTGAATAAATAATTAGAAATTTGTATTATATTTTATTATGTTCTTTTATATCGAGCTCTGGGACAGGCAACCTAAAAAAATACCCCAAAAAAGGACAAAATTTTTCCACCTCACGAGAGAATTGCAGATAATCTGATTAATGATAAAGATGGAATTTGTGGAGATATATACCACATTTAATAGTTTCACTCAATAGTGCCTCTCAATGGATAGGTCATAAGATGAACATGGACAAAACAAATATCATGCTTAATGTCCGTGTCACACCTATGTCGGTAGTTGTTGGGAGCACTAAGCTGGAAGTTGTTGACGAGTACGTTTACCTGGGACAAATAGTCTTGACTAGGTAAGTCCAACTTCGAACGAGAGGTCAATCGACGGATTCAACTCGGCTGGGCAGCGTTCGGGAAATTACGACGCATCTTCTCGTCAGTTATACCTCAAAACCCGAAAACTAAGCTGTATCACTAGTGCGTGTTGCCAGTGATGACCTACGGAACCGAGACGTGGTCCTTCACTGCTGGCCGTATGAGGACGCTCAAAGTCGCTCAGCGAGCTATGGAGAGGGCTACGTTCGGAGTTTCTCTGCGTGATAAACATAGAAATGAGGATATCCTCAGTAGAACTAGAGTGACCGACATAGCTCAACGGATTAGTAAGCTGAAGTGGCAATGGGCCGGCCATATAGCTCGAAGAACCGAAAATCGTTGGGGAAAAAAGGTTCTCGAGTGGCAGACTAAAGGTAGGCGAAGTGTAGGGCAACCCTTCACGAGATGGAGTGACGACCTGGTAAGACATGCACGTAGTCGATGGATGCAGGTGGCTCAGGACCGTGCTTTGTGGCATACCTTGGGGGAGGCCTATGTTCGGCAGTGGACTTGTGAAGGGTTGTAATGATGATGATGATGATACCACATTTATATTTTGTATCTAAGTTATCATTCGTCTCCGCTAGGGTTGATAATGTTTTGTGATGTTTACCAACTAAATTGGATAACAGAAAAACACGATTTAAAACAAATCGCGAAATATAAAAAAACAACAGTGCGAACGCTAACGTTGACAAATCTATAGATAAACAAGTAAAATGTCTATGTTGTAATCAATGCGAACACAGCTACAAACAAATCTTGATATCTGTTGAAAATTTTACACAGTTTTTGTGAGTGCGAACGCCACCATCAACAAAACATGTTGTGTAATTTGTTTTATACGATTTGTTTCAAAACATTACATGTTGAATGTTTCTCAGTGCAAACGTACTGTTAAGTTCTTCCAGGCATTGGCTACCCGTCTTTCAATCTCTGAATCCATTTTTGGGCAAACACACAAAAACAAAACCAAAAACTGATTACATGCCAAAGAGCCATGGAGAGGAGTATACTGGGTTACACAAAAAGAGATAGAAAGAGAGCTGTAGATCTAAGATAAATTACCAAAATTGAAGATATAATAGTTAAAATTAGAAAACTCAAATGGAGATGGGTAGGCCACATGATGAGAGAGAATAGAAATAAATGGACGAAAGATATAACAGAATGGACCCCTAGATACCAAACAAAAAGAAAACGAGGAAGACAAAGAAAACGTTGGTCTGATGACTTAAAAAAGCATGCGGGTCCAACATGGCACAGAACAACTGAAACAAGAGCAGAATGGAGAAAGCTGGAGGAGGCCTTCGTGTCGCAAAGACACGCCGACGCGATGCCCGATAACAACATCATACTTACCTAATAATATAATATCAACTAAAATTAAATACACATGATATTAATAATATATAATAGTAATTCAATAATGTTAATAATGAATTTAATGTTAAGGTCAATTTTACTTTAAAGTTATATATTTTAATTTGCATGTATAATTTTAACTATGGAATGATAAATTATGTATATTGTGTTTGCAATAAAGGCTTATAAGATAAGTGTGTTAAGTTCAGGTCAGCCGAAAGCTTGTTGGGGGGGGGGGGGGGTCGGAGAGAGAGTTTTTCGGTCTGCGCACACTATAGCGAGTCTGAAGAGGGGCTGCATAGACAGCTGTCTCACGAATGAGGCGATTTGAGTGGGACTCTGAGGCTTTGAAAAATCTCTCAGAGAGTGATTTGAAGAGTCTCTCCATGCTCGACGGCTCACTTATATATTCCGCAGACGCGGCGCAACGAAACATCGAGAATAACCCGTCTCATTTTATGCTTATTGAATATTCCCGAAATGCAGTTCGTGCACGTCTCCCAAGTTGCGTTGCTTGTGTAGTTGGCTTAGCACGTAGTTTCGCTGCTCCCTAATAGATGTCACTGCGCCGCTATTTAAGTATCATCGTGCGAATACCAAGCGAGCATAAAGTCATACATAATAAAAATAACAGGAGGTGGAGAATTTTGTTGGTAGTGATTAATTATCATGTTGTGTAATATTAATTTTTTATTCCGGCGGGGGAGGGGGTCAATCCCCCTCACTGACCACCATATATACAAGTACACTGGACTGGCTTTGGTTTGCGCCCTCCTTTCTGCCAAGGAGGATCGCGTTCGTATACGGCTTAGAGATCTCTAGTTAGACCGTTAAGCCAGTCCCTAAAAGGTGGGGTTTTGTGGGTGAAAGTCTCCACATAACCACGCAGCCGGCTGCGTGGTATGCTACGAGCATTCCTCACCTCCCTCCACCGCTTCCCGGAGGGTCGCCCATATTTGCTTCGGGCGCAAAAAAAACTGGCTATACCATACAAAATGTCTGTGCCAATTTGAAGCACCCCTAACGGTCGTCTTGGAAACTAAAATTGACATAATATGCCAAAGTCTGTTATCTTATTTAAATTGTCTTATTTAAAAATCTGTATTTTGAACTTTTAAACTAAAAAACGAAAGTATTTTATGTTGTTTGATTGTGTATAATATTAGTTACATAATAAGAATTTTTTAATAATAATGAGAGTGTGCCTAATCTGTAAATCTCGTTACCAAAAGGGAAGTGGTATAACGTTTCGCAAGTAAGTGAACTTGCAGCTAATATTAAAGAAATTAAAACTATTTGATAAAATAAATACTTAAAAATTTGTTACTAATCTCAATATCATATATACCAACATATTTGGCTATATATTACTGAGTTTTGATAAACAATAAAATTCAATAGGGTTGTCGAGTTCCTTGTCTATAATACTTATCGATGGTCTTTCCTACCCTTATCTGTTAACAAACAAAGTCGCCAACAACAGATGATTATCAAATGTTTATTAGTTAACAGGTTTCCAACTGAACCTAGAGTAAAATTACGGCTTAAAAGCATAAATATTGTGAATTAGCGTCTGAATCAAAATTATCATATTTGTTCTGAACATTTCACAGACGACTGTTTTAATAGACATGAGAACTGCACCACTTTGAAAAAGAGCAGTATACCGACAATATTTTCTGGTATTACCAGTACCAGTAAGTTTATTTTTTTATAGAAGAGGGGGCAAACGAGCATGCGGCTCACCTGATGTTAAGTGACTACCGCCGCCTATGAGCAACCGCAACACCAGGGAATTTGCAGGTGCGTTGCCAGCCCTTTAGAAAGGAGTAAGCTCTTTTCTTGAAGGTCCCCAGGTCGTATCGGTCCGGTAAAAATTGCCGGTGGTAAACTATTCCACAGAGAGGTTGTACGCGGAAGAAAATTCCTTTTGAAACGTACAGTGGTGGACCGCCAAGCATCCAGATGGTGTGGATGGTATCGGGACGTTTGTCGCGTAGTGCTTTCACGAAATTTGGTGGCTGAGATTAATCCGAACAATTCCTCAGAGCACTCTCCATGGTATATGCGAAAGAAAATGCAAAGAGATGCAACATCTCTTCGCAGTGCCAGTGAATCGAGCCGATCGGAAAGCACTCGGTCGTCAACGATTCGAGCCGCTCTGTGCTGGATGCGGTCAAGTGGAAGGAGCTGGTACTGGAGAGCCCCAGCCCAGAGATGGGAACAATATTCCATGTGCGGCCAAACCTGCGCCTTGTAAAGTTGCAGGCGGTATGCCGGCATGAAATACAGTCCCGCTCTGATGAGCACGCCAAGCTTTTTAGAGGTCAATTTGGGCTTCTCTTCCAAGTGACCACGAAACTGCACGTCAGTGCAGTTTCATGGTCACTCGATATGTCGACGCCGAGGATTCCGATACTGGCTGAGACAACAAGGGGAGTGCCTTGAAACTGAGGAGATACGACAAAGGGGTTCTTTTTAGCGGTTAACGTTTAAACTTGTGTCTTTTGGGGGTTAAACTAAACTATATTTAGTCGCCCCCAATCCGAGACTCTATTCAGCAAAGACTCGACTTCAGACACAAGTTTGTCCCGGCACTCGGTGACGTTTTCCCGAGAAATATTGGCTCGGCCGGTGTAAAGAGCATCACCAGTGCTGTCATCTGCATAGCAATGAATGTTACGGGTTTGCAACATATCATTGATATGCAGAAGAAACAGCGGTGGCGATAGCACGCAGCCTTGTGGAACACCAGCATTAATAAGCTTGCAATCGGAGCTTGCACCGTCTGCAACGATCTTTATGCTCCGATCTGCAAGAAAGCTGGTGATCCAATCACACAATTTCTCGGGAAGCCCATAGGAAGGGAGCTTCGAAAAAAGCGCTTTGTGCCAAACCTGATCGAAGGCCTTCGCAATGTCCAAACTAACGGCCAATGCCTCCCCCTTGGACTCTACTGCCTCCGCCCATCTGTGAGTTAGGTAGACCAGAAGATCACCAGCTGACCGACCACGGCGAAAACCGTATTGGCGGTCACTAATCAGCTGGTGATCCTCAAGGTACCTCATGAGCTGGCAGTTTACAATGGACTCCATTGTTTTGGAGAACAAGGAGCTGATGGCGATAGGCCGGTAGTTGGACGAGTCTGAGCGGTTGCCTTTTTTAGGGATCGGGTGGACGAAAGCCGTCTTCCATGATATTGGGACTACGCCTATGGAGTAGGAGTACCTGAAAAGACGCTTAAAACCGGTGCCAACCCCGGAGCACACGTCCTCGGCACAATTGGGGGGATTCCGTCAGGCCCACTCGACTTTTGGATATCCAGGGAGAGGAGTGCTTTGCGAACCGAGCACTGTGTGAACTGCACTTCCGGCATGGACCACTCACACCGCGATGGTCGGCGGCGTACTCCCCCCGTCATCAAGTCGAGTTGGACGCAAAGAAAGAACCTAGAAGATCGGCTTTCTCCTTTGCGGTACGGGCCAGTGAGTCGTCCTCCCTGTGCAGAGATGGAAGAGATGGCTGACAGAATTCCCCTGGACAGCCTTGGCGAGAGAGCAGAATGCACGAGTTCCAGAAGGAATGTGAACTTGTTTCTCGCCAATTCTGCCTATGTGCTCTGACTTTGCCTTGGCAATGACTCTTTTGAAGGACCAATAGGTGGAATTATACTTCTTTTTTAGAGCGCTCGTATTTACATCCCGGGACGCTGATGCGTCAGCCCATGCTTGGTAGCACTGCTGCATATAGCATGATGCTATTTTACAGGAGCGACCAAACCATGGCTGAGATTTGCCTCCAATGGGCACCACAGAGGAAGGAATAAAAAGTTCCATACCCTGAAGTACCACATCAGCGACAGAATCCGCAATAACGTTGGGATCGTCCGGGAGAAGCAAACCTGCCCCCAAGGGTAGGATGCAAAGAAAGACCGCATCCAATCCCAATCGGCTGACCTATATTGCCAAACACGGCGGCAGCCTGCAGAATGCAAGTGCGATTTCTGCGTGAGTGGCACCACACTCCGGACAAGACAATGGTCCGAAGAGCCTAAAGGGGCGTCAACGGAAATCTGATATCCGTCGGGGTGAGAGGTCAGCAGAAGGGCCAACAGGGAAGGTGCACGTTCCTCCACATCTGGAATTCGCGTAGGCGAAGTAACCAGTTGTGTCAGACCATATGCCAAGGAAAAATCATGAACAGATCTCCCCGCATGATCGGTTAAACGTGAACCAAACCATTCGGCGTGATGGGCGTTAAAGTCGCCGAGGATCACGATCTCTGCGGAGGGGATCTGCTGTAGCAACGAATCTGTAGCCATTTGGACGTGGTCGAAGAGTCGGTATGTTTCGGCATTACCGCTATGGGACCTATAGAGGCACCCGTAGACGCGCGGATGGTCGTTGCTGTTTACGCGTGGCCAAAGGATGGACAGCTCCGAACCTTCAAGTCCGCCGAGGCGTCGAGAACAGATGTCCTCTCTGACGTAAACGCAAAATCCAGTCCAAGGCACAAAGGAGTGTTCTAGTTTGTACCCCGGGTAGGAGAGATATGAGATATCAGCCGGAGAGGACACCTGCGTCTCGGTCAGAAAGAGCAGAGCCGGCCTCGCCGTCTCGAGATGGTAGTGGACGGCGTTTAGGTTAGAGTGAAGTCCCCTGATATTGCAGAAATTCACGGACAGCGTGGTAGGGGTCGCCTTGGTCTTGTTTCTCCGTTTGCCCCTGGCAGTTGTAGTCTTGAGCGGAATTTTGCCCCCCCCCCAGCGCGCATACGCGGGCAGCCTGAGCACCCACGCTCAGAAGTGGAGGAACATCGTCGTGGATGCTCAGCGAGGGATTCTCCAGGGGTGCTAGTACCCTCCCGGTGTAGTCTATCATCATTTAATTCCGCTACCATGTTGATGGGAGGGGGGGCATTTGGGCCTCCGGCCACCTGCACTCACCAGACGAAACGCGGAAGCAGAGCTTCCACTTCAGGAGAGGTCGTGGTACCACCCCGGTTTGAGCCGGCCCATACGTGCAACTATATGCTAAGCTGCCGCGTGGCTCTACCACTGTTAGTATAAAAGTATTAGATTATTATTTCGAATATTTTTTTTATTTCTTCTTTCCTCATTTTACCACAAACTCAAGGGCCATAGCCAAGTGTCGAAAGGTTGCCTGATGATGTCGAGCCACGTTGGATGTGTGTTAGTGGGCTGCGGCTAGAGGAGATTCCTCTCCCTGTAGTGCTGTAGTCGAGACGAAGTCGTCAAGGAAGAGGAGTGTTGGTATGGCGATTGGCGATGCGATACCACTCGACTATCCTTCGCAACTTTGGTGCATCACTTGATGCTTCTAAGTGCTCGTTTTTTCCTAGCTCCGTTCACATATTGGGCTCGGAGGGTCCGTAGTGCAGGTGGAGTCAGTCATCAGGCAGTGTGCCTTGTGTTTCTGGTGCACCTTATTTGAGAAGAAAAACGGGGGGGGGGAGAAGTCAGCAACTAAGAAGGGGCTGCCATTGGGCGGCTGGCGCCGGAGGGGCCACGGGTGTGCATGAAAGCGTTTCCGTGACCCTGTCGATTTGCGGCTGAGGTAGAACACCATGGACTTTTAATAACTCCGTTACTAAAACTCATTACTACCGTGACTGCCTTTGTGAACAGTTGTGTACAACTTTTTGCGATAATTAGTCTATAATGTGCATGTTATAATCACCCTAGTTGCAATAACGATTACCGCTAATACTGTGTGCGTAAAGTGCAGTGCAATTTAATTTTTTTTGCCACTGTTTCGATTTCGTTCTCGCTCCGCTGCTCGTGGTCATAACTGAGGGGCGCCTCACCCCCGCATGAAGAGTCTGACTGCTATTTTTCGTCCCGGTCCTACTTATCGTGTAACTTGTTGTGTCGTCGTAAACAATGAACAACTCGCAACGCGCATCTCCGATCAAAGTCTCCTCGAACCCCGATTTATCTAATATGTCGGTAGATATGGAATCTTACGTTAACTCGCGTAAAAGGAAACAAATGGAATGCGAACATCATGGAATGTTTGCAATTTTTGAGCAAAGGATGGAACAACAAATGAAACTTTTGAATGACAGCATTACTAACTGTATTACAACCGCCGTCAACTCTGCAATTACCGAACAACTATCACACGTTACTTCGAACTCGTGTGAAATAAATTTAACCTTACAAAAACTTATTGAGGATAACTCTAAAATTAATAAATCACTCTCTGAAACTAACTCACGTTTATCCGAAATGGAAATCTCTTAGCACGTCCATACAAAGGCTGGATTTATTTGAGAGTCGATTGCAAGCATGTGAGAGTGTCACTTCTCAATCTACAGAACTGTCCACACAAGTTCGATCCCTTGAGATCAAAATGGACGAAGTTGAACAACAAGCTAGACTCAACAACCTAGAGATTACTGGAATCCCTGAAAAAACACGAGAGGATTTGTTATTGCATTTTAGTAACTTAACTAATTTCCTGGGAATCGAAGTATCAGCAAATGACGTAATTCACATATCGAGGATTCGTCCGTTTAAGGTGGTTCCCGGTCGTCCCAAGGTAATCGTAGTGAAGCTGAGTTCCCGTTTGCTACGCGATTCAATCCTTGCTGTGGTGCGTGCTAAAAAAGGACTTAGACTTTGTGACATCGGCTTTCCTGACGAGGTGTCCAAAATATATGTAAATGAACACTTAACACCGTCTAACAAACTACTTCTTAAAAATACTAAATTAAAAATGAAGTCTGCCCTATACCAATATTTGTGGGTTCGTGATGGTAAAATATTCGTCAGGAAAAACGATACCACTCACTCTTTACGTATTAAAGACAGCTCGGATATTTTAAAAATTGTTTGACTATTTGTAAGTTTTAATCTAATCGTAATTTGCATCTACCAGTACTTATATATTATATGTAAACATACTGTGTTGTGCACAAAGTTAGGCTATATTTATCTAGGTAAGCATTATTATTTAGTTGTTATCAATAATATCAATATGTATGTATGTATAACAATAAGATAATATGTTTATTTATACGTACTATTGTATAAAGTATTTTTTTCATTTATTTATATAAAGTCCTTAAAACGTTTATATAAAACATGCCTCATAACGTTATTGTGTGTATTGCTACCTATATATAGGTGTATACAAAACATATTTTGTAAAACTCTTTTAACTATTATAATTTACCGCATCGTAGGAATCATATCGTCACTGCCGCCATATGTGTCCACCGTATCCACCATATCCATCCGTATCCACGATTTGGCCGTCTCTAAGGTAATACACTACTGTAATTGTTGTGAGGCTATTACTTATTTATGCTGTATACAAAAACGTACTCTTGGGTTCACTGCTCACTATCTTTATTTACTGTTTGCACCGTGCTGGTTGTACGGGAAGTTATTAAAAAAACTTTATAGATTCATATTCACTCCTTAATGGTGTCTATAGATAGGAAATTAAATATATTTTATCGGAACGTACGTGGTCTCCGTACAAAATGCCTTGACTTATATAATAATATACTATCATGTAATTATAACGTTATACTCCTCACTGAAACTTGGTTGCAAGATGATATATTTAATAACGAATTATGTGATGGGAGGTTTGATATATTCAGTTGTGACAGGGACTTGGTAGCTACGAATAAGAGTTCAGGTGGAGGTGTAATGATTTGTACCGGTCGTGAACTAGGTGCGAATAAGCGTGTAGATTGGAGTTGTAATTATATTGAATCTATATGTGTCAGCTTACCAGCCCGATCTCTCAGCTCACAATACAACTTAAATATTATACTAGTTTACATACCACCAGATGAAGGTAAATTAGCTGAGTATATTAATGAATTTAGAATCAGTTTTGAGCGTTTTTATCAAACGTCACATTCGGACTTCTTTATGATTATTGATGATTTTAATTTGCCTTGTTTAACATGGAATGCTGATGGTTGGTCTTTAATACCGATTGGCAAATATGGGATTCAGGTAGCTGCTAATACCTTGGCCGAGGATCTGAGTTTTTTAGGTTTGAATCAATTTAATTTTATTCAAAATCGTTTTAATAATGTCCTTGACTTGTGTTTTTCAAATTTACACTTAGAAATAAATAAATCGGATCCTCTTTCCAGATTGGATGATTTTCATCGTCCATTCATGGTTGAAGTCCCTGATCTCTCCATTAAACCTTTAAAAGAGAAATCTCAACCGAAGTATAATTTCCGTAAATGTAATTATACAATCATCAATGATTTTTTGAATAAAGTTGATTGGAATGAGTTGCTTATGAATACCGCGTCAGTAGATCATGCTGTAGAAATTTTTTATAAAAAACTAAACGAATCCTTTACCTCTATTTGTTCCCCTTGTGTCTTCTTGTAATAATTGTTATCCATGTTTGTACAGCCCTGCATTGATAAAAATTTTGCGGGAGAAATCAAAAGCCCATAAAAATGGAAAAATGGAAGAATCGTCGTGATTATGAAGAGTTTAAACTGCTTAGAGATAGACAACATCGTATACAAAATAAATGTTTTGAATACTTCACGTATAATACTGAAAAAAAAATTGAAAACGTCGCCAAATTTCTTTTGGAAATATGTTAAGTCAAAAAGAGGGACATACACTTATCCTCAAAATTTCTCTCTTGACAATAAATATTACTGTCATGGGCAGGACATTTGCTCAGCATTTAATAGCTATTTCAAAAGCGTATTTTCTGCTTCTGCTTTACCATCAAGTGAGTTTCAAAATCATACCAATATGATTGTAGATCAGATTTCTAGCCTAAATGTATTCCGCGAAGCTGTCCTTAAGTATCTTAAAGCCTGGATCCAAACAAAGGCGCTGGTTATGATGGAGTGCCTCCTGTGTTCTTGAAGTCTTGCGCCAACAGTTTAAGTTACCCAATCTCTGTACTTTTAAACTTTCTCTACAAAATTCTGTTTTCCTATTCTCATGGAAAAGGGCGCATATAATTCCTGTTCATAAAAAAGGAACCAAAACTAAAATAGATAATTACCGCCCAATTTCGATTCTTAGCACTGTTGCGAAAATTTTTGAAAAACTAGTATTTGATAAAATTTATCCAATTATAATAAAAGGTATACCTAATTTACAACATGGTTTTTTGAAAAGACGCTCTACAATATCTAATCTTGCCTGCTTTACTGAGTACGTTCTTAATAATATGGAAAATGGTGGTCAGGTTGACGTTATATACACAGATTTCGAAAAAGCTTTTGACCGTTTAAATCATGTTGTATTGCTACAAAAGCTCCAGGCGCTAAGAATTCATGGGGATCTGCGTAGATGGGTCAAATCTTATCTGACGAATCGATCTCAGGCAGTTGTTCTTGGAGGTTACAGGTCAGATTTTATTACTATCCCATCTGGCGTGCCTCAAGGCTCTCATCTTGGCCCTCTTTTCTACAACGCATACATATTTGATATACATAAATTTATAAGTAACTCCCATCACTTACTTTACGCCGATGATAAAAAGATATTTCTCAAAGTTCGTACTATTGAAGACTGCGAATCAATTCAAAAAGATCTTACCTCTTTATACAACTATTACGTAGCTAACGGCATTAATATAAGTATATCCAAATGCCAATGTATATCTTTCACCAGAAAACTAAACCCAATAGTATTTCCCTATAATTTTAATGGAATTTTAATTAAGAGGGTCACAGTTGTTCGGGATTTAGGCGTACTCTTTGATGTCGGTATGACCATGCGAGATCATATAAATAGTATATGTAGTAAATCATTTCGTAATCTTGGATTTGTCATGCGTACATGTCTTCCATTTACGGAATTACTAAGTTTTAAAATAGTTTATTTCTCGTATGTAAGATCCACTCTTGAGTATGCATGTCAGGTTTGGTCACCATTTTTTAAAATTTACATTAATAATATTGAAAAAATTCAACGTAAATTTATCTCACACCTGAACTATAAATTTAAACATAAAAGCTCATCATACTTAGATGACTGCCGACACTTTAACCTTCTTACGCTTGAAGAAAGACGTAAACTGTTAGATATGGGATTTCTATACGATATCTTACGCGATGGTATTGACTGCCCGGATTTACTGAATACTGTTACTTTTAATGTGCAAAGAAAACGTACAAGAATCACCAAGAAAACTTTGTTTAGTATACCTCGTCACACTTTATGATAAAAATAGTATCTCAACACGTTTGCTATCAAGTTATAACAAAACATTTAATACCATCGATCCCTTTATAGGCAGTAAAAGTGATTTTAGAAACAGGGTACGTACATGCATATTAAACACAGCTTCTGTTGTTTAATTTACCTTAGTGAATTATATATATATGTGTGTATATGTATGTATGTATATGTGTATATATATATATATGTATGTGTATGTGTATGTATGTATATATGTAATGATATATAGAATATATTTTGTCATGATATAAATAAATGAATTACAAAATTAACTCGAAAAGTAAATCACACATGAATTTGTCAGAAAGACCTAATATCTTAGTGTTAGTAAACCTAAAATTACTTAATTTTATTACTGTTATTTTATTGTTGTTTTAATTTGTTTAATTTCTTATCTTAATAATAGCTTACCTTTATATTTAGTATGTGGATAACTGTTATTGGCATACTTGAAGTAAATTTGAAATTGTATTTAGTGATATACGCTGATGTTATCCTTATTGAAATAAAAACAAAAAATAAAATAAAAGTAAGTGCGAGTCTAGAGATTTAATTCTCTCTCGAGTTTCAAGATTTAATTTGTGCTTTAACTTCGTACTGGCTTTACTTTAGTGAATTTCGTGTTTGCAAATTCTGGCCATCATTTACATTCATGGTTTTTGGCAGCTTCCTCTTGCGCAACATCCACTGACAAAGACAATTAAGCGTTTGATCAAAAACAAATGAATTGCGATATGTCAAGCCCCCTTAAATACGTGGCACTGCCGAATCTGGAAAACTTAGAAGGATAAACTTAGGAATGAGGATATCGGCTGTAGAACCAGAGTAACCGACATAGCCCAACAGACTAGTAAGCTGAAGTGGCAATTGACCGGCCATATAGCTCGAATAGCCGATAACCGATGGGGAAAAAAGGTTCTCGAATGGCAACATCGTACCGGCAGGTGAAGTGACGGAAGTTCCCCCACTAGATGGAGTGAAAACCTGGTAAGACATACAGGAAGTTGATGGATGCAGGTGGCTCAGGACCGTGCCTTGTGGCATTGCTTGGGGGAGGCCTATTTTCAGCAGTGGACTTGTGAAGTTCTTTAATGATGATGAATGATAATGGCATTATATTAATTTGATATATAAATATAATGGACGTAACGGGTAGAGTCCATCTATCCATAAAGTCCATTCTATTCATTTAGGTATAGGTAGGGTATTGAATAAAATTAAATTTAGTTTATTTCACTACCTTTACTTATTTTTAATTCCCGACGTTTCGGGTGCTTTACAGCAACCATGGTCACGGGGGGGACTGAGATGTTTGACGTCCCAATGTCATAGTTAGTCCGGCTACCTTCAGTTTTTGAATATTAAGTTTTGGTCCGATTTACGCAAAACGAGCTTATAGTATCATGAAGTCTTGCAGTGGTATGCTTAGGTTTGGGTTTAATTTTGTTAATTATAGGATCCCAAGCAGGTGGCAGCACCCATCCATCTTCTCTATTGAAATTTGGATGTTTTTTAATTTCAAAAGCCTCGCGTATCATCCTTGGTAGGAATCGGTGTTCTTTTGCGAGAATTTGTGGTTTATCAAATCAAATGTAATGGTGGGGACGATCTTGAACATGTTCGCACACTGCAGACTTCCCGGAGCGTCGGTGCTTCACGTCAGCTATATGTTCTTTCACGCGGGTTTTTATGGATCGCTTTGTTTGACCTATGTAAGAGAGACCACATTCACAATCTAACTTGTACACTCCTGCATCTTGTAGAGGGATATTACACTTGACGGATGGTAAAAATTGACTAATCTTCTTCGGCGGCTTGTAGTATGTTTTAATGGAAGCTCGCTTCAAGATGTAGCCAACCTTGTCTGTGACTCCTCTGACATATGGTAGTACAGCAGGTACACGCTCGACTGTGGCCGGCTTCACTCGGTCACTGTGACGTAGGCGTAGGACCCGAAGCTTGTTGTCTTGCAATACTTGCTTGACGTGCTGAAGTTCGGCGGCCAGATGCTTTCTGTCACAGATCCCTCGTGCTCTCTGAAACAAAGATTTACCCACGGTAGCTAACTGTGAAGGATGATGGTGAGATTCACCATTTAAATATCGGTTGGTATGGGTCTTTTTTCTATACACAGTGTGACCAATTGTGTTATTAGGATTTCGAATGACTAAAACATCTAAGAAAGCTAAAGAATTATTTGCCTCTAACTCCATTGTGAATTGTATTTTAGAATTTATAGAGTTAAGGTGGTTTAAAAATGCAGTTACTTTGTCAGATGGTAAAATTGTGAAAGTGTCGTCTACGTACCGCTTGTAGAATCTTGGATTTACAGGAGCAGTAAGAAGGGCTTTCTCCTCGAAGTCCTCCATGAATATGTCAGCGACTATGGGAGATACAGGTGAGCCCATCGCCACACCATCTACTTGCTTGTAGAACTCTTCCTTCCACAATAGATAGCCAGATGTGAGGCAGTGTTTGAGTAATACTGCATATTCAGCAGGCATGTTATTATATTCTAGCTTCCTAGTTACAATTGATATGCAGTCTTCAATAGGTAGGCATGTGAATAGTGACTGAACATCAAAACTGACCATAGTTTCATTGTCAGCAAGATGTAGGTCTTTTATCTCACTAACAAAATGGTATGAATCCTTTGTGTGCGCTCTGGTATGTCCTCTCAGTGGTGACAGTACTTTTGCCAAGTGTTGTGCCAGCTTATAAGTTGGTGAATCAATCTGGCTCACTATAGGACGTAGTGGAGCGTTTGGTTTGTGTATCTTTGGTAACCCATACAACCTCGGTGGTTTGGTACATGATGGTATTAGCGAATTCACGTCGAGATTTAATTTTTCGGAGTATTTCTTTATTAAATCGCTAGTTGCTTTAAGCGTGTTAGTTGTGGGGTCTGTTTTGACCTTTTTGTATGTACTTTCGTCCGATAAAAGCTGTAGTATTTTAAAATTATACTCTGACGTGTCCATTATTACCGTAGCATTTCCTTTATCCGCGCGGAGAATCGTTAGCTCTGGTCTGTTCCGTAAGTTAATCAACGCTGTAAGTTCGTCTTTAGGAAGGTTTGGTTTCGGCACTGAACTACGACGTAACAAGGACGAAATATCTTGACGTATAGCCTCCAAATCTTCCTTATCAATATTATTTTTAAACAGACAATCCTCAACGCTGCAGATAATTTCCTCGTACGGGATTTTTCGCGGTGTTAATGCGAAATTCATTCCCTTCGCTAACACCTTTATTGTTGGTTCGTCCAGTGTATGTTTTGACAGATTATAGACCGTGCGCTGTTTATTGTTTGCGTCTGTGGTCAACGGTTGTGTTTCGTTCTGACGTTGACTTAGATGGTTGGCATTTGATTTGATTGTTAATTTTTGGTATTTTTCTATTTGTTTATTTTTGCATTCATTGTATTTTGCTGTTTCTCGTTTGTTTAAAGTTTCGATGCAATTATTAAAATCAAATGTCGTTAAAACTGTCTTTAGTTCACTGAACAAATTGTCTATGGTGTTGTTTATGAAATGTAAATCGAACCGTTTCTGCTGAATCACCGTTCGTAACAACTTTTTACTTGCCTGATTTAAGATCTTTGCGCTTCCTCGAATGTCCTTTTTTGTTGATATTTTGACACACGTAGGAATGAGATTATGGTCTCTGCATCTCTTCAAGAAATTTAAAGATGTTATATATCTTTCGCGCTTGGTTTTAAGATCTTCTAATCGGCGAATTTTATTTGCTATTACCAGTCCGTACTGGTTCACATAATGATTTCTTAAATTTACGCGAACACTACACATTGAATAAAACTAAATTTACGGATTTTATCGCGTTTATTTCACTACTTTTACTTATTTTTAATTCCCGACGTTTCGGGTGCTTTACAGCAACCATGGTCACGGGGGGGACTGAGATGTTTGACGTCCCAATGTCATAGTTAGTCCGGCTACCTTCAGTTTTTGAATATTAAGTTTTGGTCCGATTTACGCAAAACGAGCTTATAGTATCATGAAGTCTTGCAGTGGTATGCTTAGGTTTGGGTTTAATTTTGTTAATTATAGGATCCCAAGCAGGTGGCAGCACCCATCCATCTTCTCTATTGAAATTTGGATGTTTTAATGATTTCTTAAATTTACGCCAACACTACACATTGAATAAAACTAAATTTACGGATTTTATCGCGTTTATTTCACTACTTTTACTTATTTTTAATTCCCGACGTTTCGGGTGCTTTACAGCAACCATGGTCACGGGAGGGACTGAGATGTTTGACGTCCCAATGTCATAGTTAGTCCGGCTACCTTCAGTTTTTGAATATTAATTTTTGGTCCGATTTACGCAAAACGAGCTTATAGTATCATGAAGTCTTGCAGTGGTATGCTTAGGTTTGGGTTTAATTTTGTTAATTATAGGATCCCAAGCAGGTGGAAGCACCCATCCATCTTCTCTATTGAAATTTGGATGTTTTTTAATTTCAATAGCCTCGCGTATCATCCTTGGTAGGAATCGGTGTTCTTTTGCGAGAATTTGTGATTTATCAAATCGAATGTAATGGTGGGGACGATCTTGAACATGTTCGCAGACTGCAGACTTCCCGGAGCGTCGGTGCTTCACGTCAGCTATATGTTCTTTCACGCGGGTTTTTATGGATCGTTTTGTTTGACCTATGTAAGAGAGACCACATTCACAATCTAACTTGTACACTCCTGCATCTTGTAGAGGGATATTACACTTGACGGATGGTAAAAATTGACTAATCTTCTTCGGCGGCTTGTAGTATGTTTTAATGGAAGCTCGCTTCAAGATGTAGCCAACCTTGTCTGTGACTCCTCTGACATATGTTAGTACAGCAGGTACACGCTCGACTGTGGCCGGCTTCACTCGGTCACTGTGACGTAGGCGCGGGACCCGAAGCTTGTTGTCTTGCAATACTTGCTTGACGTGCTGAAGTTCGGCGGCCAGATGCTTTCTGTCACAGATCCCTCGTGCTCTCTGAAACAAAGATTTACCCACGGTAGCTAACTGTGAAGGATGATGGTGAGATTCACCATTTAAATATCGGTTGGTATGGGTCTTTTTTCTATACACAGTGTGACCAATTGTGTTATTAGGATTTCGAATGACTAAAACATCTAAGAAAGCTAAAGAATTATTTGCCTCTAACTCCATTGTGAATTGTATTTTAGAATTTATAGAGTTAAGGTGGTTTAAAAATGCAGTTACTTTGTCAGATGGTAAAATTGTGAAAGTGTCGTCTACGTACCGCTTGTAGAATCTTGGATTTAACCACGGTAGCTAACTGTGAAGGATGATGGTGAGATTCACCATTTAAATATCGGTTGGTATGGGTCTTTTTTCTATACACAGTGTGACCAATTGTGTTATTAGGATTTCGAATGACTAAAACATCTAAGAAAGCTAAAGAATTATTTGCCTCTAACTCCATTGTGAATTGTATTTTAGAATTTATAGAGTTAAGGTGGTTTAAAAATGCAGTTACTTTGTCAGATGGTAAAATTGTGAAAGTGTCGTCTACGTACCGCTTGTAGAATCTTGGATTTACAGGAGCAGTAAGAAGGGCTTTCTCCTCGAAGTCCTCCATGAATATGTCAGCGACTATGGGAGATACAGGTGAGCCCATCGCCACACCATCTACTTGCTTGTAGAACTCTTCCTTCCACAATAGATAGCCAGATGTGAGGCAGTGTTTGAGTAATACTGCATATTCAGCAGGCATGTTATTATATTCTAGCTTCCTAGTTACAATTGATATGCAGTCTTCAATAGGTAGGCATGTGAATAGTGACTGAACATCAAAACTGACCATAGTTTCATTGTCAGCAAGATGTAGGTCTTTTATCTCACTAACAAAATGGTATGAATCCTTTGTGTGCGCTCTGGTATGTCCTCTCAGTGGTGACAGTACTTTTGCCAAGTGTTGTGCCAGCTTATAAGTTGGTGAATCAATCTGGCTCACTATAGGACGTAGTGGAGCGTTTGGTTTGTGTATCTTTGGTAACCCATACAACCTCGGTGGTTTGGTACATGATGGTATTAGCGAATTCACGTCGAGATTTAATTTTTCGGAGTATTTCTTTATTAAATCGCTAGTTGCTTTAAGCGTGTTAGTTGTGGGGTCTGTTTTGACCTTTTTGTATGTACTTTCGTCCGATAAAAGCTGTAGTATTTTAAAATTATACTCTGACGTGTCCATTATTACCGTAGCATTTCCTTTATCCGCGCGGAGAATCGTTAGCTCTGGTCTGTTCCGTAAGTTAATCAACGCTGTAAGTTCGTCTTTAGGAAGGTTTGGTTTCGGCACTGAACTACGACGTAACAAGGACGAAATATCTTGACGTATAGCCTCCAAATCTTCCTTATCAATATTATTTTTAAACAGACAATCCTCAACGCTGCAGATAATTTCCTCGTACGGGATTTTTCGCGGTGTTAATGCGAAATTCATTCCCTTCGCTAACACCTTTATTGTTGGTTCGTCCAGTGTATGTTTTGACAGATTATAGACCGTGCGCTGTTTATTGTTTGCGTCTGTGGTCAACGGTTGTGTTTCGTTCTGACGTTGACTTAGATGGTTGGCATTTGATTTGATTGTTAATTTTTGGTATTTTTCTATTTGTTTATTTTTGCATTCATTGTATTTTGCTGTTTCTCGTTTGTTTAAAGTTTCGATGCAATTATTAAAATCAAATGTCGTTAAAACTGTCTTTAGTTCACTGAACAAATTGTCTATGGTGTTGTTTATGAAATGTAAATCGAACCGTTTCTGCTGAATCACCGTTCGTAACAACTTTTTACTTGCCTGATTTAAGATCTTTGCGCTTCCTCGAATGTCCTTTTTTGTTGATATTTTGACACACGTAGGAATGAGATTATGGTCTCTGCATCTCTTCAAGAAATTTAAAGATGTTATATATCTTGCGCGCTTGGTTTTAAGATCTTCTAATCGGCGATTTTTATTTGCTATTACCAGTCCGTACTGGTTCACATAATGATTTCTTAAATTTACGCGAACACTACACATTGAATAAAACTAAATTTACGGATTTTATCGCGTTTATTTCACTACTTTTACTTTAACTAGGAAGCTAGAATATAATAACATGCCTGCTGAATATGCAGTATTACTCAAACACTGCCTCACATCTGGCTATCTATTGTGGAAGGAAGAGTTCTACAAGCAAGTAGATGGTGTGGCGATGGGCTCACCTGTATCTCCCATAGTCGCTGACATATTCATGGAGGACTTCGAGGAGAAAGCCCTTCTTACTGCTCCTGTAAATCCAAGATTCTACAAGCGGTACGTAGACGACACTTTCACAATTTTACCATCTGACAAAGTAACTGCATTTTTAAACCACCTTAACTCTATAAATTCTAAAATACAATTCACAATGGAGTTAGAGGCAAATAATTCTTTAGCTTTCTTAGATGTTTTAGTCCTTCGAAATCCTAATAACACAATTGGTCACACTGTGTATAGAAAAAAGACCCATACCAACCGATATTTAAATGGTGAATCTCACCATCATCCTTCACAGTTAGCTACCGTGGGTAAATCTTTGTTTCAGAGAGCACGAGGGATCTGTGACAGAAAGCATCTGGCCGCCGAACTTCAGCACGTCAAGCAAGTATTGCAAGACAACAAGCTTCGGGTCCCGCGCCTACGTCACAGTGACCGAGTGAAGCCGGCCACAGTCGAGCGTGTACCTGCTGTACTACCATATGTCAGAGGAGTCACAGACAAGGTTGGCTACATCTTGAAGCGAGCTTCCATTAAAACATACTACAAGCCGCCGAAGAAGATTAGTCAATTTTTACCATCCGTCAAGTGTAATACCCCTTTCAAGATGCAGGAGTGTACAAGTTAGATTGTGAATGTGGTCTCTCTTACATAGGTCAAACAAAACGATCCATAAAAACCAACGTAAAAGAACATATAGCTGACGTGAAGCACCGACGCTCTGGGAAGTCTGCAGTCTGCGAACATGTTCAAGATCGTCCCCACCATTACATTCGATTTGATAAACCACAAATTCTCGCAAAAGAACACCGATTCCTACCAAGGATGATACGCGAGGCTATTGAAATTAAAAAACATCCAAATTTCAATAGAGAAGATGGATGGGTGCTGCCACCTGCTTGGGATCCTATAATTAACAAAATTAAACCCAAACCTAAGCATACCACTGCAAGACTTCATGATACTATAAGCTCGTTTTGCGTAAATCGGACCAAAACTTAATATTCAAAAACTGAAGGTAGCCGGACTAACTATGACATTGGGACGTCAAACATCTCAGTCCCCCCCGTGACTATGGTTGCTGTAAAGCACCCGAAACGTCGGGAATTAAAAATAAGTAAAAGTAGTGAAATAAACGCGATAAAATCCGTAAATTTAGTTTTATTCAATGTGTAGTGTTCGCGTAAATTTAAGAAATCATTATGTGAACCCGTACGGACTGGTAATAGCAAATAAAATTCGCCGATTAGAAGATCTTAAAACCAAGCGCGCAAGATATATAACATCTTTAAATTTCTTGAAGAGATGCAGAGACCATAATCTCATTCCTACGTGTGTCAAAATATCAACAAAAAAAGACATTCGAGGAAGCGCAAAGATCTTAAATCAGGCAAGTAAAAAGTTGTTACGAACGGTGATTCAGCAGAAACGGTTCGATTTACATTTCATAAACAACACCATAGACAATTTGTTCAGTGAACTAAAGACAGTTTTAACGACATTTGATTTTAATAATTGCATCGAAACTTTAAACAAACGAGAAACAGCAAAATACAATGAATGCAAAAATAAACAAATAGAAAAATACCAAAAATTAACAATCAAATCAAATGCCAACCATCTAAGTCAACGTCAGAACGAAACACAACCGTTGACCACAGACGCAAACAATAAACAGCGCACGGTCTATAATCTGTCAAAACATACACTGGACGAACCAACAATAAAGGTGTTAGCGAAGGGAATGAATTTCGCATTAACACCGCGAAAAATCCCGTACGAGGAAATTATCTGCAGCGTTGAGGATTGTCTGTTTAAAAATAATATTGATAAGGAAGATTTGGAGGCTATACGTCAAGATATTTCGTCCTTGTTACGTCGTAGTTCAGTGTCGAAACCAAACCTTCCTAAAGACGAACTTACAGCGTTGATTAACTTACGGAACAGACCAGAGCTAACGATTCTCCGCGCGGATAAAGGAAATGCTACGGTAATAATGGACACGTCAGAGTATAATTTTAAAATACTACAGCTTTTATCGGACGAAAGTACATACAAAAAGGTCAAAACAGACCCCACAACTAACACGCTTAAAACAACTAGCGATTTAATAAAGAAATACTCCGAAAAATTAAATCTCGACGTGAATTCGCTAATACCATCATGTACCAAACCACCGAGGTTGTATGGGTTACCAAAGATACACAAACCAAACGCTCCACTACGTCCTATAGTGAGCCAGATTGATTCACCAACTTATAAGCTGGCACAAGACTTGGCAAAAGTACTGTCACCACTGAGAGGATATACCAGAGCGCACACAAAGGATTCATACCATTTTGTTAGTGAGATAAAAGACCTACATCTTGCTGACAATGAAACTATGGTCAGTTTTGATGTTCAGTCACTATTCACATGCCTACCTATTGAAGACTGCATATCAATTGTAACTAGGAAGCTAGAATATAATAACATGCCTGCTGAATATGCAGTATTACTCAAACACTGCCTCACATCTGGCTATCTATTGTGGAAGGAAGAGTTCTACAAGCAAGTAGATGGTGTGGCGATGGGCTCACCTGTATCTCCCATAGTCGCTGACATATTCATGGAGGACTTCGAGGAGAAAGCCCTTCTTACTGCTCCTGTAAATCCAAGATTCTACAAGCGGTACGTAGACGACACTTTCACAATTTTACCATCTGACAAAGTAACTGCATTTTTAAACCACCTTAACTCTATAAATTCTAAAATACAATTCACAATGGAGTTAGAGGCAAATAATTCTTTAGCTTTCTTAGATGTTTTAGTCATTCGAAATCCTAATAACACAATTGGTCACACTGTGTATAGAAAAAAGACCCATACCAACCGATATTTAAATGGTGAATCTCACCATCATCCTTCACAGTTAGCTACCGTGGGTAAATCTTTGTTTCAGAGAGCACGAGGGATCTGTGACAGAAAGCATCTGGCCGCCGAACTTCAGCACGTCAAGCAAGTATTGCAAGACAACAAGCTTCGGGTCCCGCGCCTACGTCACAGTGACCGAGTGAAGCCGGCCACAGTCGAGCGTGTACCTGCTGTACTAACATATGTCAGAGGAGTCACAGACAAGGTTGGCTACATCTTGAAGCGAGCTTCCATTAAAACATACTACAAGCCGCCGAAGAAGATTAGTCAATTTTTACCATCCGTCAAGTGTAATATCCCTCTACAAGATGCAGGAGTGTACAAGTTAGATTGTGAATGTGGTCTCTCTTACATAGGTCAAACAAAACGATCCATAAAAACCCGCGTGAAAGAACATATAGCTGACGTGAAGCACCGACGCTCCGGGAAGTCTGCAGTCTGCGAACATGTTCAAGATCGTCCCCACCATTACATTCGATTTGATAAACCACAAATTCTCGCAAAAGAACACCGATTCCTACCAAGGATGATACGCGAGGCTATTGAAATTAAAAAACATCCAAATTTCAATAGAGAAGATGGATGGGTGCTGCCACCTGCTTGGGATCCTATAATTAACAAAATTAAACCCAAACCTAAGCATACCACTGCAAGACTTCATGATACTATAAGCTCGTTTTGCGTAAATCGGACCAAAACTTAATATTCAAAAACTGAAGGTAGCCGGACTAACTATGACATTGGGACGTCAAACATCTCAGTCCCCCCCGTGACCATGGTTGCTGTAAAGCACCCGAAACGTCGGGAATTAAAAATAAGTAAAAGTAGTGAAATAAACGCGATAAAATCCGTAAATTTAGTTTTATTCAATGTGTAGTGTTCGCGTAAATTTAAGAAATCATTATGTGAACCAGTACGGACTGGTAATAGCAAATAAAATTCGCCGATTAGAAGATCTTAAAACCAAGCGCGAAAGATATATAACATCTTTAAATTTCTTGAAGAGATGCAGAGACCATAATCTCATTCCTACGTGTGTCAAAATATCAACAAAAAAAGGACATTCGAGGAAGCGCAAAGATCTTAAATCAGGCAAGTAAAAAGTTGTTACGAACGGTGATTCAGCAGAAACGGTTCGATTTACATTTCATAAACAACACCATAGACAATTTGTTCAGTGAACTAAAGACAGTTTTAACGACATTCGATTTTAATAATTGCATCGAAACTTTAAACAAACGAGAAACAGCAAAATACAATGAATGCAAAAATAAACAAATAGAAAAATACCAAAAATTAACAATCAAATCAAATGCCAACCATCTAAGTCAACGTCAGAACGAAACACAACCGTTGACCACAGACGCAAACAATAAACAGCGCACGGTCTATAATCTGTCAAAACATACACTGGACGAACCAACAATAAAGGTGTTAGCGAAGGGAATGAATTTCGCATTAACACCGCGAAAAATCCCGTACGAGGAAATTATCTGCAGCGTTGAGGATTGTCTGTTTAAAAATAATATTGATAAGGAAGATTTGGAGGCTATACGTCAAGATATTTCGTCCTTGTTACGTCGTAGTTCAGTGCCGAAACCAAACCTTCCTAAAGACGAACTTACAGCGTTGATTAACTTACGGAACAGACCAGAGCTAACGATTCTCCGCGCGGATAAAGGAAATGCTACGGTAATAATGGACACGTCAGAGTATAATTTTAAAATACTACAGCTTTTATCGGACGAAAGTACATACAAAAAGGTCAAAACAGACCCCACAACTAACACGCTTAAAGCAACTAGCGATTTAATAAAGAAATACTCCGAAAAATTAAATTTTTTTTTTTTTTTTATAGAATAGGGTGACAAACGAGCACACAGTCCACCTGATGGTAAGTGGTTGCTGCGGCCCATAGACATCTACATCTATCTTCCATTGCAAATCAAAGTGCAGATGCGTTGTCACCCATGAGGACTGAGATGGAATGCCTCATTTCCAGTAAAAAGGGTCTCCGGTTCTCTACACTCACCATACGAAATACAGCAGCATTAAGCTACTATTTCACGCTGGTATTCTGTGAGAGCGTGGTCCTTCCCCGGTCGAGCCGACCCACTCGTGCTACAACTATACTACTAATATAACTGCAGCATGGCTCTACCACGTAACAAATCTCGACGTGAATTCGCTAATACCATCATGTACCAAACCACCGAGGTTGTATGGGTTACCAAAGATACACAAACCAAACGCTCCACTACGTCCTATAGTGAGCCAGATTGATTCACCAACTTATAAGCTGGCACAACACTTGGCAAAAGTACTGTCACCACTGAGAGGACATACCAGAGCGCACACAAAGGATTCATACCATTTTGTTAGTGAGATAAAAGACCTACATCTTGCTGACAATGAAACTATGGTCAGTTTTGATGTTCAGTCACTATTCACATGCCTACCTATTGAAGACTGCATATCAATTGTAACTAGGAAGCTAGAATATAATAACATGCCTGCTGAATATGCAGTATTACTCAAACACTGCCTCACATCTGGCTATCTATTGTGGAAGGAAGAGTTCTACAAGCAAGTAGATGGTGTGGCGATGGGCTCACCTGTATCTCCCATAGTCGCTGACATATTCATGGAGGACTTCGAGGAGAAAGCCCTTCTTACTGCTCCTGTAAATCCAAGATTCTACAAGCGGTACGTAGACGACACTTTCACAATTTTACCATCTGACAAAGTAACTGCATTTTTAAACCACCTTAACTCTATAAATTCTAAAATACAATTCACAATGGAGTTAGAGGCAAATAATTCTTTAGCTTTCTTAGATGTTTTAGTCATTCGAAATCCTAATAACACAATTGGTCACACTGTGTATAGAAAAAAGACCCATACCAACCGATATTTAAATGGTGAATCTCACCATCATCCTTCACAGTTAGCTACCGTGGGTAAATCTTTGTTTCAGAGAGCACGAGGGATCTGTGACAGAAAGCATCTGGCCGCCGAACTTCAGCACGTCAAGCAAGTATTGCAAGACAACAAGCTTCGGGTCCCGCGCCTACGTCACAGTGACCGAGTGAAGCCGGCCACAGTCGAGCGTGTACCTGCTGTACTACCATATGTCAGAGGAGTCACAGACAAGGTTGGCTACATCTTGAAGCGAGCTTCCATTAAAACATACTACAAGTCGCCGAAGAAGATTAGTCAATTTTTACCATCCGTCAAGTGTAATATCCCTCTACAAGATGCAGGAGTGTACAAGTTAGATTGTGAATGTGGTCTCTCTTACATAGGTCAAACAAAACGATCCATAAAAACCCGCGTGAAAGAACATATAGCTGACGTGAAGCACCGACGCTCTGGGAAGTCTGTAGTCTGCGAACATGTTCAAGATCGTCCCCACCATTACATTCGATTTGATAAACCACAAATTCTCGCAAAAGAACACCGATTCCTACCAAGGATGATACGCGAGGCTATTGAAATTAAAAAACATCCAAATTTCAATAGAGAAGATGGATGGGTGCTGCCACCTGCTTGGGATCCTATAATTAACAAAATTAAACCCAAACCTAAGCATACCACTGCAAGACTTCATGATACTATAAGCTCGTTTTGCGTAAATCGGACCAAAACTTAATATTCAAAAACTGAAGGTAGCCGGACTAACTATGACATTGGGACGTCAAACATCTCAGTCCCCCCCGTGACCATGGTTGCTGTAAAGCACCCGAAACGTCGGGAATTAAAAATAAGTAAAAGTAGTGAAATAAACGCGATAAAATCCGTAAATTTAGTTTTATTCAATGTGTAGTGTTCGCGTAAATTTAAGAAATCATTATGTGAACCAGTACGGACTGGTAATAGCAAATAAAATTCGCCGATTAGAAGATCTTAAAACCAAGCGCGAAAGATATATAACATCTTTAAATTTCTTGAAGAGATGCAGAGACCATAATCTCATTCCTACGTGTGTCAAAATATCAACAAAAAAGGACATTCGAGGAAGCGCAAAGATCTTAAATCAGGCAAGTAAAAAGTTGTTACGAACGGTGATTCAGCAGAAACGGTTCGATTTACATTTCATAAACAACACCATAGACAATTTGTTCAGTGAACTAAAGACAGTTTTAACGACATTTGATTTTAATAATTGCATCGAAACTTTAAACAAACGAGAAACAGCAAAATACAATGAATGCAAAAATAAACAAATAGAAAAATACCAAAAATTAACAATCAAATCAAATGCCAACCATCTAAGTCAACGTCAGAACGAAACACAACCGTTGACCACAGACGCAAACAATAAACAGCGCACGGTCTATAATCTGTCAAAACATACACTGGACGAACCAACAATAAAGGTGTTAGCGAAGGGAATGAATTTCGCATTAACACCGCGAAAAATCCCGTACGAGGAAATTATCTGCAGCGTTGAGGATTGTCTGTTTAAAAATAATATTGATAAGGAAGATTTGGAGGCTATACGTCAAGATATTTCGTCCTTGTTACGTCGTAGTTCAGTGCCGAAACCAAACCTTCCTAAAGACGAACTTACAGCGTTGATTAACTTACGGAACAGACCAGAGCTAACGATTCTCCGCGCGGATAAAGGAAATGCTACGGTAATAATGGACACGTCAGAGTATAATTTTAAAATACTACAGCTTTTATCGGACGAAAGTACATACAAAAAGGTCAAAACAGACCCCACAACTAACACGCTTAAAGCAACTAGCGATTTAATAAAGAAATACTCCGAAAAATTAAATTTTTTTTTTTTATAGAATAGGGTGACAAACGAGCACACAGTCCACCTGATGGTAAGTGGTTGCTGCGGCCCATAGACATCTACATCTATCTTCCATTGCAAATCAAAGTGCAGATGCGTTGTCACCCATGAGGACTGAGATGGAATGCCTCATTTCCAGTAAAAAGGGTCTCCGGTTCTCTACACTCACCATACGAAATACAGCAGCATTAAGCTACTATTTCACGCTGGTATTCTGTGAGAGCGTGGTCCTTCCCCGGTCGAGCCGACCCACTCGTGCTACAACTATACTACTAATATAACTGCAGCATGGCTCTACCACGTAACAAATCTCGACGTGAATTCGCTAATACCATCATGTACCAAACCACCGAGGTTGTATGGGTTACCAAAGATACACAAACCAAACGCTCCACTACGTCCTATAGTGAGCCAGATTGATTCACCAACTTATAAGCTGGCACAACACTTGGCAAAAGTACTGTCACCACTGAGAGGACATACCAGAGCGCACACAAAGGATTCATACCATTTTGTTAGTGAGATAAAAGACCTACATCTTGCTGACAATGAAACTATGGTCAGTTTTGATGTTCAGTCACTATTCACATGCCTACCTATTGAAGACTGCATATCAATTGTAACTAGGAAGCTAGAATATAATAACATGCCTGCTGAATATGCAGTATTACTCAAACACTGCCTCACATCTGGCTATCTATTGTGGAAGGAAGAGTTCTACAAGCAAGTAGATGGTGTGGCGATGGGCTCACCTGTATCTCCCATAGTCGCTGACATATTCATGGAGGACTTCGAGGAGAAAGCCCTTCTTACTGCTCCTGTAAATCCAAGATTCTACAAGCGGTACGTAGACGACACTTTCACAATTTTACCATCTGACAAAGTAACTGCATTTTTAAACCACCTTAACTCTATAAATTCTAAAATACAATTCACAATGGAGTTAGAGGCAAATAATTCTTTAGCTTTCTTAGATGTTTTAGTCATTCGAAATCCTAATAACACAATTGGTCACACTGTGTATAGAAAAAAGACCCATACCAACCGATATTTAAATGGTGAATCTCACCATCATCCTTCACAGTTAGCTACCGTGGGTAAATCTTTGTTTCAGAGAGCACGAGGGATCTGTGACAGAAAGCATCTGGCCGCCGAACTTCAGCACGTCAAGCAAGTATTGCAAGACAACAAGCTTCGGGTCCCGCGCCTACGTCACAGTGACCGAGTGAAGCCGGCCACAGTCGAGCGTGTACCTGCTGTACTACCATATGTCAGAGGAGTCACAGACAAGGTTGGCTACATCTTGAAGCGAGCTTCCATTAAAACATACTACAAGTCGCCGAAGAAGATTAGTCAATTTTTACCATCCGTCAAGTGTAATATCCCTCTACAAGATGCAGGAGTGTACAAGTTAGATTGTGAATGTGGTCTCTCTTACATAGGTCAAACAAAACGATCCATAAAAACCCGCGTGAAAGAACATATAGCTGACGTGAAGCACCGACGCTCTGGGAAGTCTGTAGTCTGCGAACATGTTCAAGATCGTCCCCACCATTACATTCGATTTGATAAACCACAAATTCTCGCAAAAGAACACCGATTCCTACCAAGGATGATACGCGAGGCTATTGAAATTAAAAAACATCCAAATTTCAATAGAGAAGATGGATGGGTGCTGCCACCTGCTTGGGATCCTATAATTAACAAAATTAAACCCAAACCTAAGCATACCACTGCAAGACTTCATGATACTATAAGCTCGTTTTGCGTAAATCGGACCAAAACTTAATATTCAAAAACTGAAGGTAGCCGGACTAACTATGACATTGGGACGTCAAACATCTCAGTCCCCCCCGTGACCATGGTTGCTGTAAAGCACCCGTAACGTCGGGAATTAAAAATAAGTAAAAGTAGTGAAATAAACGCGATAAAATCCGTAAATTTAGTTTTATTCAATGTGTAGTGTTCGCGTAAATTTAAGAAATCATTATAGGTAGGGTATATAATTTTTATCGATATATTTTGTCACACTGTCTTATCCCTATTATTAGTTCCGTGGAGGTGCACTTCTGCCAAAATGGCGCAAATAAAATTGCTTCATCATTCATGTCATTCAGTGATTCCCCTTGATCCCCCTCCCCCCTGGCTATGGCCTTGCCGTCGACAACTGCTAAGTACATTTCATACCCTCTAGCTACTTTAGCGCTGTTGTGGAGAGTTTTTGAACTGTTATTTACTGCTTACAGGCTTTGAGTATTTAACCAACTGGAGAGGTCATGCGCGTTAATTCCTAAACAAAAATTCTGTCAACATCAGGGTCTGCAAGAAAAACACACAACTATATACTCAACTACAAATGCAAAATTAAATCGCGTCACTATAAACGCACACTACAGCATTTGTGTTTGTGTTCATCGCGTTTACGCATACCATCAAATTGTAAACTGATGGCGCTGTCTAAATGCGTAAGCCGTAGACAGAGAAACCTATAGACTAATGATCGGCGTGGCCTCGAGTGAGAAAGGACGATAACGAATTTTTAGGTTATACAATACTCTTTATGACTTTTAAACACATTTAGATAAAAATTTTAATTGTTCTAAGAACTGAACTGAACAAGATTCACCAATCTTAAGCTCACAAAATACTTTTTTCTCACTTAAACCAACTTGTAAACTCCTTAAATCGCTACGCTGTTAAAGTTGTTTAGCAAACTGTAGAGTTTGCTAAACAAAAAAACCGGCACGGAGAAAGGGACAAACAATCACACCGCTCTATCTCATTTCTATGCAAGACGTATGCATAAATCTATCTTTTTCGTGTGCGAATGCGAAAGAAGGCGTCAGTTTGTAAGCAACGTAAGGCGTGGACTATGTCGATATTTTTATCAATAAACAAATCATCATAGTCCGCATAAGTTTTTATTTGATTATATAAGTATTACATAGATAAATAATATCAAGGTGTTATTTGAAATTCTTTTTTAAAGTATTTAGAAAACATCTTCGGAAAAAACTTAGAAATTATTGAAAAGAAGTTTATCATTTTGCTACATGTTTATTTTACATTATGCAGGATAAAATTTAAATCATTTAACAAATCGAAAGAGGAGGTTTAGTTAACTTAATTTAAAAATCAGATTTGCGAAAAGTCCTATCAATCACAAAACCGCTATTTAAAAGATGTTGTTGACTTTCAAGAGATATTAAATGAACTATATGGAAAATATTTAATAAATTAGGAAATCCAAAAAGTTTTACATTATATAATAGTTTAACAAAGTGAACTTTAAGCAGACACCTGCTTAAAAATAAAACGTGACATCTACCTAGGGCTAAGTATTCCACAGAAAGATGTTTTGCTTTTACTTTACATTACTATTCACCGAAAGCTTAACGATATGTGCGAAATATCACAAGTTTTGAAATTGGTCTGCCTTCATCACACACTATAACAAAGTGGTATAGTACAATTGATGTTGATGATGGTCGACTTGGCTACACAAAAAAAGCGTTAATTGTTTTAAAACTTAGACTAGAGAGTAACCCTGACAAGAAATTATATTATATATTAGTGATAGATGAAATGAAAATAAAACAATTGACGAAGTACCATGCAAGTTCTAAAAGACATGTTGGTTATATACATAATGCCTTTGGCTGCTAGCATGGTATTCTGTCAATTGCTTAATTTTCATTTCATCCATTACCAAGGTACAATAAAAAAATATCAGGGTTTTTCTCGGCTCTTAATTTTAATGCCGTCAACGCTTCTTGAGTAAACCCTAGTTGGCGATCGATGGTAGTGTACCACTTAGTCGATGTACGTGGTGCAGACAAACATGTTTCAAAAGTTGTACGTACATAGCGATAGGCTTATGGTGAGTAATAGTTAAGTGTTAGGGCAAAGTATTTCTTGCAAACTTGTGAAGCCTGTTTATGCTATTATTTTTTATGCCAAGGCATTTTTTTATTTTAATTTTCCTTGGCCTAAGTATTGGCTCGTACTCGCAGTGAGAGTAGAACTAGTTCGGGCTATATATGGAATTTTTTTCGAATTGTGACTTTCGAGATAACTTATAGAATTTTGCCGGAACATCCAGCTTTCTTTTTTCGATGTAGACGATATTGTGCAATGACCAAGATCATCCTAAAATAAATAATGTACTAATATACTTACGTAAGTCAGAAGATTCTAGCTCTATATATAGCTTATATATATACACATATATATATATATATATATATATATATATATATATATATATATATATATATATATATATATATGATAAAGATAAGATAAAGATAGAAATATTTATTTTGTAAAACATGAGTAAACAAAATACAGGTGTTAAAAAACTTGAAACGAGCTAAATGTTTTGACATTTATGGCGTACAAATATTATACACATTAAGTTCACAATTACAATAATAGGTATATAAATATATGAACTAAATTTGATAGGTTAATGCTTTTGTAAACTTAATAAAATATTTTCAAGTAGAATAATATTGGTATATACATAAAACACTCACGCCTGTCACCCAGAGAGGTAGGCAGAGACTACAGACTTCCATTTGGCACGATCCTGACACACCTCTCTCGCCTGCTTCACATCCATATACCTAGGCATACATGCTCGTCGGTTAAGGGTACTCCTAATTTGGCCCGTTTTCAATAAATCACCGATTTGGTCGATAAATTTTCGCCTAGTACGTCCCTTTCCGACTCTGTCATTCACTTCTGCAACATAAATTTTCTTTGTCACTCTTTCCTCATTCATTCTTTCCACATGACCAAACCACCGAAGCATTCCATTCTTAATCCTGGTCACAACATCATCTTGCAAACCACACTCTTCTCTTATTACACAATTTCTTACCCTGTCATTCAGATTCAGCCCTAACATACTCCTTAACGACCGCATTTCTACAGCATTTATTCTACTCTCGTGCTTCTTCTGCCATACCTACCCAACTTTCACTACAATACGTTAAAATAGGGACCAACACAGCATTGAGAATTGCCATACGTGCGTTTTTCGACACATTTTGACTATACAAATACATACTCATCTACTTACGAACTCCCCTTCTATTCTTATTTCACATATTAGTGTCAAAGGTAATAGTAAAAATATTTAATCTTAATATAATTACAGCCAAACATTACCTCCCACAAGTTCAAGGTTGGTACTGCAGTGTCAGCTAACCTTTTATTGTAAGCTTGAAATATGATTTTCCAAAATGTTTGGAGCAAATGGTGCTAGTCCGTTTAGGTATTCAAGATTCATGGTTTCTACAAGCTACAATCCAAGTTTACCGCCTAAGAGGATCTTTTGGAAATCTGTAAAAACAAACCAATAATAGAAAAGTTTACTACTTTTTGTAAGACTTTATTATAAAATATAAATAAAAACTACAAACCGGTTCGGCAGACAAACCCGCATGGTTTATTAACATATCGATAGCTAAAGTTGTGGTATTCATCACTATAGTGCAATACTTTCGGTTACAGTGATACCAGTTTATTTTTATGAAAGTTGCACAGTTTTGCTGCGAGGTAGCAAGTTTCGATTTGACTTATTTGGCCTGTATTTTGTATAATATTTTAATAATTACTTGTTTTCGATTATATTTAATTATATAATATTCAGTATCGTGTTGAAATTTTGCTGAATATATGGTGGATGATTGCGCGGAAAACCATTCGTATTTTATTTTATTCAACGGTATGCTTGCCAAGATTTGTCCTTCCTTTGACCTTTCCTTCACCTGTCGTCCCTCCGACACACCGGGGTGGTGAGGAGAGAGGGGAAAGAAGATGATTCTAGAATATCGCGTGATTTGCAACCAATAAGAAGCGCGCCCCTCCGAGATGCTTTGAAAGAAAGACCGAAGTAATATAAGCTAGCACACGGCACTTGCACGCTCTCTTCCCTTCGGCCGCTAGTGGGAACCACACCGCCTAGGACAGTCGCGTCCTAAAGGGCTTTGCCCACGCGCACCGCTAGTTCAAGCGTATTAGCCTGGAGCAGTCAAGCTTCAGGAGTAACCGCCTCACCTCGTGTGAGATATAGTCGCGCACCGCTCTCTACCATCGCACCATCGACCAGGACCGCATCCCTGGGGCCCCAGGAGATCCGCCAGAAGCAGCAACGAAGCAACGCAGCAGCAAAGCGTCCAAGCCGCATCGAAGTAACACCCCGGTAAGTACGCTTCCTTATTTACATTACCCTGCTTGAAATTTGTGTTTATTAGTTCATCCGTCCCAATTTCATTCCTCCTAATGTGATTAAGCAGGGGTTCCTTCATAAACCTTAGCAAGCAATAGGTTTTCTTGGAAGAGCGAGTGCATTGTTAGGGAACCACGTGCCAAATCCGCCATCTAGTTTAGGCATCATCGGCGTATACAGTCCACATAGTGTAACATCTCACGTAACAGGGTCAAGGCTCGACCGGGGAATAGGCCCGCCGCTCATCCATTTTCTGGTCATTCGGCCGGATTTGGACTGGTGCTTATAGCCTCACCGTCCATTCAATCATCGAATTGTTAGATTAATTCCTTAGACAATGCACTCTAATTTAATATTGAATAGATTTGAATAGTGTTTGTTTAGTTTAAATTTAAACTTTTGTTAGTTATTCGCAAATAGAATTATTCATTTAAATAGTGTTTGTTTAGTTTAAATTTAAACTTTGGTTAGTTATTCAAGGCTCGACCGGGGAATAGGCCCGCCGCTCATCCATAAATCATTTAACAAAATCCACTACACATCTATATGTAATGATTATTATCCGTCAAAAACTGATGTAGTTATTAGGAAATATATTTTCGTTGATATATACAACTTGTGTAGTAAATTATATTTATTTAAAAATATATTATTTTTCACTTTATGAACTATGATGACCACACTCGGTTGGACGAAAATATTCAGAAAGTACGAGTTTTAATGATAATATTACCTTAATATTATGTTAAAAATACTCACAGATGAAAAGTTACGTTGTTCTTTTGTATATTTGACGTTTTTGATTGTTTTTTTTTCATGTAAATACACTGCAAATACAATTCGGCTTTTAGTCGGAGCTCGATTTACCGGCACGATCACTTCGGAATGGCGCCAACGCAGAGCAACTAGTTTTATATAACGGGTATGAGCCGAACTCTCGTACCTTTTACGGAGGAGTATGCCTTGCCATGCCGTCTCCTTTGGTTTAATACTCAAAGATCTCCATGGGTAGTTTATACAATAACAGATTTACAAAATTAACCAATAGTTGGTACTTTTTATGAAAGAGAATTACAGAAAATCAATTACAACCCCACCTCACAATATTATAAAATAGATAAAATAATTGACACTCGTTATTCAGATAACAGAAAAGAAGTATTAGTGAAGTGGAATGGTTATCCAGATAAATTTAACAGTTGGATTTTAGCTTCTAGTTTAAAAGAAATATAAATGAAGAAAGGCTATTATTATATTTGCTCAGCAGTAGTTCAATGGAGTACTTTCCTTATAATCAGACCACAAATTTTCCAACAAAATTACCAAAAGTTATAAAATTAGAAAGTGAATGGCCAGTTGGAGTTGTCGAGTTTCAATATCCATGTACCATGTTTACTGGCACTCAAGATCATGAAAATGTTATATACATTACAAAATCCATGTTAATGTTTTGTTTGTCCTTACCCCTACACTCCACTACTACTATACTATATACTACTATACTTTTTGACTATAACTTTTGTCATGTTATAAAAAATTAAAAGAATGTCAAACTGTCACTCATTCCAATTCTATGGTCCAACCCGGTCAAACCAATGACAAAGAGACATTTGTATTACTTTTTCTCCTATTAGATGTTTTTCTGTCGTGGACTTCACTTATTGGTCCATTTCGGCATTAAAGTGGACTATTGTCCAATAACAAGTAAACGTGTAAGCTTGAAAGTTGATTATATACTATGGTTGAAGTCGAGAGAAGTGCCGACTTCAACTGGCATTAGGTTGTTCGGAAAGTCAATCCGTGTGAAGATTGTCGGCGTCGCCGGCTTTGTTTTAATTTAAAATAGGTTTTATATTCCAATATAGAAAGTTATTTCGCCGTTATGAAATACTTTTTGTTGCTATCGTTGGGCGTCCTGCTCCTTTCAGGTAAATTTTATTCACTAATTTCATTGTCGACGTTGCATGCTTTAGTTTTCTTCGTACGTTATCTTTCTATCCACTAAATAGCTACCTTTTTGAAGTCTACAGTACACTGCTTGTGCCAGCGTAAGAGAATCCACTACCACATAATATGGATGATATTGTGGATGTCCTTAGAGGCGACAGGAGATGAAACGCAGCATCCTTACTAAAAACAACCCAAAATATTTAAAAAAAACTGCAGTTGCCAACCTGTGTGCCAAGCGTGGCATCTACGGCAAATATTACGGAGTAGACCTTTAATAGGCTGTGATGAATGATTAAATGAATGAACTACACTTAGTTTTTAATAAAGAATTGTCATAGCCTAAAATTTTGACAGAAATTTGTGTTATGTGAATTACTTACACAAAAGTTGTCTGTCTTTAAAAATGTGTTAAAAGTGAGGGTAGATAACTAATAATCGTAAAAACACCCCCTTTCATTTTTAGTAGTGTATAGAATTGCCCAGACCATTAGCTAGGTTATTCGTGTCGTAATAGTTGTTGTCATGCCGTCCGTTGTGGTAATTCTTTTAGTACCAGCATAGTGTGTGATGCAGCGGACGATATGAATGACAAGCTCGTGTAAACTGTCCATGCGGTCGGAGTTAAGTTCTGCAAGACCCGCTGCAGAAGAACACAAAAACTCTCTGATTAAACTCTTAATCTCATGGCTGTTAGACGGGAGATGACGCTGCAATCGTCAACAGATTTGACAGCATACAGGCAACTGAACAGACAGATCTCCAAATGCATACGGCGAGACTTACGCAACTTTAATACTGCTCATATTAAAGAAGCGATCGAGCGGAACCAGGGCTCCAAAGTCTTTGCCAGAGATCTGTCTGCCAGAAAGAGCCAACTGTCAAAGCTGAAGACAGTGTGGCAGCATTGTTTCCGAGACACCTGAGATTTTGAGTGAGATTGAGAGGTTCTATGGGCAGCGGTACACATCATCGTTGGAGCCACACACAAGTGTGAGTAACGATCCAAGACCAAGTCTTACCCGACACTATTCTGATGATATCCCGGACGTCAGTCTGAGCGAGATTAGAATGGCTCTCCAACACCTTAAAAACGGCAGGGCCCCAGGCGAGGATGGAATTACAGCGGAGCTTCTGAAAGCGGATGGAACATCGGTACTTGAAGTCCTTCAGAGACTCTTCAATTCCGTCCTCCATGGTGGCACTACTCCGGAGGCGTGGAGTAGAAGTGTGGTGGTCTTGTTCTTTAAGAAAGGCGACAACGCTCTCTTGAAGAACTACAGACCGATTTCCCTTCTGAGCCGCGTCTACGTGCTGTTTTCGAGAGTCATTACGAATCGTCTCGCACGCAGACTCAACGACTTCCAGCCTCCCGAACAAGCCGGTTTCCGAAAAGGCTTCAGTATCATAGACCACATACATACCCTGCGGCCGATTGTACAGAAGACCGAAGAGTACAATCTGCCACTTTGCCTGGTGTATGTGGACTATGAGAAAGCCTTTGATTCCGTCGAAATTTAGGCGGTGCTACAGTCCCTTCAGCGGTGCCAAGTTGACTGTCGGTATATCGAAGTGCTGAAGTGTTTGTACAGTAGGGCTACGATGGCTATCCGAGTACAGAATCAGAGCTCGAAACCTATCCAACTGCAGAGAGGTGTAAGACAGGGTGACGTTATATCCCCGAAACTCTTCACCGCTGCATTGGAAGATGTTTTCAAGCTACTGGACTGGAAAGGATACGGTATTAACATCAATGGCGAGTACATCACTCACCTTCGATTTGCCGACGATATAGTCCTTATGGCAGAATCGCTGGAGGACCTTAGCACTATGCTCAATGACCTCAATGGTGTCTCCCAACGGATAGGTCTTAAGATGAACATGGACAAAACAAAAATCATGTTTAATGTCCATGTCTCACCTGTGCCGGTAGTTGTTGGGAGCAATATGCTCGTTGTTGACGAGTATGTTTACCTGGGACAAATAGTCCGACTAGGTAAGTCCAACTTCGACCGAGAGGTCAATCGACGAATCGACGGTCTCGGCTGGGCAGTGTTCGGGAAATTACGACACATCTTCTCGTCAGGTGTACCTCAATCTCTGAAAACTAAAGTGTACAACCATTGCGTGTTGCCAGTGATGACTTACGGATCGGAGACGTCCTTCACTCCTTCTTTGCTGGCCGTATGAGGACGCTTAAGGTCACTCAGCGAGCTATGGAGAGGGCTATGCTCGGAGTTTCTCTTCGTGATAGACTCAGAAATGAGGATATCCGCAGTAAAACCAGAGTGACCGACATAGCCCAACGGATTAGTAAGCTGAAGTGGCAATGGGCCGGCCATATAACACGAAGAACCGATAACCGATGGGGAAGAAAGGTTCTTGAGTGGCAGCCTCGTACCGGTAGGCGTAGTGTAGGGCGACCCCCCACTACATGGAGTAACGACCTCGGAAGACATGCAGGAAGTCAATGGATGCAGGTGGCTCAGGACCGTGCTTTGTGGCATTGCTTAGGGCAGGCCTATGTTCAGCAGTGGACTTGTGAAGGGCTGTAATGATGATGATGATGATAATGTGTGATGTGGTAGTGAGGCTGCCCTTTGTTACATTTTGATGGGCGGTGTTGTTGTTGGGTTTCATACTTCATTTATTTTGGTCCATATATATGAAAACCTGTGTTAACTTTTTTAAAAATTTAAAGCAATAACAGTTGTCAAGATTTTTCTCATGAAATTAAAATAATGTTTTTTCTAGGATGGTCCCATGCTCAAGATGAGGGCATTGGTGTTGGTACTGTTGAAGAAGTAACTGTGGACTCAGATCTGGGTGCGTCCCGGGAAGGCTCACGAACAGGTTTGTTTATACAAAAATACAACTGCAATATTTAAAATCTAGGGATCAGCTTACTATCAAGTTTTACGGTTTGATATCTTTATATGATATAGTGTAATGCCTTTTTACATACTTAGATGTAGAGTTGCAGAAAACAGCCGATCACGCCCCCCCTAAGCTATAAATATGTAAGCTGTGGCAGCTCAGGGGCAGAGCTTGCTGTAAATTTCATAGTTATATTTGTATATATCATCTGTAATAAAATTACATCATCCCCTCTAACACCAACAAAAAAATTTACTGCTATTTTAAGTGCTGATATACCACATGGTCACCGGTAAAGGAAAACATGTCTGAAAAATAAAAAATAAATTTTTTGAAGATATGAATTTCGCCAACACGCATTGGGACAATGCGGCAGATATTTCCTTGCCCTAAAATCCTCTCAGAAATAGAGAGGAAGCCTGTGCCCAACTGTGGGAAGTATATAGGTTGTAACTTGACCTTTTTTAAATACTTAGTCAGGTCATAAGTTTTGTCAAAAACTTTTTATAAAATTAATGATACACTTTTAGATAATTATATAGAAATTATATATATGAAATCAAAGGTAATTTAATTTAGAATACAATTTTATTTACATTATTCAAAATTCCCTCCCCTGTTTTAAATACATGCCCTTAATCGACGCAGCCAATCATTAATTAAAGCACGTACCACACTCATAGTATGTATGTATGTATGTATTTCTGCTGCTGCTTTGGCCAAAGATGCGTGGAGAGATTCCAAATGCTGATGACGATTAGTGCAGACTTTCACACAAACATTTTTCACAGAAAAACATCTAAGTTAAGCCTGAATATGAGGCTCCAAGCTAAACCATGAGTGACAAAGGATAATGTGGTTGTTGAATTCTCGGAACACTTGTGCTGGCTTATTAACTGCTGTGGGCATACACCTTACCATTTTGTTTATTATAACTTTTTTCGATGTTAAAAATTTTTTCATCTGAAAACAAAATTTCGCGGTATTTTGCCGCATACAGCTGTAACTAAACGCGGTATCTATTCAGCCTAATTTTTTTCAAACGCTCATTCAAAAAATGTCCGGTCTTCTTACGATAAGCTCGTAGTCCTGTCTTCATTGATCACTCTTTTGACTGTGGTTCTGCTGAGACCCATCTGAAGAGCTAAGATTTTTTGTTTACGAACAGGATTTCGTTGGATTCGCGACTTCACTGCTTTGATGATCGCGGGTGTCCTAACTGTACGAGGTCTGCCGGTCCTCTTGCGATCTTCGAAGCTTGAATCTTCAGTGAATCGTTTGATAGTGCGATAAACACATCGTAGGGTTATTTTCAATTTTTGTAGAATATTGAAAATCTCTTGGCGCGTAACCACAGCGGTGCAACGCGATAACCACTACGCTGTGTTCTTTCTTTGACCAATCCAAATTTGAAAACGCGTGAAAACTAATGTCTTTATTATTTTCGGCAAGGACAACCTTTTTCTTAAATTGGTGAAGTTCATCTAGCCAGTATTCAAAAATTTTAAATAATAAGGTTTTGACAGAATCTATGACCCGACTAAGTATTAATATATAATTCTTCTATCCGTGTGTATGTTATTGAACTCCCAAACAGCTGGACCTCTTTTATCTAGACTGTTGTCGAGATCCAGAAATCATATGTGCAAACCTGGGGGATCACTAGTAATATATGTATATATATGAGATATATATTTCTTTGTTGTGAGGATTTGCCTTAATTGCTACACTTGGCTTGTGGCGCAGGCAATTTATTCAATGTTTTGTACCTTAGATGTGTAATGAGAAGAGTTTGAATGCTAATTAACAACATGCTTCTACTTAACAAAATTTTGTAAAGTAAATTTTTACACTTCTTAATATCATAATCTTAACATTGTTTGGAATTATATTTTGTAAATTATTTATTTTTATTTACAACGAGTACTGTTGTGTTCTGGTCTGAGGAGAATGGAGAGCTAGTATGATTACAGGCTATGAGGTATTCCATTTTAGCCCACAGAGGTGATGCATCGGTAGATGATTATCATGCAGAGGAACTCTGAGCACAGTCCTTTCTTAAAACTTGCTGTGTGTCGATGTGCTTCCTCTTACGGCCAGCAAAAAATGACCATGTATTGGTTCTGTTCAACGAACATGACACACTTTTATTTTAAGGTATATATTGAAGTGTATTTTTATTGCCCTTCAATTAAGCATGTAAAGTATTTAAGTTTTATCTATAATTAGTGATAAGATATTGATAAAAAAGGTATATCTTTCAAGGTTTAGTAGAGTAGTGTGGTCAGTAGAATTCATAACAAATGTTTTAGAAATATGTATTATGAATATAATCTATTTTGAATTTTTAACCATTTCATTTTTAATGTATGAAATAAACTAACTTAAAAACGGCAACTATATTAAGAATCACTTAAAAATGAACAACTAATGTGAATGATGAACTAGTATGAATTTTTGATTAAATTATTAAGTAAAGCTTTTAAATGTACATTTAAAATCGAGGAGCAACATGTTTGTGTCTTTGGGCTTTAAAAATACAAATTACAATTAAAGTTCAGCACAACTTTATTTGTGATAATTTTATTTTAGTTTGAATTTCGCTATGGAAATTGTTTTACATTTATTTTTGAACGCATTTGTAATATTTTAGAAACATGAAACTGCATATTTGTATATTAAGATGAATCCTCTGTAGTGTGCGCAAGGTGCAAGCCCAGTGACCGAGCATTAGTGGGCACTACTGCTCGCACTACTGGCGCTTGTAGGCCGCGTCTTGCGCGAGCAGACGCAGCCGTGCGCGCAGCCAGGCCGAATCGCGTATGTGGTGGCGCCCCCCCCGCGTCCCTCGCTCCGCCCGCGCGCCCCGCTCGCTCCACCAGCCGTACCTGCGCCCACGTGGCTTGCTTTACCTGCGTTATCTATTTCAATCAAAGCCTTCTACATATACTACTAGACCAGTAATTCAGAATTAAAACTGTGTCACGACTGTAATTCTCGCGGGGCGTGGCGGGGCGGGTAGCTGGATCGGTAAATGTGCTACGCAAGATGGCAGTAATATTTTCATTGTTATGTCATGTTAGTGTTTTAGGCAAATATGAAATTAATTTACATGCAAATAATGACAGCGCTTTTTTGGTCCCATTAAAGAAAATCAGTGTCGGCTTGTCAAAAACAACGTATGCGATCTCAAAATAAAGAACTAGTCTTCCATGGCTCGTAGTCGACTAAAAGCTCGTAGAAGACTAAAAAAATGTTACTTATGACGGTACCCCATATACATCTAATGCTTAGCCCTTAGCGTGAACTTCAGTAATGCCGTACCAATGCTGTGAAACCAATAAATGTACCATCAAATGAAACCTTAATTTGATTTAGTATCTGTATCTGATACCGATGCTGTTTTACTAATTAAAACTGAACATAAAATTATGACGTAAAATATGTACGGACTCGTGCGCGCTGGTGACTGGGTGCGGATAGAGCTCCCGCGGGCCGCGCGCAAAGCGCTCGCGCACTGTCTGTAGCGCGCGCTCTGTAGCCGCCTCGTCGCCCATCTCTTGAACGCGCGCGTAGAACTTGTCCGCCAGCGGCACCGCTGAGAACGAACGCTTCATTAACATCTGTGTCACCATATTTAATCAGTCCATACATTTGATTCTGAATACAGTTTTTACCCAACTAGAAGTTATAAAATTCTGTAAAAAGTAAGTCTTCAAAAAACTAAAGAAAATAACATAATTTCAACGTAATGTTTTGTTATGTTGAAATCAGTCTATTTTCTACATAACATATATTAGAAGTTACGTAATGTTGACGTTGTCTCCGGTTCACTACACTCACCATACGAAACACAGCAGAATTAAGCTGCTATTTCATCGTTCGAGCCGACCCGTTTGCGCTACAACCATAATATAGCTGCATAGTGGCTCTACCACGTTTAACCTTCGAATGTATAAGGGTCCATCTCTTGACGGGACTTACACTGACGGATAGCGGATGTTATAAGGAATAACTAATGCTACTTTTATTTTGGAGAAAGATATATGTATATAGAATTAGAGTTCCGCGCAAAAAAAACAGTAAAATCCAATCGTAATAAATTCCACGCGGAAGAAATAAGTTACGTAATGTACAGTGATGCATTGAATTAACTCATTTTAGTACCTACTTTAGAGTTTCGCAATGTCTCAGTGAGCCAAGACAGAGAAATCTTAATGTTTGTTAAAATTTTACGTGAACATCAGAGATTCGGTTAGAAAACCGACTAATGTTACCGTATTTACGCACGCAATGACAGCGGTCTGATAGCGGATAGATTGGAACGCCCCAGCTCGTGCTGGGCGGCAAATCGTAACTTGAAAGAGCGCGTTTGGAGAGTCTGCCTCTGAGGTTCTGACGTGTCGGGGACAGCGGCTGGTGTCTCTGCACTGTGTTCTTCTACTGAATCCATTCTCTTGTCACTTTTAATGTTCGTCAATTACTTTCCCAGGGATTATTAGATCGAAGCGTTGTCAAGGTGACAGTAAATGTTTCGATATGAATTGCGTAGCCGTTTTCCACAGGAAAGTTGATTCATTTTACGTTGTCCTAATGTAACTATATTTGTAATGTTACAATATTTTGGACTCTTATTTTTACATATGTTCATATGCACAGCCTTTTTGTCAATTTGATTTATTGGCAAGGTTTCTTCGAAATGCAAATATTGATCACGTGCGTGTGTTCCGAACTCTGATATCTTAGTTAATAATTCGTTATAGTTACAGCCCACCTTGTAGGTGCCACCGTGTTTATTTTTCTTTCACCAAGTAATGATAATTTTTCTTTTTACGGTACATAAATAAATGATATATATATATATATATATATATATATATATATATATATATATAAATAACATTAAAGTGCCTGTTTGTATTGACAAAATAACTTCTTTTTACTAGGGATGGGCCGAATATGGATTTCACTGAATACGAATATTCGGCCGAACGTTCGGTAAAATTTTTACCGAACCGAATATTCGGCTGAACATTATTCGGCAGAATTACCCTACCCTAACCAATTTATGTCGAAACTTGTTACCGTAAAGCGCACGGAATTACAGCCAGAGCCTTCCTCTTGCTCCCCCGCAACACCTGACATGTTATTGCATCATTTAGTACTGAGCAAATAGCCGGCACATGCTTATGTTTTGACTATGTTTATGAGAAAAAGTATTCTTAGTGAAAATTGATAAGTATGTGGTGAAAATGAGTGGCAGGAGATCTATTATTTGGACAAATTTTAGAGAAACTGACGACTATAATGTAATGTTTCTTTGTTTGATTCCAAACAAAATTTTATCAAGCTTTTTATTTGCTATAATTGGAAATAAATCTACAGTGCCTCAAAAACATATCGTTATACAAGTAGATTTAACCCTTATTTATGGCAATGATGTATAAACTTATAGATACGTTGTCCGCACTCTAAAATGGCAAGATGAAATGAAGCCAATTGGCCACATCGCGCTTAGTCACGCACCAACCTGTCGCGCGACGCTACGTTTGTTTTTAATTCATTATATCGTGATTCGTGTGTGTAAACCTGTGCAAAACATAAAGAAAACATGCCGTCGTGTGTTTTCAGACGATGTACAAATTATACCCCGAAAGTTAAAGACAAAAATGTGTCATTTCATGCGTAAGTTCACAAAACTACCTATTTTCATTTCATTTTATTCGGCGACGCCGTTTAATGGCGGCCGGCGCATGCAGCTAGTAGTCAAGCAACAGGCATCCCGCCGTACGGTGTCACATTTTCTTTCTCTTTCTTCATGCGTATAAGTAGTTCTAGTATTTTCGCCGTTTTTAAGCGCCGCGATGTTCGTTCATGACGTGTCTATATATAATACGTCATTGATTTATGGGCATACTTTCAACAGTAAAATAATGAAATACATGGCATTACTCAATTCGTACATTTACATACAGTGAATACTTTGAGTACCTCTAACGAATATTCGGTGATTTAGCCGAATATTCGGCCGAATACGAAAATTCGGTCAACTTGCCGAATATGCCGAATACCGAATATAAAACGAATATTCGGCCCATCTACTTTTTACTAAATGCCTATTAAGGTATATGCGGAACTTGTAACAAAAAAAAAAACAATTTTAAAAATGTGTTGTGTAAAAATTCTGTCTGTCTGTTTGTTCCGGCTAATCTCCGAAATGGCTGAACCGATTTTGGCGGGACTGGTGGCACTGGTAGATAGCTTGTGTCGGAAAGACTAACTTGGCTACTTTTATTTTAGAAAAACAATAAAACAATAAGGGTTCCCCACAAAAAATAAAAACTTATGAAACCCAACCGTAGTAAATTCCACGCGGACGAAATCGCGGAACAGCTAGTTTAATAATAAAACTAACCGGCACCCGGCGCGCTGCAGCGGGGAGAACTTATCGCGGAAATATCATTTTAGATTTGGAGGAGTTATATTGTTACGAGCTTGAGGTTCGTGACAATAAAAATTGCCGATAGAATTACCTAAATTAACACTTTAATTTACTTTATACAAATTAAAGTTAAAACACTAATAATTAAACACACTAATTCACTTAGTTCCGCTCCGAAGCTTCGCTTGTGTCGCTGAGTTCAACTCTGTGCCCCGATCGCATATTGCAGCGCCTATTTATTTAAATTAGCAAAGAAACATCCCGAATCTTCAGGTAAATGCACGCAAAGGGACGAGTTTGCGAGTATAGATTTTCTAGAAACTTAGTTCTTCGGGTGGCGCTGTGGGTCGAAAGATCTGTGATGTCATTCTTTACACGCTCTACTCGCTCTCGTTCCTGACACTAGATGGCGCTAGTATATCGTCGATTGGAGCGCGTAACACTGCCCCCTCCTAAGACATGCTCGTCCCGAGCATTATCGGTCCCATGATAACGCGCCAAGCGATCCACATGGACGATCTTAGGAGTCCCTCTTACGCCTTTCTGTAACGGCTCCGCAATGTCAAGGGCTGTCCTATCCCGTGGTGCACCAATATTGTACAATTTCGGTGCTCCTCTACTACGTGTCTGAGGTCCCCGCACAGCCGCACAACTTGTACATGTACGACACCAATCCTCGACATCGTCACGATAATGGACCCAGTAAAACTGTTCTCGGACCTTCAGCAGAGTTCGTTTAACTCCCAGGTGGACTCTTGAACGACCATTATGGCACAGCTGTAGAACATTCGGCACTTTAGCTTTAGGGACAACCATTTGCAAACGACAGCTGTCTCCTCGACCATTGTCCCATTTATGGCACAGGACTCCATCCTGAAGCAGCAAGCTGTCCCATTGGGCCCAATAGCTTTTCGTGGTTGAACTCATCGCTGAGACGTCCCTCCACTTAGGCTTGGTAGCACGGGTCTTCATCCATTCCAGAATCGGCTTGATGTCTGGATCTTCCTGCTGTGCACGTCGTAGGCTGTCCTTCCACCCGTTACTGAGGTGGTCTGTCCTGAGCATCCTCACGGATACCACTTCCTTACCTTGCCTACTACAATGGTTGCCATCTTCAGGACAAGGTCTTCTTGACAACGCAGATGCGTTGCCATGAGATTTCTCGCTGCGATGTTCGATCTCAAAGTCGTATTCCTGCTGCTGCTGGGCGGTGCTGTTAGCCGCACTTCCTTTCTGAGACCGTTCACCTTCCCTTCCTAGGGTTTGCTTAGGGCAGCTGGACCGAAGATGGCCCCTTTCCCCACAGCCATAGCACCTAGGGCTGTATCCTTTATTGTGGTCGCGAACCGTAACAGCTGCAACCTCCCTAGCGTGAGGTGAACGATGATCCTGTCGCCGCCAGGCAGTGCCGTTAGCTGCACTACCCTCCTGATATCGTTCACTTTCCCTTTCTGCGGTTCGCTTAGGGCAGCTGGATCGAAGGTGGCCCTTTTCCCCACAGCCATAGCACCTAGGGCTGTATCCTTTGTTGCGGTCGCGAACTGTAGCTGCTGCAACCTCCCTGACGCGATGGGAACGATGATCCTGCCGCACGGCTTCTACCTCCAGTGCATGGGCCAAGGCGTCCTTAAGCGTCTCGTGGTGCCCGAGCCTCACAGCAGCTCTGACTTCCAGGTCGCGGATGCCGTCGATGAATGTTTGCACCAGGTTCCCTCCAATGAGCGCAGGTACAGACTGGTATGCTTTACGAACCATCTTCTCCACCTCAAGGGCCCACTGCTGCAGGTTTTCGTTGCTGCGTTGCACGCGATCTTTAAGCTGCGCGCGAAAGACGTGTTCCAGGTGAGCATCACCATATCTCGCCTCCAAGGCCTCAAGAAGCTGCTCATAGGTCACTTTCTTACCGAGAGCTTCCAACACAGTTAAGGCTTGGTCGCGCAGGCCTAGGGTGAGTGCAGTCATGGCTTGACTTTTATTCCAGCCGTTCGCCTCCATGACGGCCTCGAACTGGATTTTGTAGGCCGACCAGGAAGAGGTCCCGTCGAACGGCGGCACTTTGAATCCACGTAGCGAAGGTGCTGCAGCTACTACGGGAGCTGTAGTTCCATCCCCAAGTTTGAGGTCGTTTAGCGTTTTCTTCACGTCAGACATCACGTTGTCAACCCGATTGTTCACATGGTTGATTCGGGTTTCATGTTCTTCGATTCGGGTTTCAGCTTCCGACAGGCGGTTGTCGTGTTGAGCAACCCTATCCTTCACCTGCCTTATCTCTTTCCCAAAGGTAGCGTGAAGGTCCTTCATGAGGAGCATCTGCTCTTCCGACCGACGAGCCTGTTCCGCCAGCTGACGGGCCTGTTCCTCCTGCCGGCGGGCCTGTTCCTCTTGTCCGTTCTGCAGCTGCTCTTTCAACTGACGGGCCTGCTCCTCCTGTCGGCGAGCCTGCTCCTGCAGCATCACCATCAGAGCACCTAAGTCAGGTGCCACAGACGTAGAAGCTGCTGACGGACCGGCTTCCGTGGCCGGCGGCTGGCCCTCAGACATCTGCGGCGTTGCACCACCAAATCTCCTCTGGTCCGTCTCCTGCTGGCGTTGACTTCGGGTACGGACACCCTCCGTTTCCTCCTTAGGTAAAATCGGCATTATTTTATCCCACTTCTGACACCAATTGTTACGAGCTTGAGGTTCGTGACAATAAAAATTGCCGATAGAATTACCTAAATTAACACTTTAATTTACTTTATACAAATTAAAGTTAAAACACTAATAATTAAACACACTAATTCACTTAGTTCCGCTCCGAAGCTTCGCTTGTGTCGCTGAGTTCAACTCTGTGCCCCGATCGCATATTGCAGCGCCTATTTATTTAAATTAGCAAAGAAACATCCCGAATCTTCAGGTAAATGCACGCAAAGGGACGAGTTTGCGAGTATAGATTTTCTAGAAACTTAGTTCTTCGGGTGGCGCTGTGGGTCGAAAGATCTGTGATGTCATTCTTTACACGCTCTACTCGCTCTCGTTCCTGACACTAGATGGCGCTAGTATATCGTCGATTGGAGCGCGTAACACTGCCCCCTCCTAAGACATGCTCGTCCCGAGCATTATCGGTCCCATGATAACGCGCCAAGCGATCCACATGGACGATCTTAGGAGTCCCTCTTACGCCTTTCTGTAACGGCTCCGCAATGTCAAGGGCTGTCCTATCCCGTGGTGCACCAATATTGTACAATTTCGGTGCTCCTCTACTACGTGTCTGAGGTCCCCGCACAGCCGCACAACTTGTACATGTACGACACCAATCCTCGACATCGTCACGATAATGGACCCAGTAAAACTGTTCTCGGACCTTCAGCAGAGTTCGTTTAACTCCCAGGTGGACTCTTGAACGACCATTATGGCACAGCTGTAGAACATTCGGCACTTTAGCTTTAGGGACAACCATTTGCAAACGACAGCTGTCTCCTCGACCATTGTCCCATTTATGGCACAGGACTCCATCCTGAAGCAGCAAGCTGTCCCATTGGGCCCAATAGCTTTTCGTGGTTGAACTCATCGCTGAGACGTCCCTCCACTTAGGCTTGGTAGCACGGGTCTTCATCCATTCCAGAATCGGCTTGATGTCTGGATCTTCCTGCTGTGCACGTCGTAGGCTGTCCTTCCACCCGTTACTGAGGTGGTCTGTCCTGAGCATCCTCACGGATACCACTTCCTTACCTTGCCTACTACATTGGTTGCCATCTTCAGGACAAGGTCTTCTTGACAACGCAGATGCGTTGCCATGAGATTTCTCGCTGCGATGTTCGATCTCAAAGTCGTATTCCTGCTGCTGCTGGGCGGTGCTGTTAGCCGCACTTCCTTTCTGAGACCGTTCACCTTCCCTTCCTAGGGTGTGCTTAGGGCAGCTGGACCGAAGATGGCCCCTTTCCCCACAGCCATAGCACCTAGGGCTGTATCCTTTATTGTGGTCGCGAACCGTAACAGCTGCAACCTCCCTAGCGTGAGGTGAACGATGATCCTGTCGCCGCCAGGCAGTGCCGTTAGCTGCACTACCCTCCTGATATCGTTCACTTTCCCTTTCTGCGGTTCGCTTAGGGCAGCTGGATCGAAGGTGGCCCTTTTCCCCACAGCCATAGCACCTAGGGCTGTATCCTTTGTTGCGGTCGCGAACTGTAGCTGCTGCAACCTCCCTGACGCGATGGGAACGATGATCCTGCCGCACGGCTTCTACCTCCAGTGCATGGGCCAAGGCGTCCTTAAGCGTCTCGTGGTGCCCGAGCCTCACAGCAGCTCTGACTTCCAGGTCGCGGATGCCGTCGATGAATGTTTGCACCAGGTTCCCTCCAATGAGCGCAGGTACAGACTGGTATGCTTTACGAACCATCTTCTCCACCTCAAGGGCCCACTGCTGCAGGTTTTCGTTGCTGCGTTGCACGCGATCTTTAAGCTGCGCGCGAAAGACGTGTTCCAGGTGAGCGTCACCATATCTCGCCTCCAAGGCCTCAAGAAGCTGCTCATAGGTCACTTTCTTACCGAGAGCTTCCAACACAGTTAAGGCTTGGTCGCGCAGGCCTAGGGTGAGTGCAGTCATGGCTTGACTTTTATTCCAGCCGTTCGCCTCCATGACGGCCTCGAACTGGATTTTGTAGGCCGACCAGGAAGAGGTCCCGTCGAACGGCGGCACTTTGAATCCACGTAGCGAAGGTGCTGCAGCTACTACGGGAGCTGTAGTTCCATCCCCAAGTTTGAGGTCGTTTAGCGTTTTCTTCACGTCAGACATCACGTTGTCAACCCGATTGTTCACATGGTTGATTCGGGTTTCATGTTCTTCGATTCGGGTTTCAGCTTCCGACAGGCGGTTGTCGTGTTGAGCAACCCTATCCTTCACCTGCCTTATCTCTTTCCCAAAGGTAGCGTGAAGGTCCTTCATGAGGAGCATCTGCTCTTCCGACCGACGAGCCTGTTCCGCCAGCTGACGGGCCTGTTCCTCCTGCCGGCGGGCCTGTTCCTCTTGTCCGTTCTGCAGCTGCTCTTTCAACTGACGGGCCTGCTCCTCCTGTCGGCGAGCCTGCTCCTGCAGCATCACCATCAGAGCACCTAAGTCAGGTGCCACAGACGTAGAAGCTGCTGACGGACCGGCTTCCGTGGCCGGCGGCTGGCCCTCAGACATCTGCGGCGTTGCACCACCAAATCTCCTCTGGTCCGTCTCCTGCTGGCGTTGACTTCGGGTACGGACACCCTCCGTTTCCTCCTTAGGTAAAATCGGCATTATTTTATCCCACTTCTGACACCAATTGTTACGAGCTTGAGGTTCGTGACAATAAAAATTGCCGATAGAATTACCTAAATTAACACTTTAATTTACTTTATACAAATTAAAGTTAAAACACTAATAATTAAACACACTAATTCACTTAGTTCCGCTCCGAAGCTTCGCTTGTGTCGCTGAGTTCAACTCTGTGCCCCGATCGCATATTGCAGCGCCTATTTATTTAAATTAGCAAAGAAACATCCCGAATCTTCAGGTAAATGCACGCAAAGGGACGAGTTTGCGAGTATAGATTTTCTAGAAACTTAGTTCTTCGGGTGGCGCTGTGGGTCGAAAGATCTGTGATGTCATTCTTTACACGCTCTACTCGCTCTCGTTCCTGACACTAGATGGCGCTAGTATATCGTCGATTGGAGCGCGTAACAATATTATTTAATTAGGAATGATAATACATTAGTTGAAGTTGAATGAAATAAATAAATTATTAATATTTACATAAAAAAATGTCTACATATAAAGAATTGTATAAACTCTTCAACTGAGAGGGCAATACATCCAGTCTTGGCTGTTTGTTGTGTTGTTTTGTTTAATTTTGTTCCAGGCGTCCATTGACTAGTAGCCGTTACTGAAATTTTAGTTTATTAGTCTTTTTACTGCTTTATTTATAACAAATATTATATGCATGGGAACATGTCTTCAGATGCGGAAGCGGTGCTCCGCGAAGAGGAAGCTATCTCGCCAGACGGGTTGAGCGTGGCGCAGATGCGGGAACTGCGTGAGCGCGCACAGAACTTCACCTTCCAGACCGAAGTTAACCGTATGATGAAGCTCATCATTAACTCTCTGTACAGGAATAAAGAGGTTTGTCGTACAATTTGCTGTCTGAAATGTTTACTGTATACAAACGAAGTTTTATAATTGGCTAGCAATTTATATTGAGCAGAATATAATACAATACAATATCTTTATTTTAGACATTAACAGTTCGCGTGAGCAACCTCATCTCTTAATGTTTGTGCTGTGGCGCACAACTTTGTATGTATGCGTACAAAACTATAAAGATATTTTTTTACGTCACGCGGCGGTATACGCTATGAAAATTAAATGTGTTGCGGCGTTACTTTGATATGCCATAGGCCAGCGCCATACTTGACGGAAATTCCATCGCAGATCTTCCGCGGCGGAACGTCAATACATGTTATTGCATATAAATTACAAATAGCGGGCACACCGCGAAAGATCGGTCGTTCCGTCGCGGACGATCAGCCGCTCCGCGGCGGACTGCTTGCTCTCGCGTCTGCTCCGTCCTCCGCGCACCGATCTTCCGTCGGCGTAAGATCGGCAACGTCGCGTTCCAGGTGTTTGTATGCATCGCGCCACATTTGGCGGATAACTCGCGGTGACGGCGCACGCACAGGATGTTCGACACTGAACGATTTATTATCGAAGTGCAAAATAGAGTTTGCCTTAGGGACTCTAGAGAAAAGCCAGATAGAACGCCAAAATGAAAATTCTTGTAATGAATTATCAAGTAATGCAAACTCACAACTAACTGTAATTGAGAATTTGAGTCCAACTCAAACTGATGAAGTTCCAGGGACCTCTCAAACAAAAAGATAACCTAAACTGAAATAATTTGTCTCATTTACACTATTAATATTTATCTTACTTTAATGTAACGGTCAGCCTTTTTTCAGGAGATATAGCCATTCTAAGTTTTGTATTTTGTTTAGTAATATGGTCCTTCGTTAAATTCAACAATACATCAAATGATTGTACGGACTTTCGATAATATTCGAATGCTTTATCTGGATTATGTCTAACAAAGTATGAAATTGCCCAATTTCTAGTCGAACACACCGTATAAGCGTTGGCAGTCAACTGATAATCTGCCACTGAATATTTAGTGTGGCTGCAACTTATGGTAACGGATTTACTCCCGCGGAAGTTCGGCGTCGGAATTTCCGTCAAGTGTGGCGCTGGCCATAGGAATTCGCCTATAAAATAGACGAAAGACGTTCCGCGGAAATAAAAATGTCAATCAGAAGACGTCCTATGACGTCGCGCCATTTCAAAATTCTATCAACACGATGTTATAAGACGTTGCTCACGCGAGCGTGTTACCACTATTTAGGGAACTTTCTTCTTTGGCGCGTCCCTGAAATCTGGAGCAAGAAATACTTCTGTGTACTATATATACAACTTGGAGTAGAATGATTAAAGAAAATTATGGAATGACACCATGAACTCATTGTCTTCTGTTACAGATATTCTTGCGAGAGTTGATTTCGAACGGATCGGATGCGTTGGACAAGATCCGTCTTCTGTCGCTCACTGACCGCAATGTGTTGGATGTGAACCCGGATCTCAGCATTCGCATCAAAGCAGATCCTGAAAAGCGGCTATTGCACATCATAGATTCTGGTGTGGGCATGACGCGCAATGAACTTGTCAACAATCTCGGAACTATTGCCAAGTCTGGTACTGCTGACTTCCTTTCCAAGATGCAGGACGCTGAGAAGGTATTTTTCGATCATGATACATGGAAACAAATACTTAAATGATAGATTACATACAAAAAAATGTATATTAATAGAATTGGACGTTACCTTACGGAAATCCATTATATTGTTGATGTTAAAAATTAATTACCTAGCTAAGATCGCCGTAGTAATATAAAATGATGTGTCCTACCTAGTTTAAAAAGCACGCTCCACCCTCCCTTAGTTGTATGCATGATTCCCGTTCACACTTATCCCGACACCATTATTCCCAAGCTCCCACAGACTGCTTCACCCGAGGATGCCTCGTGTGGAGGCGGAACGTGTCGTATTATCGACGGTGGTGTCTTTCCTAGTGTAGGTGTGCAGGGATTAGTGGTAACGGAATAGTGCACGCAATTGTGGGAGGGCAGGAATATCTTTTCAAAATGGGTAAAACACATTTTATTTTATTATGTGGATCATAGCTAATTAATTTTTATATAACATAACATAAACACTCACGCCAGTCACCCAGAGGGGTAGGCAGAGACTACAGACTTCCATTTAGCACGATCCTGACATACCTTTCTCGCCTCTTCCACATCCATATACCTACGCGTACATGCTCGTCGGTTAAGGGTACTCTTAATTTGGCCCATTTTTAGTATATCGCCAATTTGGTCGACAAACTTCGGCCTAGGACGTCCCTCTCCGACTCTTCCATTCACTTCTGCAACATATATTTGCTTTGTCAGTCTTTCCGCATTCATTCTTCTTCTACATGACCAAACCACCGAATCATTCCTTTCTTAATCCTGGTCACCACATCATCTTGCAAACCACACTCTTCTTTTATCACACAGTTTCTCACCCTGTCACTCAGATTCAGTCCTAACATACTCCTTAGCGACCGCATTTCTACTGCATTTATTCTACTCTCGTGCTTCTTCTTTTAATTAATTTTTAATTAAATTTATTTTTTATTAAATTAATTTTTAATAATTTAAAAATTAATGTATATATATTGTTAATGAACATTAAAATTTACACTTCAATGGTTTTAAGCCAGTTTAGCTTATTAGCATGCAAATAATTTACTTATATGGATAAAGTTTATACAATTAGTAAAAATATTTTTTGCACATATTTATTAAGTAATAATTATAGTAGTAGTAGTAGTAGTATATACTTTATTGTACACCACACATATACAACAAATAAATACATTACAGAGGAAACTTAATATATATGTATGTACAATAAGGAGGTCTTATCGCTAAAGAGCGATCTCTTCCAGACAACCTTTGGGCTAAGGAGAAACTGGAATTAAGAACAGTAGGAGGTGGTGCGTTTTATGTTACACTTACATTCTAATATCTAAATAAACTAAACTATGATTAAAACTACTTTTACGGATTTTATCGCGTTTATTTTTACTTTTTATTTTTAATTCCCGACGTTTCGGGCGCTTTCCAGCACCCATGGTCACGGGGACTGAGATGACTGACGTCCCGATGTCATTGTTAAACCCGGAGTACCTTCAGCTTTTTTAATTATTGTTATTATATTTATATTATTATATAATATTATATATTTATATTATATTGCAATAATTAAAAAAGCTGAAGGTACTTCGGGTTTAACAATGACATCGGGACGTCAGTCATCTCAGTCCCCCGTGACCATGGGTGCTGGAAAGCGCCCGAAACGTCGGGAATTAAAAATAAAAAGTAAAAATAAACGCGATAAAATCCGTAAAAGTAGTTTTAATCATGTGTAGTGTTCGCGTAAATATAAGAAATCATTATATAAACTAAACTATAATTTGTTAAAATACCACAATAATACATAAAAAATAATAATAATAAAATAAACATACATAATAAATAGGTTTGTATATATAAATATATACACATACATATGTATACATAGATAATTAATAAATAAATATAAAACAAAAAAGAAAAACACAGAATAACTATCTGTTGCTAGAATCGGTTATCAATAACCACAAAGTGTTAGGTAATGCTTCTTGACGTCACTTTTGAAACTTTCCAAAGTTTGTGCACGTTGAATTTGGAGTGGAAGTTCATTCCATAACCTTATAGCTTGGCTCGTAAAAGAATATTTCATAAATTTTGTTCGAAATGGACATGGTTCTAGAATTAGTTCGCCGGCTGACCGAAGAACTCTATCAGGTCGATCATGACCAAGAAACTTAAAGTTTTCCTTCAAGTAGCTTGGAGTCAAAGGATTGAACAACACACAGTACAGAAGAGATACAGTTTGCAAATTCCGGCGAAAGCGAATGGGTAACCACTTGAGCTGTAAACGATATTCGGATACATGATCATATTTGCGCAAACCAAATATGAACCTAATTGCAATATTTTGAATTCGCTCAAGTTTATTCAGTTGGTCTTCAGTTAAATCGAGGTAACTTGCGTCCGCATAATCGAGAATAGAGAGAAGTAAGGATTGTGCTAACATAATCTTGGTGGGAATGGGGAGAAAAGAACGTAAACGACGAAGTGAATCCATAGTAGCGAACACCTTTTTGCTTACTTGTTTTAACTGCTGCGACCACGACAAGGTAGAATCTAGATAATATATCCCCATATTTTTTACAGATTTACTGTAGGGTATGACAACGTCATTTAATGTCACCGAGGGTAGGTTGTTCCAGTCAACTCTGGAGACCATCCCTCCACCACACCAATAACTATAGCCTGGGACTTGAACGGATTAATTTTTAGACCATAACGCTGACTCCACTGGTTTATCGCCGCTAAGTCATTGTTGATGGTGGCAACAGCAGAAGGCAGATTTAACAGAGTTAAGTAATATTTTGAGAGATAGAATTAATGAATATAGCAAAAAGTAAAGGAGACAGCACACCACCTTGGGGCGCGCCAGCCCGTAATTCGCACCAAGATGAGAACTCATTTTCGATGCGAATACGCTGCCGTCGGCCGTAAAGATAAAAAACGGGAGAATTGAGATAGGACGAAAGTCGGAAAATGCATAGCATGGGCTTTTTTTGGGAGAGGCGTTACAAGTGCACTTTTCCAAACATCAGGACATTTTGAAGAGGAGATGGATTTATTCAAGATATGGGTGAGGATAGGAGTAACAAATTTTAAGGATAGGTAAGATCTTGTTACGACTAACATTGTCATCACCCACGGCATTGGACGAGATGGACAAAATGTTCTTTTTAACATCACTATCAGTGAAAGGAGAGAAATTAAACGGTGGAAAATCAGGAGTTGGTATTGAAGAAAGAATACTCAGAGTCCGGTCTTTATCTGAGCTATCTAATGTGCTAGAACAGGTGAAATATTTGTTAAGGAATTCAACATCAACATTATGATGAGGAGAATTATTGGATGTTTTACCAACTCCAAGAGACTGAAGAAACTTACAAACTTTGGCTGCGTCGCCGTTTTCGACGGATTTATGAATATGGCGTCTTTGTGTATCCCTACACAATGTATTGCAGCGATTCCGTACTTTATTATAATATCGTAAGTTTTTCTCAGATTTATCAGCTTTTAACTTACTTTTAGCAGTTTTTTTAGACTATCCGTTAACCAAGGTGCAGGTAAATGTTTCATTTTTTTTGGTTTTACTGGGGCATGGATGTCATAAAGTTGGATAAGAAAGGAGTTAAATAACTCGACTTTCAAGTCGACTGTTGAAGCATTTTCAACAGCTGACCAGTCCATGCGACTAGCATCTTCCAGAAGACGTTCTTTGTCCATTCCACCAAAATTACGTTGCAGAAGGATTCTCGATTTTGCTTTAGGAGGACGGACTTTGTAAATAAGAAACAAGAGATCATGATGAGAGAAGAGATCAGCGTCATGCTGGCCATGCTTCAGGACAAAATCTGGAGAGGATATAATAATTAAGTTAAGTAGTGATGGAGTACAGTCAGGCATTTTATGCGTAGCAGATAGTGGATCAGCGTCATGCTGGCCATGCTTCAGGACAAAATCTGGAGAGGATACAATAATTAAGTTAAGTAGTGATGGAGTACAGTCAGGCATTTTATGCGTAGCAGATAGTGGTAATATATGTAGATTACATGCCTCAGTTAATGATTTTAGCTTTTCACACCGATAGTCACCCTTGAGTAGGCATGTGTTAAAGTCACCCATGATTATAGTGTGAGTATATAATGGGATTAAATTTTCTAATAAATATTCGAAAGAAGAGAAATAGTCAATATGAAGAGAAGGACTGTAACAAACGCCAAGAAGAATTTTCGTATTGGATAGGGTTACTTCAATGAAGAGATGCTCAGCTGCATTAGGAGATGGTTGGGGGGACAGGCTTACTACCGCAAAAGGTAAATAAGAACGGAGATAGATTGCCACACCTCCACCAATTCGGTCGTTCCAATACGGTCGTTGCGAATAAGATGGAATCCTGGTAATGAATAGGAAGTGGATGGCAAACATGGTTTAAACCAAGATTCAGAGACTAGAATGGCGTGAATGTTATGGGATTCAAAGGACGCAAGCATGTCGGGATAATGAGCCGAATTGCTTTGTGATAAGAAAAGAAGTCAAAAATTCCATAAGGTACGGCTGTATGACTATGAGACCTTTGCCTACGCCGAAGAAAGAAATAAAAATGTGCAACTGTTATCCAATGGGTGCGTTTGGCAGAAAAAAGCGCTAGCAAGCGCTTGCTAGCGCTAAAATAGTTTTCGGCCAGGACACGATTGCTACTTCAGTAGCGCTGACACAATCCGCCATTTTGCTTATTTAATTGTTTGTTTTGAATTAGAGTTTATAAGTTGTTTTTTGCAATATTAGTTTTAAGTAATATAATGACATGAATAGACATATTATACATGTTATTAAAAATTCATGATTGGTAAGGTTTTAATAAGAATACTTCACAAACATATATTTAAATTAGGTTAGGTTCCCCGGTTAAAACTAACATCGTTTCCTAGAGGAAAATAGCTATTTACGATTTGACAGCGCTTACCGCTTACGATCGCCATTTTGCTTACAAGCGCTTGCTAGCGCTTTTTTCTGCCAAACGCACCCATTGTCATGTCAATTCACTTATTGTTTGTTTACATTGAAATGGTTTTTTTATATATAAGTTACAAGTAACTACCTCACATTGTATATATAAAAGAAAAAAGGTAATATATATTAATAAAAATAAATTAAAAAATGTTACAATAAAAGAATATAAACAAACCAGAAATACGGTAGTCGCACAAGATACAACAGATTTAACCAGCTCCAAAAAAGGATTCATTTTTTACCAATTCTCTTGGTTCTTACTTGAGCAGACCTGGAGTCTTTCACCACACTTGGAACCGAGGTTGCAGCAGATGTGGCTTGAGTCACCGATTCAGAGGTCGAAATAGCATCAAGATCAAGCCTAGAATGGATACGCTGGCGTACTTGATCAGGTCCTAGTACGAAGATGATGCCATCCCTCGTCCAGCACCTTGAAACTCCGAAACGTTGGCGCGCCGCTTGGAATACGGTATGGCGACCCTTTGTAAGAAATTCGGACGATGTAATCCCAGTGCCTTCCAAATTTTTCTTTGCAAGCCGTATCTTCTCTTTTGTCCTATAGTCTCTAAATTCTACAAGCACAGCCCGGGGTTTATCAGTGCCAGGTTGACCAAGACGATGTGACTGGCCTATCGAATCAGTGGTAATACCAGGGACTTTCAAGTGGTCGGATAGAACCTTAACAACACTAGAAGATGTGTTCTCTTTCTTGTCTTCGGCTATACCATGAACAAGCAGGATTTTTCTTCGAGATCTCATCTCCATGTTATCATATTGTTGAGCTAATAGTTCAACTTGCAGTTGCAAATTTTCTGAAGCAGTTAAAACAAAGCACTGGAATGAATGTAATTGGTGATTAATATTTGAAGTGGGGCTTGTTGCTGGAATTGAACTCTTGAGATCTTTTTGGAACTCGGCCATCCTTAAGTTGAAATGTTCAGTGAGGTCCGCAACAGATTTCTTAATTGACTCCATTTATTTTTAAGGTTATAACAATGTGGTAGTGAAGTGAATGTGCTAAAGAGTTCAAGTTATTCTAAATATATTTCAGACTTGACTGGCAGGAGTTTATATATCACAGGAACATTAAATTTATATTCAAAAGTCCCTAGATATAATATTATACAAATTAAAGATTTCAGTGTATTAAAATATGTCTAACTTAATCAACTCCTACCCGCGAAAAAAGTTAATTTATAAAAAGAAAGTTAAGAAAGAAAATTATATTAAAATATTAAAAAAAAATGTATTATAAATTGTGATAAGTGAACTTACTATAAGTAAATCAAGGTATAATTTAAAAACCAAGTTTAATTTATGATACCTTAATCTATTGCACAATTGTAAGTTGTACGTACTTTCTTCAAAAAAAAATATGTCCCGCTCGATTTCTTGATGGTTCTTCCCAGGATAGAGGTATTTTATAAACCAGTGGTTAAGTTACAAAAAAATGACTTATTTGTAATAGAATTATTTGTAACCTGTATTGAATAAAGAAATATTGTAATCTATTATATTATATTAGTGCTGGCATAGATTGAACCTAGTGAAAATGGAAAACCATTGAGCATTCTCAGCTAACTGGTTAATCATATTTAAATCTGCTGTCGCGTTTTTATATAGTCTGTAGTTTTAAAGGCGACAATATTATTTATTGCTGTGTTTTCCATTTTGAATATTTGTCTGTAGCTTCACATACACCGGACATTGGGATCAACAGAAGAAAAATAAAGTTAGAAAAAGTTTCTGTTGAAACTGAAAACAGATGGTGAATAAATGCAGTATATAAAAAATGAAAGTTTCTTCATTACCTTCATTAACTAAGCAAAACACGATATAGCAAAACAAAGGATATAGACACTCATGGACAAATTTAGAAGAACGTAAAAAAAGGGGTTTACTTTGTCCTGTTATAAAGTTTTTGCTGTGCTAAACAATTGTGTGGTGGTTTGTTGCAGACGAACGCGCAGGAAATGAACGATATGATCGGTCAGTTCGGCGTGGGGTTCTACTCGGCGTTCCTGGTGGCTGACAAGGTGACGGTAGTGTCGAAGCACAACAACGACTCGCAGCACGTGTGGGAGTCTGACGCCAGTTCGTTCAGCGTGGCCGAGGATCCGCGCGGAGACACGCTCAAGCGAGGCACGCACATCACGTGAGTGTACCGCCTTATCGCCTTACTGCCTTACCGTTTTACTGCCTTTTACAATCACCACGCCCCGCGTCTACACCTGCACAAGGCAAATATATTTGGGTTTCAAATGGCAACTTTGTTTACACGTTATGGATGAGTTAGAAGTGCTTACTGTCGCACATAGACATCTACATTTTTTATTTATTTATACCATTATCTTTACAGGTTTATCATCACCCCATGCCATAATGTAGACAAATATTTTTACAAACTACAACTACACAGCTACAAACTAATAATTTTAGATCATAAACATGTACCTGTTGCTATTACAAACACCGTGTCTGTCACAGTAGGGACCAAAGCTTATTTCAAAGAGAGCTCTCACTATGAACTCACCCAGAGTACAGCGGAACAGATCTATGTCTTTTGCTATACGGTTAAGAACACGGAGAGTCCCGCATACGCATAAGCAAACGCATAGTATGTTTCCAGGGTAGGCGGAAAAAAGTACATTGACCTTTGACGATATAATTGGGCCAACCTTATTTTTAGGTTTTATTTTTTTATCCTTGTATCGTTTACATACATTATCAGAGTGAAAGATAGAGTGCCGAGTGCGAAGTTCTTCGCAGTCTTTGTGTATATTATTATATTATAAAGAAAGACGGTTGTCCTGTACTAATATGAACTGAAAATCAAATTAACATTAATTTAAATTTATTCTTTATAAATCATAAGGTATTACAATTTTTAAGTAGTTTAATAAGAAGTTAGTAAGTCGGTATTGTGTGAAACATAACCGCTTCTTGACAGTCGGGTAAGAAGGCGAACTTTTAATGCTTAAACATTCTTTAGCAGTCAACTTTGAATAATGCATAAGACTTCTTATAATAGATCCGACATATAATCGATTGAATTTACTCAAAAATTCCTATCTTACAAGCCAAGTATGATAGGATCCCAAAATAATTTGTATTCGATAAGAAGTACAGGATACATACAATTGAAGGAAACTGACCATCTGGAAGGATTGGGTCCAAGAGAGCTCAAAGTTTTCACGGATGGCTCTAAGACAAATGAAGGTGTGGGGTCTGGGGCTTTCTTTTTTTTTTTTTTTTTTTTTTTTATATAGAATAGGGTGGCAAACGAGCACACAGTCCACCTGATGGTAAGTGGTTGCTGCGGCCCATAGACATCTACATCTATCTTCCATTACAAATCAAAATGCAGATGCGTTGTCACCCGTAAGGACTGAGATGGAATGCCTCGTTTCCAGTAAAAAGGGTCTCCGGTTCTCTACACTCACCATACGAAATACAGCAGCATTAAGCTACTATTTCACGCTAGTATTCTGTGAGAGCGTGGTCCTTCCCCGGTCGAGCCGACCCATTCGTGCTACAACTATACTACTAATATAATTGCAGCATGGCTCTACCACGTATAACTCTACCACATATAATTTCTCTGAAGACCTTAATATAATAATAATAATAATAAGTCAAGGATATTTTTGGTCGACATTACCATTCCGTATGACGAGAACCTCGTGAAAGCCGAAACAGACAAGCAAACAAAATATCTGGACCTGGCTCACGAGGTGACCGACATGTGGGGTGGTCTGCCGACTGAAATTATTCCTGTAGTCGTCTCTGCAAACGGGCAGTCAGCCTCTCGGGTCATCTGAGGCGACTGGGACTACGTGGCGGACCGCTCCGGGCTCAAATGCAGAATGCGGTGCTCATCGATACCGCCCGCATCGTCCGCCGGTTTCTTTCCCTTTCCCCCTAACCCTCGGCCGTTTGGTCTCCCCTGCCGAGGGCCTCCATCTGGTTGGGCTTTTATTTATTTATGTATTTTTATATTTATTTTATGTTATTGATATTTATGTATATTTATCTTTTCATTTTCATTTATAATTATATATTTATAGAACCCAACCAGATGAGAAAACTATATAGATACCCCATAATAATAATAATAATTCTTTATTGACATTCATAGTTCACAATTTGAAATGGGTAGAAACCTGAGTCTCCTAGCTAGGTTACTGAGTAACCTGAAACTGCGCTGTTCTTAGTGTAAGGCAGCTCTTTATACTGCACACAGTATTACTTCAGCATAATAAGACTCCTTTCATTGTAATTTCTAAACGGCGTAAAGACAAAATATGCACACTTCCGCTAGCCAATCTTTCATTTGTAAAAAGATTTTTTTATTATCTAGGTCCTTTACTTTACAACAAAATAAATGCGGAAGTAGAGATTTACGACAACATTTATGACAACATTTACGACACATTTATGTCAACATTTAATTGTAAAACTTCTGTCCGCTCTTTCCTGCTAAATAAGTCATATGATGATACAGAGCAATACTTGTTAACGTTGTTATAAAATTACGTCGCATTGTTATATATTTATTTCATTTTTTTTAAGTATTACATATACATTCACTGACGCATACACGCACCCACCCACACACACACACACACACACACACACACACACACACGCACGCACGCACGCACGCACGCGCACACATGCACACACACACACACACACACACACACACACACAGAGAGAGAGAGAGAGAGAGAGAGAGAGAGAGATCATTTTTATTATGTCTCTAAAATTGTATAAATGTTATTTCTATTTAAAAAATTATAATAATTTTAAACAATACAACTATGTATTCCTAATCAACAGGGGGGATGGGACTGTATCTCCTAATATAAATATTGAGTTATTAAACCTTTAAATACGCCTAACTTAATTAAACTTTAATACTAGAGTCCTGTACCTAAGTATGAAGAAATGTTTATTGAATATTAAATTTCATTTTTAAAGATTTTCACCTTTCCCTCGCCGATTAGCACTTCAACACACTTATATTCATCACAATGAACACTATTATCCTCCCATTTTTAATGAAAATCTTCGAAAAAGCATAAATTTTTAACAAACACAACAAAAACAAACAAACATTGAAATGTGAATGAAGTGAACTTGCATACGAGGGGCCCGCAACCACTTGGCCAGTCGCTAAGGCACTCCTAAACAACTTCATGGCAAAGCCAGGCTTGTCGGCTCAATAGTAATTGCTATATAAACATTTCGTAGTTATATATCATTATAGAATATTTTGCCATAGGTTAGAAAGAGAGCGAACGTCTTCTCAAAAGCCCACGCGAGCGAGGGAGACAAGTAATCGCTCTATTAAAACTCACTTTATGACAGCAGCAGTATCGCCACAGAGTACCTTTGTATAAACCGTTACCGTAGACAGAGAATCCTATTCTCTGTCTACGGTAACGGTTTATATAAACGTATATTCCTATATAAACGTATCGCTAAGGCAATACGAGGTCATTGGTCGACATGTGTCGAACAGTGGAGTGCGCGGGAAAATTGATATAATTTGAAACAGTTTATGAGTTATTTTATTAGTTGATATTATTGATTGATTCAGTTTTAATAAGGCAAGCCCGGCTTTTTGGCTTTAATGGAAGCTTCGCCACTGATATCCACATATGCACACCGCTGGGTACCCACAACACAGACTTCCAGGCTGAATGCATGGGTATCATCCAATCGGCCATAGCAATAGATGCTATGAAGGTGAAAGACTTCTCCATCAGAATACTGACCGACAGTATGGCGGTACTACAAGCTCTGAGTTGCAGTGTGACGAACTCGGGACTGATATACGAGTGCCATCAACGATTGAATGAGGTATGTAAGCACAACAATGTGACTCTGCAATGGATCAAGGGACACAGTGGATCTAGAGGCAACGATGCAGCAGATGAACTGGCCAGAAGGGGATCGTCCCTAGCAACTATAGGGCCGGAACCAATAATACCAATCCCCTTTGGCTACGTTCGTTCACTGGTACGTAGATACTTCAATAATTTACACGCTCAGCTTTGGAAAAATTTAGTAGACTGTAGACAAGCTAGGGAGGCCCTGCCTGAAATAAACAGTCGTCTAACCAAGGTTCTAATGAGACTGAACAAGCCACAGATCAGGATAGTAACAAGTGCTATCACAGGACATGGCTCTTTTAAGGTGGATGCTTCGACCGTCCGTCCATACATTTTTTAACCAAAATCTTCACTAAACACAGACACTCTTTCTTTAAAACTAATCATTTTATCACTTCTCTACAATGAAATGTGTACGCGTCTGACCTTTATAGGCAATAACTTACATTATATACTGAGAAAAACAATAGTGAAATCCCAGAAAAATTTGACACTTCTTTAGTAGTGTGCGTGACTTTTGACAAGCAAACGAAAGGCGACGTTTAAACATTGGCACGCTAGATGGCATCCAAGTGATCTTAAATAATTCTGATAAATCAATATCTTAAGTTCAATAATTGGTTAATTTCCTTTCCAACCGTTAATAAACCGTATAAAATAAGATAAAACTAATGACCTTAGACACCTATGTTTTTTGTAAACATTTTATTACTTATTATCGTTGTGGCATACCAAAAGTCGTAGGTAAAGCGACGTTGCCGTCCTTTCTGACAACAAACTGCCGTAGACAGAGAAGTCTACGGTACTAACGTATTCCTGACCTTGAATTGACGAAACAAAAGCGTTGCCAAACTTACGTACGTTCACTTGTTTGACTTGTATAAAATATATATCCTGATTTCGGTTGTCACGCGCTATGATTTGCGCGCGGAATTTCTTGTGTATTATACATATTTTGTATGTATGTTTTCATTGTTTCGAATTGCAATATTTCTCTAGTATATATTTGAGACTATATTGTAATTTATCGTAGTTATAGTAATTAATTATTTAAAAAAACGCAATTATGTTTTCGATACTATTATTAACAGCAGGCTGGCCCGTGATTTTTCTGAAATATCGTCACAATACTGATTACCTACGTCATACGTGTCAGTGTTTCATATATGAATGTGTTTGAATATGTTTTTGGTCAACAATAAATACAATTATTATAAATCGGTAAATTACCAAAGTATTCACAAAATTAAACTTGCAAACATTTGCTAAAAAATATGGTTTTGCCGGGTTACATTAAACACCCTTTACGCATTTTGCAAACAGTTTCAGACAGACACACATTATGAGTTTGTTATATTTTGTAGAGCTCAAGTTCACTCGTCACTACGTCACACCATATGATGCGTTCAGAAACAAATATTCAGTTACATAAAAGTAAAAAAAATAAGTGCTTTATTGTTTATAAATAATATATATAGCTTATTCCAATCTGAGTTATATTTTTCTTATTCGTCGGCCAATTCTACCAGGAATATAAAGATAACATTAAAATAAAAAGAAAAGTAAATTTTTGCACATTTTAGTGTTCTAGATCTTGTGTTCCGAACGCAACCCTATTCATATAGAATTGAAGGAAGATTTGTATATATTGTATAGTACCTGGATGACCGAGCATTTCTCGGTATTTTTTTTTGGAAATCGTGTGTTTTGGAAGTTATAGGTATTTAGATTAAAAATACATACTGATAAAATATGAAGAATATTTTTTGATCTTACTGACATAGTAGAAAAAAAACTGAAATGGTTATTAAAATGAAAAATCATGAGTGCAATAAAATTTTCGCATTTTTAAAAAAATACTACAAAAAGGGCTCGAAATAATAGATTTTCTCACAAAAGGAGGGAACTTGAAAAAAAAGGGAAAAACGTCAATCCTAAGACAAGACGCGAACCATGGAACTGCGATTTCGCGACAGTGCGTTATCCACTTGAGCTATTACGACCATTATTATAGTGTTAAAATTTACCTTCTTATATTGTAGCAGTTTTTCATTGCCTGAAAACGGGGATAAAACGACATTTTATGAAAATCGTTGGAGCCGTTTCCAAGATTCCGATTATATATATACAAGAATTGCTCGTAGGTATAGGATTTATATTTTTGTTTTACTAAAAGCTTTTGTTGAGTGCTTCGAAATTAGGAAATATTATTTTCAAACTTCCTGGTTATTATCACAAAATAAATAGTGTTATAGATTTGTTGTTATCTCTTGTTTGTGAATTATAGTTTCTTACGTGTTGGTTATGAAATGTCTAATTATTGTAATAATTGGTACTGTTACAAATCATCAGTGTTATTAGTTTTGAGTGAATAGGCATGTATCAGTATAATTATGTTGCTTCAAATAGGTACTTCTGTTTTGATAAAAAATTCAATAGTGTAATGTAATAAAATAAAACTGCGTTATATTGTAATCAATGTTGACATAATTTATTTCCCAAAGTTATAAATCAATTAAATAGTTTACGCCAACAAATATAAATTTTATTTTTATAACAATCGTACATAGCATTTTGTAGTTCTGCCTACCCAATCTACACATACAGAAAAGTTAAAACTTGTTTTTTACATACACGCCATCTAGTGTTCTAGCTTCGTAAACGTAGGGATACGTCTATGTGTGTGTAAACGACCCTATATTCAGACGTGTTTGAAGGGCACTGGTATCACTCTGTCGGAGTTTTTAACTAAAACTCGACATGAAGCCTTTATGGCAGCTCGACGGAGATATGGAATATCGAATTGCTGGACACGTGAAGGCTTTGTTTTTGTACTGGGTAGCGGTGGCGTTCGACATCGCATTAGCTCTGTGATCGAACTCGATAAAATCGTTGAGCCTCCTGTGTCGAAGTCGAAGACAACGACCGCGGTCAGGGAACCAACTGGAGCTTCCAAAAGTCGACGTACTGGCACCGCAGGCAAGAGATAGTGTCTTCACTTAGTGTTTATTTACCACAATTTATTTGTATTTTTGTGTAGTCTCCATTTGCATAGTGTTGCATCTCTTCAATTTTTGTGTGTTAACTGAAACATCGTAGTTCGTAGTTATCTCTAATATTATAATAATTTACCTTCATAATTTTGTTTATTATGTGACACAATGACATTAGTGATTAAATAAATCATAGTGACAGCTATTAATATCTGTCATGCTGTCATTTGATTTGCTTATACTACTAGTCTTTTTGCCGGACCAGATCCGTAGATAATATTTATCTGTCTTATTATTTATGGTAAGACTGTGCTTTTTCTATATTTTTTTTTATTATATTAATTAGTCTTAAGTAAGTTATCTAAATATATAATTCTACCGATGCCACTGCCGGCAGGTATGAAAGAAATGTTTTGTTAAGTGCATAATTGTTGGCAATTTTATTTTAATAATAGTTCATAACATATTATTATTTACTTTGTAGGTATTATATCCAGACTTATTTAATATTTATTTGTTATACATTATACAGGTATATATTTAATTTTTATTGATTTTGTTATAGCTTAGTTTATGTTATAGTTTTGATTAGCATGTGTGATATTTTAGAATTTGATGATAGTTATTTTTCTTGCTCTTCTTCTAGCTCATCCGATAAGACCTATAAAAGCGCCTTAAGCGATGATTCCACTCATTTACATGATCAACTAGTAGCCGTATCCTATACTATTAAACGAGCAATTCTTGTATATATGTATATATATATATATAATCGGGATCTCGGAAACGGCTCCAACGATTTTCATAAAATTTAGTGTCCAGGGAGTTTCGGGGATAATAAATCGATCTAGCTAAGATTTATTTTTAGAAAATGTCTTTTTGTCCGTGTTTTTAGGCAATTAAAAACTGCTACAATATAGTTAGAATAAGAAGGTAAATTTTGACAGTTTGGTAATGATTATAAATAGCTTATTGGTATAATGGGCGGTCACAAAATCGTAAAACCCCGGTTCGAGCCCAGACCGACCGACCGACTTTTTTATTTTTTTTTTCAAGTTTCTTTCTTTTTTGAGAAAATATATTTTTTTCGAGCCCTTTTTTTAGTATTTTTTAAAAACACGAAAATTTAAATAAAAATAATTGCACTCATGATTTTTTATTCAAATAACCAGTTCAGTTTTTTCTGTTATGTCGCTAAGATCAAAAAATATTATTTATAATTCATCAGTATGTAATTTGTATCTAAATATAATTTCCAAAACACACGAATTAAAAAAATCGAGCGAAAAATACCGAGCAAAGCTCGGTCAACCGGGTACTTCTGTAATTATAGTAAAAATCTTAATATAGTCCATATTAACGCTCAAAGCATTCATGCTCATTACGCTGATCTTTTATCAACCTTCGATTCTAAATATGTTGATGCCATACTTGTTTCTGAATCTTTTCTAAAGCCTGAACTTCCGTCGGTACAGTATTGTCTCCCTGGTTTTCAACTTATACGTAATGACAGGGTCGGCAAAGGTTATGGTGGAGTGGCAATCTATTTGAGAGCTGACATTCCTTATAAAATAGTTGATCATTCACCCAATATATACACAAATTTTGCTGAACATTTATTTATTGAAATTACTATTAATCATTCTAGGACTTTGCTTGGGGTCTACTATCCCCCCTCTCGCAATATAAATTATTTTTCTTCTTTGGAAGAAAAACTTGTAAATCTAACTCCGCTTTATGATAATACCATTATTTTAGGTGACTTTAACACATGCCTGTTAAAGAACGATTCTCGTAGCAAAAAACTGCTCTCCCTGGTGTCATCTTTTAATTTACATATTCTTCCTCTTTCTGCTACTCACCATTCGCCTAATAATACTGATGCTGACCGGGTTGCTTCCCATGGACAACTATCTGCGTCTTTCTCTTACCACGATCTTATCT